>OX381705.1:26424689-27024689 GCA_947462335.1 Harmothoe impar | reverse complement strand
CTAGCAAAGTACAGGAGTAGACCACGTGGACTTGGTAGGCGGTATTACTAGTTTGCAGCTTCACAGACCAATACCAGACTGACTAGCAGACGAAGAGGAAGCGTCTTTTATACTGTCTAGAAGTAGCCCTATGGGAACTAGACTTGTTATCATATATCTCATGACAAGATCTCTGAGTGGCCCTCGCCTTATCCAAGTTGTTTACAGCTTATAGTTGCTGATAACGGAGAACACCAACAACTCTCCAGGTGTTAGACCAAGTCGGAGACCAATACCCCCATTTTTATTGCATCATCCCTTTTGCATGCATTATTCTAGATCCAATCCGGTTATAAACGTCATAATAGTCATCTGCATTTTAGTTGGGCTGATGTAATATCCGCGTGACAAGGGCATTACCTGATTACAGGTCATTATCCGTGTGACAAGAATATAATATTACATCTGACAGCGCAACTGGAATAGCTTATCACAGATTAGCCCACCAGTATAGCCGGATCCAGACAGCAGCCTGATTAGGGTCACCATGGACTATTTCTAGGGATCCAGCCTGTGGGTTCACGTGGCTGCGCATGATAAATTCCAGGTATACCATCACTTCCAATCGCCACTTCCGATGCTAAAATTATTTTCTTGCTGAATTTGTTTCACGATCATCTAGAAACAATAAGATGATGATGAGACCTAGATAGTGTTCCCAGAAACATGAAGTTCGAGACGTCACATATGCAGTTGACTAGGCCTATGAATATAAGCGTTTTAAAAATGCTATCATATGATGAACGCCATTAATATTTTTAGAAAAATATTGCTCTTTAGATTATTCAAATATGTTGTTATTGCAACATGTGTGTATTCTTGTTGTCCAGTGACAATGAACAATGATATTATTGAAAAAATAAAACACATCCTAAATGAAAATAGGACAAGTAGCAACGACTGCATGACTCTGGAATATGCCTTTTAGTAATCTATACCGTCACCGATTAAGTTTATAAAAGGGGACTACCCGCACAATACACGCAATTAAGAGATAACATATACTTGATTTATCAAAGGTAATTTCCCTTCTCGATCATTCATTATTAAGACGCAAGGAGGGGAAAGCACCTACAAAACTTCCCCTTATTTAGAGGTCTAGAAAATGATACTCATTGCCACCTTATCTATAATATTGAAGTTTCTGATATGACATCATGTTTCCCCCCACCCCACACCCAGCCCCGCTAATCTAATAAGATTGCGTTCAGGGTCACTTAGAATCAGCCGTTATTCATAAGTTCAACCTGCAGATGTCACATGTAAGAGGAATGGTCTATGGGTCAACTGACTTTGCTCCTTGGAGTCAGGAGACGTTGACCTAAGTTGTTTGTCAAATGTCTAGACGAGTGTAGGCCTACATAGGCAAAGCATCCCGCAAAGATTGATTGTGTGATTTACATCACAGTTGATCCAGGGCCAGGGTGCTTAAGTACCTGTGTGATTGATTAGGCCAAATAAAAAAAAAGATCTTTGTTTCAGGTAACATGGGAAGAAACTCTGGGGTCGGTAGGTTGGATTTTCTTTTTCTTTTTCTTTTTTTACTTCCCCTCTAAAATTGACCCAAAAAAGTGTAAAAAAGGGGAGATTTCCCCCAAAAACTTTGTAAACCTAAAATTGACCCCAAAAAGGTATAAAAATATAAAAATGTCTTCAAAATTGCATGAAAAAACGTAGGGTCGGCTCTGGTTAGACAGTGTCGGTCGGGTGACCTGAAACAAACCTTTTTTTTGGGCCTTATAAAATATTTGGTTGAAAAATGGGAATTTGTGTTGAATTGTGATAGTTGGGTTTGTAAATAATATAATCCGCTGTGGTGTGCAGGACCAGCTTACAGTGGTGTCTATACATAATAAGTACCGGTACTTTCTCATCTAGATCTGTCCCATCAGTTGATAACTGCCATCGGCTGATTCCGTGCCAATACAAACAGAGGCTCCCGGATGACCATCTCCAATTTGCATGTTAATTTTTTTCTCATTGTCCTATGTCTCCCCGAAATTTCTAATCAAACTCCACATAGTTTTTGAGTACTGGCTCACTCAGTTGGGGCTGGGTGTCTGCTCTGGTAAGAAAAACCTCAATTCTAGC
The DNA here is from genome assembly GCA_947462335.1 of Harmothoe impar. Classification (NCBI taxonomy): domain Eukaryota; kingdom Metazoa; phylum Annelida; class Polychaeta; order Phyllodocida; family Polynoidae; genus Harmothoe; species Harmothoe impar. Next base: position 27,022,559 of record OX381705.1, on the reverse strand, counting down.
CATTTTCAAAGGACTACCATGGAAAAACTCTCAACGTTACAAGTCCATATGTCATTACATAGGCGCTGCTTATACTAGAGATCAGAAAAAAATTATCAAACCATACCTCTTGTGTTATGTCTCGATGCACAGAGGCTCGGAAATAGGATATGAATCTATGGAAATTAACAAATCTTTAAATAATCAAAAATTTCTCAAAATTAGAATTGTGCCCTGAGCAGCTTAATCTTGAGGCTAGTAACTAAGATAGATGTGGGGCTTGTCAAGGTATGGTACTTGTTCCTTGGAATAGTTCACAGGTGGCCCCACTGGTGGGTAAAGTTGGGCAATTCTCTAAAATGACCTAGTTTTGGTGGCCATTAAGGCCATGTGGCACCTTTTTTTAAACTTGTAATAATATTTCCCTAAAAGCTCTCTTCATTACCTTTCCATCAAATGCAGTTGCAAAGGTGTTCCGTATTTCCTTATGGGTAATATAATTTTTTAAAGATCAGTGTTTTGGAAGTTTTCCCTATGCGCTTCTATGAACTGAGTGAGCCAGAACTCGGAAACTGTTTGGAATTTTGATTAGAAATGTTAGGGGGACAATATGGATTATACATAGGGCAATGAGAAAAACAATTAACATAGAAATTGAAGATCATCCAGGAAGATCTTCCAATTTTGGTTGAGTTGACGCCGAATCAGCCCACCAGCAGCTCTGACTATCGGTTGTCTATATCCTCACATCTTATTGTGATGTATAGACCACAGCTAATACAACCAACCACAATGGTGTTAGAGCATATATAGCCTGTCATCGCCCGCCAGCTGGTCTGTGTCCTCTCCTGCCGCATCCTATATGACCACTATGGTGGAGCAGCTCTATGGGGTAATGGGTGCATCTGAGCCCCTCCTACATACATACAGTATAGGAATGAGCTCAATATACAGCACATATTTGTTGATATTAATCACTATCATAACCTGTTGTCAATGATATGATAGCAGCATGATACAAAAGGTGTGCATAGGGAACATGTACAAGTGACTCTAGATAGTTGTTAAAAGGTCAATAACATTCCACAGGTTGTCTAAGCCTGTCCTTGGGTAATCAGAAATATTTAATTAATGATACCCCAAATTAGGGTTATATTTCTGGGAATACATGGAAACTGGAGATCCCATGCATGCAGTATAGGCCTCACCTATTTAAATCTGTAAATATATCAGTTTAATTGATATATTTAACCATAATTTCTGATAAATGTTACATGCATATTCTTCCCCGGGTGTTCCACTCAGTATCTTTTTTGTGGTAACTATGTGCGCACATTCTAGATCTGGGGTCCCAATTTTGGACCTGCGGCTTCGTGGGATATGGCCCCAGCCCCCACTCATGAAATACGACAGAGACGGTATCAATGGGCGTTGGAATTTGTGATAATGAGTGCCATTCTCAGGCCTAGGGGCGTGGCAATTGACACAGGTCCATAGGAGATATGGCGTAGTAATACAGTTGTCTGAGGCTCTCCGTTTCATAGACTGAGGCCAGTAAACTGTCCCGATGAATTAGAACTCATCCCCCACAAAGTCCCAATATTGAAAAATGACACAAAAAATGACAAGTTTGCCGGAATGACAGAAATTTGGAAAACATTCTTTTGTCAGGTGACTTCATCTATTCCCAGTTCTTTCTACTAATATGGAAGTTAAGAGCTAATTCAAAGGCTGGGGACAAGTGGTACAAAGCAAACAGCAGATAAAACAGCCGTCTCTCCTTATCATTGTCCTAAAACAGTTGACTCATCTATAATGAGGTTGATCCTTTAGCAGCTTGATACCTCACGATCGAATAGCAATATATACCCTGGTACGTCTAAATATAGAATGATCAGGCTGTCTGTCAATATAGTCCTTGATATCCTAGATAAGATTGGATGTGTGCTTTTCAGATTTCAAAGATAACGACTGCTTTTCCGGCCATGATCATGAGATCCAAGCTGATTAGAATATGGAACCACCAATGGCCTTGGTACGTGCATGTACAAAACAACACCCCTTCAATCATGGAATGGATCAACAGCTGGTGATTAGGGACCGGTCGTTGATCCACCTTTGTCAGACCCCCCATCAATTATAGTGTATATGTCATCATATACCAGTCATCTATTGTTAATTATGATGCTTCACCTTAACCCGTACGTGTCTAGAACTATCTCACCGAGTTTCTATTTCTTTTACAGCATAGGTTTTTAAGATTGTGTATACGACAGCTCAATATGTTGTTCTGACATATGCTTTATATAAAAGGTATTTGTGTTATATAGCTGTTGGAATTTCCCTTCAATTACTATCTGACAGAGCATTCTATTTGGGATTCCCATGACAACCAGAAATATTCCTATCACTGATATCAAAAAGTGTTTTCACCAAAAGGTTTGCAATTCTAACACATTCAGAGGTAAAGTGTCGATAATGTGGTTATTGTATCATAAAATGAGCTATCAGATCGCCAATGGACCTTTAGATTTTTATGAACGTCCAACAGTGTTTTTATTTGATCGAATTTTCAGTCAATTTAGGGATGGGTTTCCTCTGTTAAACAAAGGCAACAATGAACTGAAAGATGCACATATATGTATAAAGGGTGCTTCGATCACAGATTCATGGAACACCACAACCCCTAAAACCCTATGCAATTGCTATTACTGTTCTTTTATCGGGGAATGATATGCCTATACTTGTCAGAAAACTGTGTAATTTTTCCTATTGTATTGGGATGGTAACTTGGATTGATAAGACCTGATCCTATTGGATGGGTAGGGGGGGGGGGGGGTGGGGAGCTAAGATTAGGACCAAGCGCTCAGTGCCAAAATTTCTGGTTCTGCTCTTAATTGAAAATAGCCTATTTGGGCTGGGCAAATGTTCTTTTGACCTTATACCTATTGCCAATAGAAAGATATCCATACTATAGATGATTGGAATACCAGGAAAAACTTCATATGGCTTATCAGAATATTGACTTTATATTCTTTTTTTTATTATCAATATTTCTTTTATTTAATCTGCCCCTTGCCGGATAGCGCATAGTTTGTGAGGTAGATAGATCTATAGAATTAATCCAGGGGCGTAGCAAGCCGTTTTAGATTAGCGAGGGGGTGGGGTCTGAGGAGTATTTTGATCCCTTTTTACTTGACCTTTTTCGGTGTTGGTCAAAAGTAGGGAGACATGTCCACCCCCCCCCCCTGGTTGCCACGCCCCTAAACTAGGGTAGTAAGGGATTAGTAAACAATCATGAATGTACATGGAATGTCCACTAAAATTATGCCTTTAGTAGTCCAATACAAGGGGAAACCAGTAGAAGTTTCTCAGTAAACAAATAAACGTTATACAACATTTCTATATGGCTCCTTCTTGTGGTAAAACGCTATTTTAACGTAAAATAACGTATTTTTGTTAGATGGGATAGCCTTTAATTAAATTCAGTGTAACATGGTGTTCCTATTTATTTCTACTTATAGAGGATAATAGACTAGGGTACCATCAAACAGTACTGGGTGTCACATGCCACGATAAAGTACAATAAAGGCATAGGGTCTGGAATGAGGAGAGCTATATGGCTGGGGGGAAATAATCGTTAGGGAACTGTAAAGTGCACCCCATCAAGGATACCCTCTTCATTCCTAGGCTATTTACCAATATTCCAACTGAACCGTGAAAAAGGCTCTTCCTTAATTTTAATGTGTTTGGCTCACACGTATATGAATTCTTTAATTAAATATAAGATGTAATCGTTATGCACAACAGAGCATTCAGGGTTCTAGAATGATTGGTTGCAGAAAGAGGTCCCTTTGGCATACTTTACTTTGACAGCCTGCATGGACACTGCACATAAAGAAATAAAGGGTCTCGAGCTGTTCTGTCCATAGAAGTAGACCCTATGGATCCACTACTCACTAGGGGTCGCTAGTGTCGACTACCAAAGCTTGATGAATCCCATTCTCTGGGTAGGTGGCAGCTGTGCATATTGGTCTATACTGTACGTGGATGTGGCGCGCGGCCCGATATCACAGCTGTATGACCAGCCGCTATCTATCAGGATCATGCAGGGTGGAGGATTCATTAATTCCCACTTCCCTTATCTATAACGCCCCTATTCGGGTCTCACTGTATAGACAGTAGGACTTTAAAAACAGATTGAATGCATGCTTAATCGTGGTGGAACTCATGCAGTCAATGTCCTACAAATATGTGTTGTAAGAGGACACACCTGAAGTCGTTTCATGCCCCCCCCCCCCCCCTGTACACCTTAGTACACTAAGTCTAACCCTACACACACTGATTCTACTATATATAGCTAAATTGTGTTTGTCACAAACTGTGTAAACTTTGTGCACTGCACAATGTATACTTATAAAGGACTTTTTTTAATGTCAAATGAAACAAAGAGATAGTATGTGCCATGATCCCATCACATCCCCATTGCTTGTGACAGAAGAGGGGCTACTTATTCAATTCAGGTTAATTTATGCAATTAAGCGGATGGCAGAGACCTTCTGTCGCGGCTCATCCAGTGATATGAAAATTGCCATTTTACTTATACCTTTTTCCGGAACTGTACAAAAAGCATTCAGCTTCACATCTGATATTCACTGGTAATTGGATTTTTGTGTATTACAAATTACAATGCAGCTGACAAGGTAGGCATATTTTCACATACTGTAATAATGGATTGTTTAAAGAAATGACAAAAGCACGTCATTATCTGCTTCTTTATCAACCACAGTACTGGTAGCGGTACTGTATATTTATTACAAAGTCCACAATAAATACACATCTTTTTGAAATGGCATAATGCACGATCTGCAATCTGACCGCAGCTTACATATTTAAGCCATCTACTTAATATGGTGATCATGATCCGCATTGCAGTCATCAGATGGACAATATCTTTTGCACAATAACAGTTGTTCATCTTTTTCAATTTACATACAACTAGTATTTGTAATGTGAACATTCAGACTTGAACATAGCTTCTTAATCAGAAGAACTATCCGATGACCAATCATTTTTTCCTCGACAGGCATAACATTTTCTCTGAAATAGAACACGCAAAACATGTTAGTTTGACAATTTACAACACAGCTACAGTAAATACACGAAGAGCAGAGGGGTGGAATGAAGCAAACAGATGTTGTTACTTTATTGTAACTTTCACATCAGGGGGGCATTTAAAAAATACAAAGGTCCACTTTATTCCGCATTAGCAAGATGTACAGCGCCATGTTGATTGGTACCAGTGTAACCAGTCTAACCTCCAGCAACTTGCTGCCATTATTTCTTCCCTTGGATGCCTGGGCAACATCACATTCAGCGACCGCCTCATGAGATATGGCCGACGATCCAACTCGTGGAGAACGATGCGAATGGATGACACTGGACATTTATCTATGTATTCTATTAAGGTGAAAAAGAGTTACATACATGTATATCCACCCAACATTCTTTGCAGTAGACAAATCTACACCCACGAGTTTTACAGCTCACATATTTCCCTTTCTTCTTTTCATTCTCCTCACATACGAGACACTTTCGGCTACCCATCTTTAATCGTCTGAAAAGTCCGCGGAATAATGGGAACTGCTGTGAAAGGGAAGTCAACATGCTTGTCTTCACCTGTAAAAACAAAAATGTTATCTGGTAAAATTGTTGCTCCAGAGCAAAAAAGAAAACAAGAACATGTTAAATACGTTTCTTCAGAATTTATATATTAAAATGATGTATGTGATTGCAGTATACCAAGCCAACCTATTTCAATTTACATTGTAATAATTTTCAATCCACTTATAGATATAGGTTTCTCTCTTTGCAGTGATAAAATAATAACAGTGCGAAATGTATCAATTAGAATGATGATGACAGATACTACTGTATATACATGCTATTATATTTTCCTTAGCTAAATGCGGCAGTTTTTATACAGACAACCTGTTAATGTTATAGGTTGCCATACCTTAAGTTTCCTCTCACGGGCGTTACGTCGCACCTGGTGCCGGGTGTGACGTAGGAAACCTTTGCGACGTTTGAGCATGCCATTATAGAGATGGAGAATTCGTTTCTTCTCTCGCTGAAAAGATTTGACGTTTAAATATGATATGGAAGGGGCTTTCTCTTTAAAAAAGATATTTCCCGGTGTATGGTTTACACAGACAATTTCCTTTTTGATATGGAAGAGGCATCAAACTAAAGTCAAATAGGCATCTTAAGTAGTACACCTTCGACACTAGATTTAAGTTCAAAGTTAAGCACATAATGCTGGCATAAAACAATGATTATGTAATTTTGGAGGTTACAATAAGTAAAGTATGTATATATCTGGTTGTTAACATTATCAATCGGGATGTTAAACCACTAGTTTTGAGACAAAGACCTACGTTTCATGGAGGCAAATACAAAATCGCTTTTAAGGGTTGCTTCAATTTGAAACACTCGATAATGTTGTACATATCTTCTATGGCCCAGTGGAGATTTACCCGTATTGCCATCAGAAAACCTTTGCACTTTATAAATCAATTTTCTACATATTAATTAAGAGAACCCTTCCATCTATCATGACATTTAACTTGGGAGTCGACACTTATTGCGCCGTACAAAGCTATGAGAAGCACAATGATTGGTTTTTGTATTAAAAAAACAATGAACACTTTCATCTTCATTTCGATTCAAAATCTAGTCAAGTGTAACTTCGGGAATGTTCTGTTTATAGGAACTACTTTGTCGTGTCCTATCAAAGTCTAGACATTTCATGAACGCGCGAGATCATAAGCAGGGCTATACTTGTATGGTAATATAAGCTGAAGAAAACCTGATGGTCAATCAAAATATACTTTATCAAAGAACCTTTTGTAAAGAGAGGCATCAAATGTCCATGTAATGGAAATGGAAGTGTCAATATATAAAGCATCAATATATTGCAGATATGTTCTAGTTAGTCACCTTTGGATAGAATATACATGCAGTGAGGCGGCGAAGGCGCATCATGAAGGCTTCTACAATGACCAAGCCCCACAGTACTGCAAAGATGGCCCCAATTTTGATCAGGCAGGAATTGGGCACCTTAGACGGTTCTGGTAGACACGCTGAAAAAATTGAAATCAACGTTTTTTTACATTTTTAAATGGGAACACTGCATAAATGTGATTATAGTACAAAGAAGGGTAAATACATGTCCGACGACACAATGGCAGTGCTTGACAATAAATCATGCTCTCTGCATACTCTCACCCCGAATTTACAGACAAAAGCACAAGCTCAAGAATAATACTCTCATACCAATTCTATTTAATAAAAGCATTTTCTCATCATATCCACACTCTAATTTCACAGGACAAAGCATGATGTCATCATACTGTCACCCAACTTCACAGACAAAAGCATTATATGCTCTTATCATACACTCACCCCAATGTAAAAGTGTATGCCGTTGGTGCACTGGGGGGAAATAGGCAAAGCATATGGGGGAGTATGTGCCTCTCATGGCACTGGATGGGAATCTATATTGTTCTGTTACCACAGGAAATGTGAGTTTTATGGTAACATCCCGTTTGAAATTGCATATCAATAAGCCATTGAATGTTGTAAATATTCTCTCTATATGTACATGCGTGTTTCATGACGCCTTGATGGTCCCATCATGTATATATAGACATTTATGCATGTTAATTATCAAGGGGTTTGATGTAGTATAACATGCATATGTATTATACGAAACACACAAATTATTCACGAGGCTATTCACCACTCAAATAGATGTCCCTCCCTCCTAATAACAGAGAACAAGGACATTATCATTGGGTATTCTGTCTGGTTAGTTGCTGTAATTCAATGGTGGTTTTAGCAGCCTTTGATGCTAGATGGAATCAATCAGGACGCTATTTCAGCCCGCTCTACACACTATGGCAGTGGCAGCAGTGGATGGAGAAGTGGCTTTTATCCAATAACTGTTACTTACGAGCATTGGACGACAGATCGTTGATGGCATGCTTTTTGTTGAAACCCTGGAGGAGGCTCCGCACCACGTTACCCATCGTCCCGTTACCGTATACCACCAGCGAAATCTCATGAGACCCTGCAGGAGAATAGTCACACATGATTTATTATGTGCAGTTGTTGGGAGGTGGATATAATAGCGCATACATTCTTAAAATGAACCCAGCTAGCACTTTACATAAAAATAACTAGTAATTATGGCCACACCAAAAAAAAAAGTTGGTCTACGGATTTTCTTTTCCCAAAAAAGGTGCGGTAGGGCGAATTTTTTTTTTTTTTTTCCCAATTTTTTTTTTGTCAATGGATTTCAACCTTAAAATAGGGGGGCGGGCGAATTTTTTTTTTTCTACTGAGGGAAAATCTCTTTTTGAATTTTACAAATATATTTTCTGGTTAACGATGACAGAAAAGGCAACCAAAAAAAAAAAAAAAAAAAAAAAATCCAATTTTTCAGAAAATGGTGCGGGCGCTGTCCGTAGACACTTTTTTTTCAAAAAAAAAAAATTTACATTTTGAAAAATGTGGTGCGGGAAATCCGTAGACCAACTTTTTTTTTCGGTGTGGCCTATGATATCATTTTTCGTTCCATATGGTCACATATGCAAGAAGTTTTTACGTGTCCTTTTGCATGGGTTGATGATGTAACAATATTTATGTGTATTTTGTATAAACATATTTATATAAAAGAGACATATTTATCAGTGATACCTTTGGACTTAACAATAATGGCATATCTATGACTAGCTGTAAAAGATGTCTAAAACATTTAAATGTAGACACGTCAAAAAGCTGTGATATGGAGATATCTACAAGGCATGTTGCAGGGATGACATATATACCAGTTTTGAGTATACCCCCTCGCCAGTAGTGATTATAACTCAGATAGGATAACTAGGATACCTCTGAGAGAGATTGTAGACATCATATAGTTATGTCCACTTTATGTCAATGTATGACATGTTCATGACTCTGCATAAGAAGCAAGCACCTGCTCTGTGAAAGACACTTTGCAGGCATTTTCCATTCCTTACAGACACATTTATCCTAGCCAGGAGGCCCAGATGTGATATCAGCCCAAAGCTAGAATTTCTTCTTATATAATGTCATAGGACACAGAAAAGGTGTCCACCCATGTGCCCTGGTTATCCAATTATATTTCAACAAGCCACTGTAACACAAGTGACACCTTATATATCACAGAGGAAATTTAGTCCAACCTTGTCCCTCATTGCAGTTTATACAATTAATTTGATCCAACTTTGCAATGCAGAATGAATGAATGCTGATTAAAATGTGATAGCCTTGCAAAATGAGACCCCTAATGTTGGAGTTCAGAACTATAATAGGTCATATTCTGACAAGATTGTGACGTCAAAATAATAGGAGTATAGATTTATTCCAATATAACATATTTATGACATCACGATCTTGTCCGAATATGACATCTATAAGTGGACATAGCTATATCCTATCATAGTTCTGAGCTCCAACACTAGGCGTCTCATTTTGCAACATGATCACATTTTGATCAGCATCCCCCCATTCTTGATTAAAAGTTGGATGAAATTAATTCTATATACTGCAATAAGAGACAAAGTTGGACTCAATTTCTTCAGTAATATTCAATGTGTCACTTGTGTTACCGTGACTTGGTGAATTATAGTTGAACAGCCAAGGCACATAATGGGACTCCTTTTCTGTGTCCTTTGAAATAGCATAAGAATAAATTCTGGCTTTGGGCTGATATCACCTCTGGGCCTCCTGGCTAGGATAAATGTGTCTGTAAGGAATGGAAAATGCCTGTAAAGTGTCTTTCACAGAGCAGGTGTTTGCTTCCTATGCAGAGTGCCTATGGATATGTCATACATTGACATAAAATGGACATAACTATTTGATGTCTACAATCTCTCTCAGAGGTTTCCTAAATATCCTATCTGATTTATAGTCACTACTGGGAGGGGGGTATAACTGGTATAAAATGTCATCCCTAGGTATATATCTTCATATCACATCTTTTTGACATGTCTAAATTTATACGTTTCAGACATGTTTTACACCTGGTCTTATATACATCATTATTATTAAGTTCAAAATTATGGTTGATATGTATTTTTTCAAATGTAAATATACTTATGTAAAATACCCATGCAAAGGGACACGTAAAAACTTCTTGCATATGTGACATCTTGGGAACGGCAATTGACATCATCCAATGATGTCACCACCAATCAGAAAATGATGTAAAAATGATGTAATTTACATGAGTTTTGCTAGCTGGGAACTGTGTGGCTATAGAGAATATAAGTAGGGTTCCTACCATTTCGTCGCTGTGAGGGATTAGGATTATAAAGGATGGGAACGGGAACCACCCTCAAATTGGAGTCACACATCTATTGTCGAGACATTTATTGTGACATATTATATATAACATAGCCTACCGGTCTGCCTGTAGTCAATCCTGCTATGCTTCTGAATGATGTCCATACACTCAAACAGCAAACGGTCTATGAGGATGACAATGGTGTAGGTGAACACTGTTACCAGCAGTTTAATAGTCCTAGATACCTGCATCAACCAGAACAAGACTGTTAAAGCTTGACCCTCATGGTTGAAGTGAGGCCAAAAGCACTTTTGGATACAGTTCAGTTTTGATTCACAAGAGGGCTCTTAAGGGCTGGGAGCTCGGCCCTTACAGGCATAAGATCGGGTGAATATGTTGTAGCTGGACAATGCTCATGGTCCCCTGTCCAAACACTGCTGTCCTCTGGTGGAACTGTTATTTTAGTCCATGAATGGAAAATGCTGAACTTATTCCCTGACGGCCCAGCTTTAAACTAAGATGACAACACCAAAAACTGGGGTTCTCTTGCCTCATTGTGTCTAAATTTAATGATTTTGTTGATATCTTTTATATTCTCGTCCTATGGATCCCTGCTTTAAACCAATGGTTCTCGTGGTGTTAGACTTAGAGTGTGGGTAGACAACTTTCATTCGCAGTCTGCCATAAAGGTATAGGAAAGTTTAGACATTGTTTGTATAGAAACTAATCGTGAATGACCATTTGATATGCATAATCGTGACTATCACTGGTCAAATAAATAGTTTTGCCTCCTATATTTCTTAACAAAACATGTATATATACTTGCCATCGTCTTTTTCTCTGAACCAGACATCGACCCACTGGTTGGAAAGACGACTTCTTTTTTTTCAGTTTTCTTCAGCGGTAGAAGAGTCCTTTTCTTCTAAAACAACAGAGACAGGTCCATTTGCAGAACCACACTTTGACTACTTCATAAATGATTAAAGCAGCTACACAACTTGGCAAACACTCAAACCTATGTTTTCTTCATTTGTATCTCAGATGAATCTATAGCCTTTTCCCTCTCAGGATATTTAATTTATTTTGGCAATATATTCTTGATATGTGCGATGCAAGACTCCATTTTTTTTTAGAATTTTGCGAGACTTACCCAATAAGTTGAATTAGAAATACTGATTTTGTAGAGGGAATACATTGTGCATTGGAATGGCACAGAAATATTATAGTATTCTCAAGACAAACTATAACTATAATTTCTATTCTAGTGGGGTTTGATTATTTAGTGTTGACAAAGGACATCAGGTAGCAGCACTGAGTAGCCTCCTACCTAACAGTGTTCCATTGCTGATCTTACCAGCAGTCTATTGTTACCTGATGTATCACAACGGATGCCACTACCTTGTTGATGTAGTTTAGTGCTGGATAGCATGCTGGAAATGTTTTATATTTCCTGATCTATTTCTTTGGATTTAGCAGGTAATAGTCACAACACCGTTTGAGATGTTACCAGGTAGTATGGCAGCCATGGCAGCTTTAAAGGTCAAATGGTACACTCGCTCATTGTGTCAACCAGAGGGCATACATATAAGGACTCTAAGATAACTGTCTAGTTTCACTAGATGCTATGAGATACCTGTAATATAAAACATGGAAGGAGACACCAACTAGGACGCAGGATTCTGAAATGGGTGGGGCCCAGCAAATTAGTTCCAGATTGTTTCACCCTGTTTTACCCCTGGAACTGTGTGCTCATTTCGTGCATTTTGTGTGACAGGTATACCATGTAACAGACTCTCACACACTGACACAGTGTTCCATGGAACAGATTCACACAGTTCTGACAGATTTTTAAAAAGCTTATTCACACCAAATGACAAAACATATAATGCCCTAAACCAAAATGTTTAGTCATGTATTTTTAGTTTCATTATGAATTACTAAAAGATAGGAAATACTGTAATACTTTTTACAACCAGCAGTATTTGACATAGATAGTCATAGCACACTATTGGTGTGTGTGCTGCTGGTTTGTACAAACTCATTCAATCAGGTTCCTAGCATTTCAACATAGGGCTGATGAATATATGTGCCATTATAACCATCAACATTAGAGTTCACATGACCAGCAGGAGATAGCCAGGCTTTTATCCAAACATGATGACCAGAGGAAAGGTGTCTAGCATCTGGACCTCTTAATGCTGCTTTCATTAATATGATATTGCATCTATTTATATACATAATGAATGTTAATAGAAGGACAAGTGCATTGTCTGATTCACAATACATTGGGACCCTGTTTAGATACTTATAGCTAAAGATAATCATTCTCTTTAATCAGGAAAAGGGGTACAATCAACTTTGATGACACCTGGTGTCACACATAATAGGTATTTGTGTGATGTTGTGTCACCTAGTTTCCCTTCTGGCACATGCTCACACATCTTCAAACATAACCATTATCACTCTGTCAGGTTGGAATCGTGCATGGTTTCGACACCAGTCATCATCTTTGTTCTTCCTTGTTATTCTCATGGGTGAAATGGAATCATTTTCATTGTATATAACTATAATAACATGTTGTCAATGCAACTTAGACCTAGCTATACACCTCTTATTCTATCAAATTCCATTAGTGATTGAAAAACACACCATGTGATTTGATTAAAGCGGCATTAAGAGGGACAGACCACAGACACCTTTCCTCTGGTAATCTTGTTTGGATAAAGGTCTGACCTTTTGTTACATGTGTATACAGCTAATAATTGGCATGAATTGTACACAACTTCATCAGGCCTACACTACCATGGTAGGAATCTTGTTGAATGAGAGAGTATGCCCATATACAGCAGGGAGTGCACTAACAGATTTCTGCCATGGTGCCCTATGTCAACTTCTAAATATAATGAGTATTACAAACTAAACAGACTTTCCTTTCTTTTTCAAAAAAATCAAAAAAGTGAAACAATATGGTTGGAAACATTTTTGTGCCATGGTACATGATGCTGTGTGAATATGTGTGAATTTGTGTGAATATGTGTGAGTATGTGCCACTTCTTGTCCTATGGGGTATGGTGTCATATTGTGCCAATTAATTCCATAGGACAACAGTCACACAAAGTGCACGTTCCAGAAACTAAGTCAAACTAATTTGCTGGGGGGCTATCTTTCCTGATTAAACTAATGGGTCTACTTTCGTCCCACCCCCTGTAAATCTGCCACTACTAACCCGTTAAGTTTTGAAAATATTAGGGTAAAACGCAATACATTAGACATGCAGACTGTTTACAATTCTATAGTCAAATATCATCATAAATTTAAATGTTGAGTCATTGTAGATGTGTGCATGCCCACATGTCATTAAGGTTTCAAACGATCAGAGATATCAGCGTTATCTCACCCATGTGGGCGGATACAGGGGTGTGGGTGTGGTTTACTACACTAGGGTCCCGATACCATGATTAACACTCGACACTCACCCGCTTACGTCGGCGGAGATCGATGTGGCGGAAGTAAGCTGTGATATAGACGTTGTCAAATGCAAAATCTGACACATACTTCTGGTGGTATTTGTACGAGCTAGGGAGATAAGAACAACACACTTTGTATCCATAGAGAGGGCACACATTTGCAACTAATTTCAAAGTGTTGAAACAATGATATAATCTGATAATATCTAGTTATTATCAGCGGCCTGATAACATCAACCTTTCATCGCCCGACTAGGATTGTAGGAAATGCTAGTTTATTGTATCCAGTTTATTTTCATTATAATTACACACGGTATCCAATGAATCAATTAGTAATTGTTATTAGGTAGAACTGCTTTACCTCGAAGTCACTAAATTGCTTGAGATAAAACATAACCATATCAATTGAATATGAGCCGGTGGATCATTAAAAAAGAGGGGACAATTAAAAGGGGAAATTTGATTAATTCACGGATGAAAGTAACCAATTTTGAAAGCCCCTGAAATGTTCAGGTGTGGGCCCAGTTCTTTGTGACATTAAACACGCTGAAACCCGACTTTCATCTTTGTTAATTATCAGCAGATAACAATCCTGTCTGGCACTGTCACTTTGCTGAGACTGTTTTACTTCTTCGTTCATTTTTTAATTTTTCCTATTTTACTTGGAGCTAAAAGGTTTATCAGTTGTCTGCTGATCTCTCCGTGATATAAATTTAGTTAATTGGAACTCCCCAATTTGTACCAACCCAATTATGCAGACAATGTAGATAGCATTTGTGGCCTCTAACTTCCTGGCATTTATAGGACCATTTTAATCATTCTGAATTATTGTTACCTTTCAGCTTTCTTCACAAAAACAAGGTTTGGCATTTTTCCTGTCAAATTACCTGGACTTTGTTTTAACGCCGGGTGGTGTGGGGGTGGAGCGATCCCAATATTTGTTCAATAACGATTGATGTAACCCTTTAAGGGCCACATAGTGCTTTAACGCACTATGCCATTTTGCCTCCATTAATCCTACTTGCCAGGGCTATGTTCGTTTCAAGCACCATGCAGCCCTTAAAGGGTTAAAACTACTAACTAGTTCAAACATGTGTCCAGTACAATTGATACCTGGTGGTCACAGATAAGAAGATACTTACTTAAAGAGGACCTTCATGAACAGGAAGGTTGTCATGGTGTTGATCAGATTCATTGTGAACTTCACCCAGACCATGCGACTCTCAAACTCATAGGCAATGCCTTTGCTGACTTCTTCTGGAGTAACCATGTCTATCTGTTCCTCCGCCTTTATCACCTGCACGGGGAAACCAAAGTGAGAAGAACATTAAAAAAAACATTCTATGTCAACCATGAGGTTCTCATATACAGCCGGTCGTTGCTAGTAATTCAAAACTTCTTTCTTTTTTATTTCCTTTTCTGTTTATAAACAGGTATTTATGTATGGTCCATTAAGAGATCTCAGCATTTCTCAAAACACACTTCAGCAGTTTAGAATATTATTGTTTCTGCCTACAACTTAAGTGTTTTTATTACCTTATACTGCATGTTGACATCAAAGTTTTTATCAAGGTCATTGCTTGCGTCTAACGCGGTTTGGTAGCCATCGCCGAAGCCCTCGTTCACGGCTTTTTCCGAGTCACACGACAGACCCATAAGTGCTGGTGCCACTGCAAGGGTATGTGATATTTTGGCCTTTATCAGAGTTTATAGGTTACGTTTTGTTTACCTTTTGCATCACCCGCCTGCTATATTTTTCATCACAATATCACTGAATATGGTTGAACGTTTAGACCCCCCGTACAGCGAGAATATTCAGGGATGAAAGTAATTCTTTTTTAAACCATGCAATGTTCAAATGGGAAGCAGATCGAGATATTCTATAGCTATTAAACTGTCTTCGCAATATATAACAACTTTGAAATACAATGAATACATGTTGGCTTAGAACCCAAACAGTTACTTACCGTTGACTAGGTTACAGAGCATGGTTAGTTTCATTGGCCAGCAGGCGGCATGACCTATTGGACCCAACGTGTTCATACAGCTTTGCTCAGCCTGGATAAACTTATTCCTACACTGCTTCACGCCGATGGAGAAGACATCTGAAGACAAGACATATACCCGGTATAAGAAAATTCGAGTGGATGCATTCAATATTAATTTGGGGACGTTTTACATTGAAAGTAGACAAATGCAGCCAGTTTTTCTTTAGTGGTATCGATGCTAATTAGTTTCACTATGATAATTTCATTTAATTCTGCAACTGCTAAAATATCAAGTAATCAAAATATGGGTCTTTTAATCATAAAGGTCACCCTGAAAAAAGTATTAATTCCAAGTACCTCAAATTATAGTCTTCTACTCATGCCTTACCTTCGCATCTGTAGTCGAGTTTTCGCTCGTAATTATTGGCCTTGCCTTCACCTTCAGTGTTGACCTTGGCTTTACGGTGACGATCATCTATAGCCTTAGAACGGGACGGCCCCCCCACCATTCCGTCCACTTCATCGTTTTCAGCTTTGAGCTTCTCTACTTCCTCCCCATCCTCTTCCACCTCCGTCTCTACTGGCATGAACTTCCCCTTAACCTGCTTGGTGGTATTACTCATGTCCTTTCCCTGCTTCTGTAAGTTGGGATTGTGGAGATTTATGAAAATAGTTTTTACCATTATATTATAAATATTATATTATAAATATGAGATGACACCACTATATACATGTATCATCAATTAGTTTATCACATTATTAATACACTTAGAAAATAGTTTCAACATTTTGGCCTTTTCCAGACACTGACAATATACTCAGTGCATTCTGTGTAACCGCTATATTGTGGTAACCGCTACACAGAAAAAAAACGAAGTTGGTATTTCTAATGTATCTTGGGGGAAATGGCTAGTTTTTCTTGGTTAGTGCTTTTGGCTAATGCTTAGCGAGAAATTGGCTAAGGTGTTAGACAGAATATCTAACCCCTAGACCACAGCAAGGCAAGGTCAATTTTGCTGGTACCCCACAGAGGAACCAGCAACTTCCTGGCAAGCATGGCAGACAGGACAGAAATGAGGTAGGTACTGAATTTATATCCAATCTAATCTGTGATATGGTTTGACATCCACTATTGTCTTTCGTGGAGGATGGATGTATGGGTGTTTGTGATTCAAATTATACTACAATTTGTATCTATAATACTTTATTTAGCTTTATTTTGTAGTAAAAAGATGACAATTACAACATACTCTATTATCACCCACCCCTTCAGTATGGTGGCCCAGGAGGCTCACCTGGAAAATTTAATTCAAAAGAAATTTAAGAAAGTTGTTTCACAGTTATTTGTTTTGTGAATTTCATGATTTCAAAAAAAAGATCACCACCCCTGAGTATGGTGGTCCAAAAGGCTCATTTAAAAAAGAAAATTCTTTTTTTTTTCCTTTTTCTTTATATATCAGTTTTTTTTTTTTTTTGGGGGGGGGGCTGAATTTCATGTTTTTGAAAAGAAATCACCCACCCCTTGTGTATGGTGGCCCAGGACACACATTATCACCCATCCCTTGAGTATGGTGGCCCAGAAGGCTCACATAAAACAGGGTTTTTTTTGAGAATTTTTTTTCCAGTTTTTTTTTTGGTGATTTTCATGTTTAATAACAAAAAATGACACCCCCCTTTAGTATGGTGGCCCAGGAGGCTCACCAAAAAAATTAAATTCAAAGTTTTTTTAAGAAATTTGTTTCACCGTTATCTTTTTTTGGTGAATTTCATGTTTTCAGAAAAAGATTACCACCTTTGAGTATGGTGGTCCAGGAGGATCACATGAAAAAGAAAATTCAAAGATTTTTTTCATTTTTTAAAAAAAATTTCAGTTTTGTTGGGGGGCCTGAATTTCATGTTTTTGAAATGAAATCACCCAACCCTTGTGCATGGTGGCCCAGGACACATATTATCACCCACCCCTTGAGTATGGTGGCCCAGGAGGCTCACATAAAAAAAAATCAAGAATTTGTCTTTTTTGTTGTTGTTGAATTTCATGCTTTTTGAAATAAAACATCACCCACCCTTGAGTATGGTGGCCCAGAAGGCTCACATAAAAAAGTAGTTTTTTTCAAGAATTTTTTTTTCCAGTTTTTTTTGTGAATTTCATTCACAATTTTCTTTTGTTTGAATTTCACGTTTTCAAAAATAAACCAAAAAAAAGAAAAACCCACTGTATCTATCAAGCTGATGGATGCCAACTTGTGGCAGGTACTCTTTAGCATGGGGATGGAATACATATGGCAATTTATAGCATCCTGGGTGGAAATTTACAGCAGATTAGCAGCCCGCATGGAAGCTGGCCCTGTCAAACCTTTTGACAGGTATCTTCTCCTTAGCATTGATATTCAATGCATTTGTATAGGCCTACCAAAGGTATAGGACCCTGACATCCTTTGAAATTGACCCCTACCAAAAGTGGTTCTCTTCCAGAATATCGGCCACTTGTCAAAATGCAAAAAATGTCAAAAATCATGAAAAATGTTGATTTTCGGGAAAATGGCCAATTTGGAGGAAAAAGGGTTAACATCTCAAAAACATTGATTTTTTTTCAGGAAAAGGGCCCATTTTGGTAAGAAAAAGAAATCAAAATCTCTGTCCAGAAAAAAAATAAACAGGTCGATAGATGAATGAATGGTAAAAAAGGATTGAAAATGATTGTTTTTTATTTACAAATACCGATTAAATGCAATTTTTTCCTTCTACTTTCTGTTTCAATCGGATCCAGACTGACATGTGAATGCTGCAGAGACAAGTGGTGTACATCAAATGGACTCTTGAAGGCTGTCATACAAACATAGCTATAGGCCTATTGATGGAGCTACAGGCCTACTCACACAGTTACATGCATACTGATGCAGCTACAGGCCAAATCGCTTGGCTGTAGGCCTACCTACTTAGCTACAGGCCTACTACTGCAGCTACAGGCCCATCAACACAGCTGTAGGCCTACCTACATAGTTACAGGCCTATCGATGCACCTATGGGCTAGCACTGCGACAGGCCTACTGATGGATTTACAGGCCTAATAACACAGTTGTAGGTCTATCTACACAGCTACATGCCTACTGATACAGCTACAGGCCTATTCAGTGGCGGATACAGGATTTTGAAAAGGGGGGTGCGCGCTATAGGAAATATTCTCCATTCCTAACTTTTGTGTCAAATTTTACATTAAAAAAATGTAAATTTTGCCCAAAAAAGGGGGGGGCGCGCGCCCCCGCGCACCCCCCCTAAATCCGCCACTGCTATTCATACAGCTGCGGGTCAACATACACAGCTACAGGCCTATTCACACAGCTGTGGGCCTACCTACACAGCCACAGGCCTACTCTCACAGCAACAGTGCCGGTCACACAGCTACAGATCAGCTCATATAACTAAAAGGCTGTCCCTGCAGCTATGGGGTTGCAGATGCAAAAGGGCTCTCCTTGAGGCCATAAAGTTGCCTCTTTAGTTGCTCTTTTGTATAATCTTGCTAAAGTATGTTAAAGATAAATTATGAAAAGATGATGGTGCTCCTTCAACATTTAGTGTTGAACATTTTAGATGTTGAATAATTTCTATGTTTGATTTATGATGTGTCATTTATTTGTGTTGGTTAACTAGTTAAAAGCCACATGTATCGGATCAATGTAAAACAGTAATGTATTGACCCTAGCTACTGACCCATATCAGCATTTTTAGTTAACTGTTTGAGGCCTCTTTTGTCTTTTGTGTTACTACAGTGTATTCATGTGGACAAGTCTCAGAATTAGTTATATTTATTTAAAGATGCAAAAATAATTTTGTTGATGGAATTGGATAATAAAGTGTTTCAGATGTACTTAATCCTTTGCCACCAACTTGTTTGTACATAGTATGGCAGGCTAATCGTGTTAAGTTACTGTTAGGTGATATTAAATTATCACTAATTTAATTGAATTGATTTTATCTACTGATTCAATGAATTTGATCTATAGATTTGAGCTTAGTAAATTCCTGTGTATAAATATTGTACTTGTGGATTAGAACCCAGCTACAGGTTGTAGGAGGTGCCTGAGGGTTAGCATCTTATAGATGTGTGCTTAATAGGTGAAGTATTTATGGGGCCAAACTTAACCACCAAAACTTAGAACCCATGTGCAGGCATTTCTGTAAATTTGTTTACATGAAATTCCAATTACAGCCCTTATTCTACCCAAAATATCAAATAATATAGTTAATGAAAAAGTCTAAGGAAAGTTAGCGATAATCAGGCAAGCCAAGGCAACTTAGAAACTTTCCTAATGGTTAGGCATAAACTGCTAAGAAAGGTTGGGGGGTTTGGGCACGGCAAAATCCCCAACATGGGTTAGCAAGTTAGGCGTTTCGGCTAACTCTCGACTAAGTTTTGTTAGCTCATTTTTTTGTGTGTATATATAGCGGTTAATACTGAAATGTGTACCACCAGGCACCTATCCACATGATATGTATAAAGCTACTCCACCTCACCTCCGGCTTCAGGCTGTCTCACGAACTTGGGCCAATGTTTTTGTCTCTGACCAGGTGCCGTCTCTGACTGGGTGTCAGAAAAAAAAGTGTTAAAAAAAAATTATACTCATATGGAGTTGCTCTGCAGGTGGTTTTCTGGGTGAACTGCGCGGGGGTATATGGTAAAAGACACTGACTAAGTTAAAGGGAGCTGAGAAATCAAACAAGCTATTGTTAATGGAATGTTGGAGAATCAGCTAATTGCGATGCCATCTTGTCTATATGAGAGGAAGTGCTATTGTTAATGGCAAGTCTAACTTGTAACTTATGAACAAGGACTTGATAGGAAACTATGTGAACCGATCTCCCGTTAGAGCAGGGGATGTGCCTGAGACAATATCCACTTGTAAGTCCGGTATGTCCTGTAGGCATATATGCCTTTATGCCTAAGTTGCATGTAGACTTTTTAGTAAGCTTAATTTCTGTGTGTGAAATACCCTTAGAAACGAAAGTGGAACATTGAACTGATGGGTAAACACACGCTATACCCAACTGGGGTGACGACCCAAGTAGCAAACCTAACTGGGCCCCAGTTGGGCCCCGGTTGGGCTGGCAACTGGGCCCCAGTTGGGCTGCCCGACTGGGGCCCTGCGAGAACGGGCACTGGGCAAATGTCTGCGCCCAAGCGGGCTAGCCCAAACTGGGCCCCGACTGGGCCCCGGACGGGCCCCACTTTCATATTTTAGGTTTACAACTTACATAATAGGGCAGTCTAGTTATTGATTTAATTATTATATAGCAATATATCAATTTAATGACTAATATCTAACTGGGCTTAGGATGGGCACAGGTTGGGCTGGCCCAAGTAGGATTCAGCTAGCATATCCCTGAAGGAAGCCTTTCATGTCATACATTTTCTACATGAAAGATAGAAAATGTATTCATCAGGTTCAAGTCAGCAAAGATAGGACTTGTGCAAGTGGCTATTTTAGTAAGTCTAGATACTATTTCATCCTAGCCATCAGATCTTTAGCTGATATCTTTGGGATATGTGGGTCCATGTCTTATAGTTCATTTTAAACCACAGGATAGGGGTCTCCAGGTTAATACTTCATTTTCTACATTACTTTACACAATATAATGGTAACTTCCATATATTATCCAAGCTGCATTGAAATATCTTCATTCTTATACATGTATTAACTGCATGGCATATTTTGGCTGTATTGTATTCATGAAGAAGTGATCTTGAATTGGAGGATTTCTCTCTACATGGTATACAGAGGCCAGCTAGTGTCAACGCTTAGAACCACATGGCCATCTTGTGTCAACGCTGTGAACTATTTGTTGGGAGACCCACATCAAACCCAACGAAAGCCTAACTATGATTTTCCAGCGAAATCACCATTACAAAATTTCAAATTATTTTTCTTTCAAAAGGAGAGTTTGATTCACACTGTTAGGTTCTTCCATAAAGCATTTCTGAAAAAGAAAATTGGCCCAGTCTAAGCCCACCTAAAGCCCAATCATACATTTCCTACACAATAGTGAATATAACGTGTTCATACTTGGAAATTTATTAATAGAGAGCATGATTCAAGATGTCAGGGATATTTACAAGGCATATTATAAAATTCACTTAGTCCAACTGGGGCCCCACTGAAGCCCATGGATTTGCCCAGCCCAAAACACAGCCCAGTCTAGCCCAAGGTTTCCCGAGGTTAACCCAACTGGGCGCCAGTTGGGCATGTTACTTGGGGAAGGGAGATCGGGCTGGGGCTAGATTGCCTCGAACTGATGAATTGTCCCAGGATAAAATAAAACTCGATTAAAAAAAAAAAATATATATATATATAAGGATTTGTAAAAACGTTATGGCGGTTGTTATATAATTATAATTAGACTCCTGTTGGTATTTTGACCTTATCATGCCAAATCAGTCAGAGACGGCACCTGGTCAGAGACAAAAACATTGGGCCAAAAAAAAAAAAGTCGTGTTCAGGTAACATGGCCCCCAAAAAATAGGGTAGGTAGGTCGATTTTTTTTTTTTTTACCAAATTTTTTAAAGGATTTTGAGACAAATTTCCTCCCATTTTCGTATAATTTTTGGGAAAAAAAATATTTCAGGGAAAAAATGTACTTTTTGGTAGAAAAAAACACAGAAATGCCTTCCAAAAAAAAAAAAAAAAAAAAAAAAATTTGGGTAGGGCCAAAAAAATAGAGTCCCTAGGGATACCTGAACACAACTTTTCTTTTTTTTTGGCCTTGGCCTAAGTTTTTGAGACAGCCTTCAGCCTATTCTTTTGGCTGTTTCATTGCTGAGTACCATCTGTACCTAAAACCAAAGGGAATTACTATGTCAGGCTTTGTTGCCGTCCCATCCCACTTCCTCAATTGACTATTCTAGTAATATAAAGAACTTCTCTCAGGGTCCTACAGGAGATTACACGGGTAAAGTAAGTAAATTGTCAGTGCATGCTTGTACATGGTACCATGAAAGGGACCTAGGGCCTGCCGTGCTTCAACATCAACTCCTATCAGCATGCCGCCAGGCGACCACTAACACACAATCCTGGTGTGATGATCTGGGCGTCACTGGTTAACGAAGTGTCACATCTGGAGGGTACCTATATACTGATCCGACATGCCTGCTCCTTTTAGTTGCCAGGCAGAGCTGGACCAAGACATGATAATTCCTGGACGCCAATGTGAGAGCACAGGGTTAACGGAAAGACTGTAAATACAGTTTGTAGTGAGTTGCAGATGTACGGTGTAACAAGACCCTTTTTACCCCATTTATGGCTGTGTCTCATGAGATCGGGCCATTGTTGTTGTCTATGACCGGGTGCAATCTATGACCAGGTACAATCTATGACCGGCTTGGGGAAAAAAACACGCTTTATTTAGGGCAAATGAAGATATAAATGGTGGAAAATGTTAATGGGTGCTTTAAGAATTTATATCACTCATTTAATTTCAATTTATATCTATATCTGCCCTAAATAAACCGTTTTCTTTCAAGCTGGTCATAGATTGCATCCGGTCATAGATTGCACCCGGTTATAGATTGCACCTGGTCATAGATGAAAACAATGGCCCATGTTCTTGAGACACAGCCTTATATGACATTTATATATGATGAAAAAATGTGATACAGGCTATCTATTAGGAAGGTGCTACTGCTAGACGTTATCCCCAAAGCCATATCCTCCCCGGATTTCTCACCCCCTCCTAGAAATTAACATCCCCGCCACCGTTATTTTTTGATGAATGGATTGTTACTTCTAGTGATGTCTGGCACCCCCATATTCATAAATAACAATTTAGCATACATTCAACACGTGACAACCATGCCCTGAGAAGAGAGGGGGAAAATGTGTATGGCCAGAGGAAATGGTCGGGGCATAATAGGGGTCGGGGGGCTAGATTTCCAGAAGGGGGGGGGGGTTCCATGAGGGAGATCGACTGACACATGAGGGTGGGTCATAACGTAGGCTCGGGCATGTAGCCCGCATCTGGTCCATGATATTTTAAAAAAAAGACTTACCAGGAGATCTCTCATGATTTCCTTCATGGGGCGGAATCTAAGGTCCGCCCTGGAGCGGGTCAGGTTGTCCGCTACCTCCATAGAACAACGCACCGACCTAGTCACCTCCTGGGCGTTTTCCATAATATTCGCTACAGGACCTGAGGATAATACATCAGTAACATGAAAATATTTCAATGGGCTTTTCAGAGAGAAATGTCCAATACGTGTACGGGGTAGCTGCCTTAGCCTGGGTATCTTTTAAACATTACTTAAGCATGTTACTGGATTGTTTTAAAGTGTACTGCATGACCTATGATAATGGCTCCTATCTGTTTTTCTTCTCCATTGTATGTTTTTTGTCATTATGTACAGCCTCTGCATCATGCATTGTGTACTGGCGAATTAATCTATGGAATCTTAACCGATGTTTTTTTTCTTCGAAGTGACTCATAGCGGTTTGTTAGATGATATTCTGTTACATATTATATGTTATATCGACCGATCGGCCAGAAATAGAAAGGAAAGTGTATATGGAAGGGCATATGAATCACGTGAAGAATAAGAACAAGGTTTTGTGCGAACATCTAGATACGAACTTTTTAAATGTATTTTTACTAGCTCCTTTTTCTTAAGTGTACTTTTAAATGCCTGTATGTGCGTATTTGTATAAAGATTTTAAAATGAGGTAAGGCAAAATTGAAAGCTAATGGAGCTAATGAATGACTGTCTATAAATATGTTGAATGAATCAGAGTGAAGCTAGTCATTGTAGATACATGTATCATGTATTTATATATAAGAGGGCTGCCATGGTTAGTCAGTTCATAAAGGAGGAGTGGGGGTAAGTCTAAAATGAGTGAGAGGTGGCCTCGGATCAGCATTTAGAAAGGTATACTATATTACTGCACATTGCTTGTTCCTATAGGTCGCCTAGGACGTGAACTAAAGACTGCTGAAGTAGTAAATGTCAATGGAACCTTTGGGATTCACTACTGATGATTCTTGCCTTATCTTCTTGGTCTAATCATAGAAGTCTACAGTGGTAGAGGTCATTCATCCAATCTAAACGCAAAATGCATTAGAGTGTTGAAGAGGCGTCTACCACGGTCTCTCAGTATGTTCACAATAGTGTCCAGTAAAACCTACTTCAACTGTAAACATTGTTAATATGTACTGTAAAACGAAATAGATAGATGCTCTACTCACCAGAGAGAAGGAAGGCGAGGCCAAATGTGCCAATATAGGTGCGTCCAGCCTTTCCGCCCATTGTGGGCAACACCAGCAGGACCATGCATCGTATAGGAGCCGAGGCAGCAAACCCAATCGCCAAAAACGCCAAGAACATACCAGAGATGCCATACTGAGCGTAGATAGGGATACGTAGTCGACTGATAACACCAAAATGAAATGCTGTATGAAATGAAATGACAGTTTGGTATTTCTAAAGGTTAAAACAGGGGTCAAAGAAATGGTGAAATAAAGCCGGGCATTGACATATTCTTTTAAGATATACCTACATCTAATGGGAAAGTGACAGCCTAATGAGTTGCTAATTTAAGTGCATTCTGTAACAGAGGTTACATACGCTGTGAGACGTGGTGACCCATATATAGGAGTGTACCAGCATCAAAGTGAACACTCCATATGCTACTTACACTTTGACACATTATATATATGGTACGCATAGGTTTTCTTATATCTCGGGGGCTGCACATCCAGTACTCAACATTATAGACTAGGGAGGTGTTGCTCCTACGCCCCCAAATGAGCTTCACACAGACTACTGAGTGTATCCACTATCAAATTACGGGCCCTAGATGCTGACTGAAAGAACGCAGGTGTTTCTCTGATAAGGTAATGCAACAATCGCATAACGCGATAAGAATGTACTCAACATGGCACTACAACACTACGCACTTACCAGCCCCTAAGGCAGCCCCTATGGGAAAACCTATGATAGCTTTAGCGAGACGATAGTCTTTAGGGGCACTGCGGTATAATTCATAGAGCGAGGGACACTTCGGATGTATTTTCCACTTTGAAAGACGCCTCAGGCCTGCAAAAGGAAAGGAAATATACAATATCAGTTATCACTCATCATTCAAGACATGGAGTTTATGTATGACATAGTTGTTGCTATGCCCATAGACATTAATAGTAAACGGTATATTGTATATCTATGCTATGCCTATAGGGAAGGGTTATACTTTAGGCCACTCAAAAAGATTTTTTCTCATCACCTGGCAGTGATAAATATGGCAAGGGCGCTTTTTATTCTAATCTTTTTTTTTTACTGGGGGATAAAATATATAGGGAAATTAAGACTTTTCCCACACAATTTTTACATTTTAGTAGTTAAGAGTTTATTGTTACATAGAAGTTACATTACTGGCAGTAAACGCTTTAATTTGATACCAAATATGCCCATAAGGGCCATATTTGTCCATTTTTTGATAAAATCTAAAAAAAATAATCTCACCGCATGATGCGTACGGTGAATAGGAACAACTTTTTTTTATGGCCTTAAAAATCGGTAGGTATACCGTTCCTATGCCTAGGCTATGGTGGTAATAATGGTGGTAATGTTTGCCCGCTTTTGGGAATGGTTAGAGTGGCTGAGTCAGCGAAACACGTTTTATTGACATTGTAAAAAAAACGTTGTCAAAGGTTAGAAAACTTTTGATTAAGAAGGTTGTGAATGGGGTTATAACTGCGTTGTCAGGTCATAGAAATTTCAATATTAATTTAGTTGAAAATTGAGGTTTATTTAGCTTATCTTAGGGGCCATTTGGGGTCGTTGGGAGGTATTAACCCAAAACTGCATGAGAATGCATCTAGATTCTGTATGCCTTGAGCTTATGCCTATGTGTATGGGCTCGAGAGCATAGCACGAGAGTCCATACACATAGGCATATGCGAATGACATACGGAAGTCTAGATGCATTTGAATGTGGTTTTGGCTTTTTATCATACCTAGCATATGATCATCACATTCATTAAGCCTAGGAGTCTGTATGGCCACTGTGTGTAGTAAAAGCGCCATACACCCACCTGTGGGCGTATGGGCCATATTATTAGCAACACCCCTTCCCCTCATTTTCCCACACCTACTGCAGGCGTCAGAATGTGACTTGAACAAGGTGTGAGAGTCTACCAGCATGCAACATTTCAAAATCGACGGACACAGTCTTTCTTATAAGGCCCTAGTATATTCTATAGTCATAAAAATCGACACACTGACACGGCCCTTTTGCTAAAGATCGACACGGCGACACGGCCAAATAGTTGCGTACCCATGTAGAGGCACATGGATATGGGTTTGGACCACTAAATTCGACATGGCGACATGGCCTTTTCTTAAAATCGACATTCGACATGGAGCTTAGTGACATGAGGAAAAAAATAAGTGACATGACACAGGGTGTTTCTTAAAATCGACATGGGACATGGCAAGTTCTTAGCAGCGACATGGGACATGGGAATTAAAGTGACAGGTGACATGGCTATTTCTTAAAATCGACATGCGACATGGGGACCCCCCATCCAGACCCCAAACTACAGTGTTAGTTTATAGGGCTACTATTAAGATCATAAATGTAAACCAAGACTTTGCCATCAGTCGGACTTGGACTAGGACTCGCAGTCGGAGGCTTGGTCCATAAACCGCGGCTCAATTGGAGCATACAAGCTGTGAGTCAGAGTGATGTTATACTTCTTTATTATCAGTTGAGTTACCAGAAGATCTACATCAATACATGTTGTTGCACTGTCTGCCATGTGCGCTCAAGTCTGCCATTTTGAATTCTGGAATCCCCCACGTCAGCATCCTGATCGTGCAGCGAGGTCATCGGCAATCCAGGCTCAGACTGGTCTAATAACGCCTTATGACGAGCTTTTGATGCATGAATGGACGTAGGGATGGGCTTAGTATCCAAGCCGGATGCCTCAATGGAGGCAGGTTTTGGGGCACTCTGGCGGCAGGTATCCTTTTTGTCGCCAGTTCCCAGATTTACTTTGTGGCGAGCCAGTAGTGTGACTTCAGGCTTAGGTAGTGGGTGTGGCGCGCGCATAGTTTTAGTATCAGCCATAGGCAGTGTATCCATGCCTATGTTATGTTTAGAAGTATCATTGTTGTGTGTGCTTGACGAAATGTCTTTTTGGCATGATCGCATGGCTGGTATGAATATCGGCGCATTTAGGCGGAGCTTTGTAGGATGCTGGAGAGCAGAGTCATTTGCCAAATGTTGATTATGTGTGCCTGCACTGGGACAGGTGGTTGTTTCTGGCGCCCATGCAGGCCTATGCCGGCCACCTGGGGCCGGCCTAATGGCGAAAGGGGTGAGAGTATCCCTGTTGCGCAGCTGCTTTGTTCCTGCAGCCAAACTCAGTGTGGAAGTTGATGGAATTTAGGAGCTTTCGGCTGTAATTGCAATGGTGGCCCTAGGCTATTCCTTTGTCCATGTGGCCATCAGGATTGGGGCAGCCAGCTGATTCATTCCAAGCTTTGCATGCTTCATCGGCCCTGTGGAGGGGGGGTCTGACGTAAGGCCCCTTTTTGGCCTTGTTTTTGTAGTTGTTTGTGGTATACTTGTCATTGGACTTGTAGTTTGATCTTTCGGCCGTGTTGTCTGAGGCGTCTGGAACCGGGGCTCCGTGGATGCTCCCTCCTTTGTAGAGGGAACTTTCGGATCACAGCTTGTCGATCTTTGCAGGGCTCGACAAATCGCTGTGTCCAGTTCCCGTGACACAGAAAAATTACACTGGACACAGAAATATTTCACAGTTGTGCCCAGTGGACACAAGTGAAACTGAGCAAATTTCCGTGAGCAAAAACCACCAGACAAATAATGAAGTGTTATACATCATTGGAAAGCTTGCAGTACCAGGATTCTTAATATGGAGGTCAATATCTCAATACAAGATTTTAAAACATATCATCCTAATTATCTCCAAATTTTCAGTGTTCAGTCGGGCACAGATTTCAGCAACTGGACACAACATATTTTTGTATCTGTGCCCAGCGGACACGCACATGCTGAACGATTTGTCGAGCCCTGCTTTGCCTCCGCGGACCAGCTAAATTCGCCAGCCGCGATCCTAGTAAGCACATCCTCAGACCATCCCATGACCTGCTCCCAGAGAAAGTCTTTTGCATCCTCGATAACATGGATGAGGTGAGCGGCTATTCTTGGCCTATCATCCTCCGGAGTGGTTTGATGACGCATAAGCATGACTAAACCATATAGGTACTCAGCAAGCTTTAGCGAGCTTAGGGACGCTTTAACTTGCTTAGGCCCCCTCCGTATGAAGTCGTGAGCATGAGTAGGCCTACCTTTAATAGATGTTAATTGCTGTGCCGTAGAGAGGAGGCATGCCACCTAGTTGTTGATCTGTGGGTTAGTCGCCCCTGCAGATGATATGGGCAGGGCGATACCCGACAGACTGGGCTGAGCCTGTAGAAGTAGTTGATGCACATCATTTGTGGCAGGGTGCTGTACAGGTGGGGCGGGAGTGTACAGGGACTGTTGTGCCTGCATGTTGGCCTGTACATGTGCCTGGAGAGCTGACCCGGCTGCTGCTGATGCAGTTGTCCATGCGCGTTCAGGGATGACGTACGGAGCGGGCCTATTTGTTGATCGCCTGCACAGCCTAGAACCTGGTGAGGGGTCCTGCCCTTGCTTACCATTGGTTCCGGAAGGAGGTGAGTCGGGGAACAATTTGTTGAATTTTTCCAGCATTGTGTCAGAATTTTTAACTACTTTGCCAAATTTGACCCCAAGTGCGGACACACATTCCCCTAAATCCTGAGTCAGGTCGACCTGACCGGTAGCTGTGTTTTTTTTTGTCTTTGACCGGGTTGCAGGTTTATCTACCTTTGCGGCCTTGCGGCCAGTTGGGGCTGCCTTTTTCGGACCCATTTTTTAGTGTGGAGGTGTAGTGAGTAAGTAGAGAGTACAGACCCTACGTCCCAGAGAATATGATGTGATAAAGCGAGTGCAGTTATTTGCGTAGTTTAGCGGTATAGAAAATCCCAAGCCTTTTCGGATGTATTATCGTCAGTGACTAGGTGAACTAACCGAATGTGCCTCCACCACTTAGTAATTATTGAATAATTTCACCAAAATCAGAAATTGTCTTTGTGCTGGGAATAGCTGGTGAGGGTGAGTTGAGAGTGTCAGTGTAAACAATATGGTTGATTGATTGATTGATTTGTTTAACGTCCAGACGTACATCAAGTACCTCACGGGACATCTCAAGTTGGCAAGGAGTCATCCACAAATAGTGGTAGTCTGCCTTGCAGTTGTAGGACAGGTATTTATATGCTGCTTGCCCTATACAGCAGTGACCGCATCTATGGATGATGGAATCTATGAAATGAATGACCGCATCTATGAGGTGAGGGAGAAAACCGCTACCGGGGCACGTCCCCTACTCTTTTCGAAGGATAGCAAGTGTTCTTTTATTTGCCTGTTCCTACCCACCTGGGCTAGTACCATAGTAGGCAGGGCCAGACAAACCACGGCCTTTGATATCTCAGACGTGGTTCACTGAGGAGGAATCCCATGCCAGACCACCAGCAAGAAGGCCCGGGCCCGTGCATATGGGCAGCGGTTGCCAAACAGCTTACGTGACTGATCACAGCAGTAAGGCACGAGACCCCTCAAGTTTTGTCGCCTTTTACGAATCCGGTATGCCCATTGGTATTATGGAAGGCTCCCGATGAAGTTATTCTACTCCTTCATGCCCCCATCATGAAGGTCCCCACTAAAACAATATGGTGTGAGGTTGAATGAAGCACCTGTAGGTTTGAGGGCTTGTATTCCTACCCTCTTTATAATAATACAAACATGGAGAGAAGACACTAGTTTGGACAGCTAGGCTGTTTCATCTTGATGGGAAGAATCAGATTTTGACAGTCTGTCTGTGTGCATTGTGGCTCCGATTTTGCAGTCCTTCACTCCAGTTGTAAACAGTCCCAGATCTAGGCTATGTCAGCTGACAGCACAATCCCAGTGAGACTAGTGATTATGCGGGTTCCAATTTACAGTTTCCCTACTTAATTTGGCACTTTCTTAACTTAATTCAATCAAACTAAGGCCAAAACTAAAAAGTGCTTTGTCTCTGCACAAAGTCCTGAAACAAGGTAGCAAGGTGGTTTTGTGTGCTTATGCTGAAAACTTTGCCATGAGAGACAAAAAATGCTCGGAGGTCTTACAGATGCTCTACGTGTTGTGAATTAATATATCCCATGCAGTTTGGCTGTTTTATTATGTATATTTCGTCTGCTATAACAACAGGGGGGGGGGGTGGTTAGATTTCGTGTGGAGCGCACACTTTTTTTTTACCCCCCCCCCCCCTACAGGGGTCAACATTTCCCCCCCCCCCCCCCGGCAGGCCGAAAATTGTGCGCATTCCCGCCCCTTTGTAGCATAGTAACGCGCGGCTTTTTCCCTCAAAACAGGTTGAATTTTTTTTTACCCCCCCACCAAAAAGTGGGTCTATATTTTTTACCCCCCCCCCCCCGGTCAAGGGGTCCAAACTCCCGCCCCCCTCCCAAAATCCACCACCCCCCCTGTTGATAAAAAATGAGCACTCCCTTATCATTTAAAAAAAATCTAAAAAAAAATCCAAAAGGGGGGGTCCAGACCCCAAGGACCCCCCCCCCCCCCACTGCATCCGCCCCTGCTACTCCAGATGTGAAGGGTGGGGGCGGGGGGGGGGGAGGGGGTGCTGAAAGATTTCTGGGCACTTATTCAAGCCTAGGCTTACAGGCGTCAGCAGCAGCGCGCCGCGCGTACATGCTGCCACCTGGTGGGAGATTCTGGAAGCACTGATTATGGGATAGATGCGGCCATGTTGGATACCAATGGCTGTGGTAGAATGGGTGCAAATTTAATCTGCTGTGATCATGCTTTTTAAAAGCATGTTGAGAGATAACTGATGGAAAATGATATAAAATAGTGTTTCTTTGTTACATGTACACGGATATTTTTCATGGATGGACGGTAGGTTAGGATTTCTGAGCCAATATTCCTTCTCCCTTTTATCATCTGCTCAAAGCAATGGTGCCGGGCATTCTTATTTTATCGTCCTCGTGAAGGGAGACAAAGTTGATCATATTTCAGCTGAAACCTGACAAATCTCCTTCTTATATGACCCACACAATGTAGAAATGTAATATTATATTGTCACAAGGTATCCTAACCCCTCCCTTGGCCCTATTTTGTCTGAAAACGGACTTGCAAGTATGTGGCTACTGCTCTTGTCCCGAAGTAAAATGTCGGTGGAATTTGACAAAATGGTAGTGACGCGTAACCCATGTTTGCAGAGATAGAATGATATGTCATGAAGTATTTTGGGCTAGATAGAATAGGAATACTGATACTATGATGTGTTTAGCTGATGTTAGTACATATGTCATAAGGATAAGTATACGATTAAGGTGATTTTTTTATGAAAAAAAATGATATTCACTTCTGGTGGTACGAGGGTTTGGGCAAATTCTGGTGTGAAAAAACAAAAAATGCTATATCTTTGCCTCTTTTTTTTTTCAGCAGAATAGAACAGGAAAAGGGAAAAGGTAACACATATACATAGTTTGACAGGAAAATGGGACATTTCAGTGGTATAAAACGCTTTTTATTGAGATCTGAAAATTTTGAAACTGCATAACTACAAGCTACGTCGACCCAGCTGGTAGAGTAGAAGCCAGGGTGTACATGGTAAAAAGGTAAAGCTGAGACCTCCTCGCTAATAAAACAACCACATGGACCAACAATGCACTGGGGTGGAAGTGGAACTCTCCAGTAGCAGGAGAGGAAGGAAGGGTTCCGCCCTGTGCTGCCATTACCACACGGTTTCCAACCATGTCCCAATGCGCCCCCAACAGCTCTACCGGTACGACTACTGTAGTTTTGACGCGCAGGAAAATGAATGTGATTCCCTTTTGCTTGCGAGCGTTTTAGTGACCTATATACGGCGCGGTGGCGTGTCCCGTACGATGTAGGCCTATGGACCATGACTATTATAGAAATCAAATAAACATGATTCATATGTTTAGATAGCTGAATTGCATAATTCATAAAGGACATGATAAAGTAGGAAATGAATTGATCACCATGAGGGAAGACGAGAAAACTATTTTTAAGCACACAGTTCGAGTGGGAAAATATTTGACCAATATTGATTGATTGATTGTTTTTTTTTAATTGGCACAAAATTCATAATACATATTACGTTTTTCAATATGAGCCAATGTCAGCTTTAGCCAACAGTAAACTTATCACATTTATGTTATATCCATCAGACAAGTATACAGTAGCTAGTTATGCTGATGCAGTTTATGCATCATTATCACAATCCAGAACTGACACTTTTACAAATGAGAACCCTTTACAAGTACTCACATAGAAAACACAAGGCCGAAAAAAAAAAAAAGTTGTGTTCAGGTAACATGGCCCAAAAAAAATAGGGTAGGTAGGTCGATTTTTTTTTTTTTTTTACCAAATTTTTTTAAGGATTTTGAGACAAAATTCCTCCCATTTTCCTATAATGGAAAAAAAAATTTCGGAAAAAATATTTTTCAATAAAAAAAAAGTGTCTTTTGGTAGAAAAAACACAAAAATGCCTTCCAAAAAAAAAAAAAAAAAAAAAAAAAATTGGGTAGGGCCAAAAAAATAGGGTCGCTAGGGATACCTGATCACAACTTTTTTTTTTTTTTGGCCCAATTATGAATATAAATAGGTAGTAAAGTGGGTGACTAAGTATGACTCGTTTCCATGAGATGGCGTTCATCATTGCTACAATCAGTGGCATAGGTACATAGTAATACAGTAATTACACAGTCCAACTACTAACATCTACCATATCATAATCAGGTATTTTCAATCACATTTTGCTTTTCATAGCACATATCATATGTTTAGCTTAACGTTAGTCCTTTATACGCCTCATAAATTCATCAATCAAATCTAGGTGCTGCGTCTCAGCATCCAGCTTTGACCATTCTCCATAGCCCCATTATGCAGGATACAACTGCATCAACCGCCATATGCCAGGCGATCGGGTGAGAAAGTAATTAAAGGCGCACCGAGTTGAGGACCTAGCCCTGCTGAGTTTTGTACGCAAATGACATCGTGGGTTCAGTGCAACTTTAAGGTTGATCGCTACTCTTAACTCAAGGCCCAAATTTCCAAATTCGTAAATATGTCAGAATGGGCTAATATTACATAGTCAGATAGATATATACAATCACTAAGCTGTATTAAAAAATTAGACCATTTTGACCAAAGTTGTGCATTTTGTGACACTTTGAAGATTGGATATATTGGTAAATGGTAATATTTGCCATTTTTTAACTTGAGCAAGTACCTACATTGGAATTATTTACCAATGAATCATCCTAAAAATATTATAGATGTCATGATGTTACTCAAAACAACCAAGGGTATGAACCCTGCACAATTAACACATCGAACTTTGCCATTTTGCCCATTATTTTAAGCTGTGAATTTGCGTTTTAGACTGTTTTTGCCCTATAATTTTTATTTCAAAGGCCCAAAACCATAAAATTATGCACGGGACCCCCTATCAAAATTACTTTTTTATGTAAGCAAATGATCTGAACATTTTTTGAGAAAGTAAAAAATAAGTTTATGGATTTTTTCAGTGATATTTAGATATTACTGAAAAATTATGCATCAAATTTAAATGATCACCCTCAAACCATCACGATTGTTCATGAAAGGGTACATTTTATTTACCATTATTGTAATTTTCCCATTAAAGGACATAACCTAGGAATATTCATGTGCAATACATGATTAATGTGGGCAGTGGTTCACTACGAAAAAAAAATCATTAACATTTTTCATTTGTTTGCATTTTTTTTTAGCAAATAGGGCCTAGAGAATACTTTTTTTTTTTTTCAAAAATCTGTGATAAAAAAGGTAGTTCGGGACCAACCCTTTTTTTTCACATTTTACATTTCTAAATGATATAAGCTACCCCCCTGGGAAAAACAAGAAACTTCATGTAGCGACCACTGATCCGTTTGATCACAGAAAAGAGACGTGGTTTGATGATCATCTATTCATCATGAGACATGACAATTGACATGAGTCTGATGCTGAATCACCCCCTCCCTGAACTGGATTGAACTGGGATATACGATAAGAAGAAGGTCAAACATGTTCCGTGTGTTTGAAGGCACACACAACAGTTGATTAGCTAAAGCTATGAACTAAAGATACCATCATAGGTCATTAGTTGTTGCATTTACTTACGTTTCAACACCGCCATTAGGTTGACCGTCTGCTACATGGACACGCACATAAAACGATGACGTCATATACTGTAGGCACTTTCCCGAAACTCGTGACGTCACAAGCACTTGTCAACGTTTCCGACGGCCACGCGTAGGCGCTGCTTCAAAAGTTCACACAAGCTCATCTTTAGGTGTGGTTTTACAGGTAACATTTTGAGCACACGTATTTGGTTGTTTTTTCTTTGGTTGCAAAATGTTCAACGTCTCGGCGGCAGATCCGTAAGCAGCTCTGTCTCTGTGTGCTGACTGCTCGTCCGATACTAAGTCTAAGAGTAAGTTGAGTAGACCCTTGTAGTTTTACAGTCTAGTCCACTGCTCTGGCTATCGGCTAACCGTACATAGTCGAGTTTCCGATCGTAGTCAAAATGGCGCTAGTAGGACTTCCGGTCTGGGACGCTAGCGTAAACAAAAGGCACGCAAACGGGACAGTTAGACACACGTCATGTTTTCACTGTTTTCTCGGGAAATAAACGTAGCTGCCCCTTCAAACTTCACATACTGCACATTATGATATAGGAAGTACTGCATGCGCAGTAAGAACAAAAGTAGTGGGCTAGATTTGTAGAATAAAGTCCGATGTGCGTGAGGCCTCTGGGCATCTGAGCCCAAGGTTAACAGATGGGGCCCAAATGAAGCGATTTGTGCAATCAACAATTCCACTGTTTTCTCAGAAATTACCGGAATATAAGGCCTGAAACTACACATGCTACACGTTATGACATAGGGTTAGCTGTGGGTGAAGTTAGAACGAAAGTAGCCGGCTAGATTAAAAGGAATATATACACGTTTGTCCGACTCATCAGATACACGTTCATTTAGGTCTATTTAGACTAAGAACCGTACGCAGCGAGCAAGAAATGGTCATGGACGTGGGTCTTCTGTATAATTTAGAGTAATTTGACCATAAAAAATGGATTCTATGCGTAGATTTACGTTAGTAATGGAGTTTATAAAACGTAAGCAGGTTTATTAGTGCCTGAAATGAATGATCCAAAAAGAGTAAGTTCAGCGCAGACTGCGAGCAACGTTCAGCCCTAAGGGAGTGATCATTTTTTAACAACAGGGGGGGGGAGGTGGTGGGTTTCCACGCGGAGCGCATGAAATTTTTTACACCCCCCCCGGTCAAGGGGTCAAATTTTTTTACCCCCCCCCCCCCCCTTAGGGTCGAAAATCGGCTCGCGCGCGGTCCTTTTGAAGCATAGTAAAGCGCGGGCTTTTTGGCTCAAAACAGGTTAAATTTTTTTGCCCCCTCCCCAAGAGGGGTCCAAATTTTTTTGCCCCCCCCCCCAGTCAAGGGGTCCAAATTTTTTTGCCCCCCCCCCCCCAAACCCACCACCCCCCCCCTGTTGATAATAAATGATCACTCCCTAAAGTTAACTCAGGGTTAAACTTCGTCTTGGCTTGCATGTCAGCTACTGACCCATCTATTTAAATACTCGATCGTGACCACATATTCAATCACTGGGGGGGGGGGGGGGGGGGGGTCTGGTTGATATTCCCAAAAAGGCACCCCCCCCCCACACACAGACACACCCATGAACTACGATGGCCCTAGGCCCCTAAGCCTAATTAAGGGAGTGATCATTTTTTAACAACATGGGGGGAGGGGGGATGGTGGGTTTGGGGGGGGGGGGGTAATTTGGACCCCTTGACCAGGTGGGGGGGGCAAAAAAATTGGATACCTTGACCATGCAGGGGGAGGCAAAATAATTTAACCTGTTTTGAGCCAAAAAGCCCGCGCGTTACTTTGCTTCAAAGGGCCTGCGCGCGAGCCAATTTTCGATCCCAAAGGGGGGGGGGGGGGAATTGTGACCCCTTGACCGGGGGGGGGGTGTAAAAAATTTCGGAGAAATGGCTCCCCCCACCCAAAAAAAAAACAGAGGGGAGCTGGGGCCAGAAAAAGGTCACCATTTTTAGCGATAAAGCCTACACATTACTTTAGTTCAAAGAGGGACAGGGATTCGGAGCATCTGGTGGGGGGGGGATTTATTTTTAGCCCTTTTTATATCAAATAGGCCTAATTAATGGGGGAGGGGGTGTATTCTAGTCAACTCCTCATCCCCACACACCAGGGCCCCAGTAAATGTAGATCCTTTGCAGCAATACATGTAGGCCTAGGCCTACCAGGAGGCTGGTATATTGATATGTGTAGGCCTATTCAGTATCTACTGCATGGGTAGACCTAGATAGCCTATAGTTCTATTGTTTTGTAACTTCTTTTCGCTTCTAGAGGGATCGATTTTTTTTGCCCCATGACTCTCCCCCCCCCCAAAGAGGGGCTATAGCTAGGCCTATACCCAGTAGATACTGCCCAGTAGATACTGAATAGAATTTCCATGGTAGGCCTAGGCCTACACTCAGTCAGCAGAGATACGTTGGGCCAACAGTAGTCAATTTTGGAATGACGTCAGATTCTGACATTGGGCCAACATCAGGATGTTGGCCCAACGTCAGTTTATTAATGTTGTACCAATGTCTAATGACGTTGTACCAACGTCTAGCCAACCATATTTTGAGCCTAAAAATGACATTGTCCCAACATATATTTTCCAACATTGGCCCAATGTTTATTTGTGATATTGGCCAAACATTGTAACATTTACCCGGCTTCAACTCTCCTAAATAAAAACATGGCTGTCAATGATATTCATTTAAGAGACAGCCATTTTGTTGGCACTACGTTGAAATATTGGCTATGACAGTGCTGACCATTGTCAACGTTGGCCCAACCTATCCTTGGGAAGGTAGTATGTGGGATGGTAGTTATCTCAGAATGAGTTCTCAAAGTGGCAAACAGCATATAAATATCTGTCCTACTACTGCAAGGCAGACTTCCACTATTTGTGGATGACTCCTTGCCAACTTGAGATATGTCCCGTGAGGTACTTGAATGTACATCTGGACGTTAAGGGAGTGATAATTAACAACAGGGAGGGGGGTGGTGCGTTTTTACACACACACCACCCCCCCCCCCCCACCCCCTGTTGTTAAAAAACAAATCAATCAATCTTTGATACTTTCGTCTCATTTGATGTTTACCTTATGCAGCTGGTGGTGGTCGTAGAGCCCCTAGTTGTTTGACCTTCTTGTCTTCAAGCCAGTGTTTGTGAAGATGACCGCTCCATGACAGGTGATATTAGACTGACAAACCATTGTGTATGCAAGGTAAAGGTTGTCAAAACTGCTTTTGCTATGTTGTAGTTGCATGTTAGGCCTACAATGTGTAAACTTTTTAAGGTTTTCAGAGTTTAAGTTCCATAGTCAATAAGTTGATTTAAAATGTATATTGGTTTCAATGGTAGGCCTATACTTACACCTTAATTATAACCACCCCACAAAGATTATAACCCTGCTTTAATAGAGGGTCCCAGTTTGTTAGTGAATAGTAAAGAGTTTTCTGAGATTTTTTTGGTGAAATAGATCTAGGCCTATTGTCAAGAAGTTTAGATTGGATTCAGTACATTATGATTAATAAATTTGCCATAAAATTAAGCCACAGTTTCTCTCCTGGGTTCTGTTTCTCCACAAATTTGCGGAGGTCCGCAAATTTGCGGAGGTCCGTAAATTTGCTTCCATATATTTGCAGAGGTCCGCAAATAAATATGGAGCTCCGTATTTGTATGCTTAAGTACTGAAAAACGATTCCCATATATATTTGCGGACATCCATAAATTTATGGAGAGTATATTTACGGACCACCGCAAATGTGCGGACCTCCGCATATTTGTGGAGAAACAGCATCCAGATACTTCAGTTTGCTTGTGAATGCATAGCACCTAGAAGCTTTTAATTTAAGTTTCTGTTTCAAATATTTTCGGAACTACGTAGCTCTTTCCTCACCTGTGCCATTTATTTACTATTGTACATGTAGCTATGTTGAAATAACATGTCATTTGTACTATTGTCATCAAATTACACATAATTATACAGTTGGGTAGGCTTCTTCAGGATGAGTTTCTTTAACTTTAAATAAATAGCATGTCTGAAGCAACAACATTCTTTTCATACCAAGCTTTATTCACATTATCTATACATGTCATGTCAATAAACAATAGTTATTGAAATACCATGTGCGACATACTTTGTGGATCATCCTGTTTCCCACAAATTTATGTTACTGTACTGTCGCTTATAAGCACCCGTCTTGTATAAGCACGGGGGTATGAGGGACTTGAAGTCACTCTTAACTTAAAATGGAGGGTAAAAAAACCTCCAAAATCATAAGTGCCTGGGCGCTTAAACACGACAGTATGGTATTTACAAATAGCACTGTTTAGGGTTGATATTCTCAATAATAAACTATCACCTGAAATATTGGTCGACTGGCGTTGTGTTCTCATTATTCATATTACCTTACATCCATTTATTGTATATCAATCAATTATGAAACAAAACAATTTTAATCTTTGTGATATACTGGTATTTCATAACGAATGAGAATTTCCTGCGGCTGCTGACGATAACATCTCAGGGAGGCACCATCGGGAGAATAATTTTTTTGAATTGTTTCATCCAGTCACTCACCTGTATATAAATTGCTTAATTTGTCTACAGTAATATACCAAATTTACATCGAGATCGGAACAGACGAGCACCTTTGACTGCCAACGTACAGAGGGAGGTTGAAGAAAACGTCAACATATCATTAGAAAAGGACTTCTGAGATGCTAACTATGTGTGAACATCACCTCATATTTGATAGCCTTATCATGGGAGGGAAGAATATACAATACAATCAACTTATTGCCCATGGAACTTATTGGTTTGATAAAACTTTGAAAACCTTAAACCTAAAAATTGTACAAATTGTAGGCCTAACATGCAACTACAACATAGCAAAAGCAGTTTTGACAACCTTTAACCTTTACCTTGCATACACAATGGTTTGTCAGTCTAATGTCACCTGTCATGGAGCGGTCATCTTCACAAACACTGGCTTGAAGACAAGAAGGTCAAACAACTAGGGGCTCTACGACCACCACCAGCTGCATAAGGTAAACATCAAATGAGACGAAAGTATCAAGAAATAAGTAAGCAGGTTGAGGCATTAAAGTCCTATAGTCATACGCGCCGACATTTTTTCATCCCCCCTCCCAATTGAACTATAGTAACGCGCTGGCTTTTTTGCTTAAAAGGGGCTGACATTTTTACGCCCCCCCCGCCCCTCAAGAGGAGGCAGATTCTTCACGCCAACCCCCTCAGGATGGGTCAGAAACTGTTACGCCCTCCCCCCCACCCTGTAAGTTGTAACTAAAATAAATGAACACTCCCTTAGATGAACACCCCTGTCCAAAAAAAGTCAGTGCCCCCCCCCCCCCCCCCCAGCTAGTAAGGGAGTGTTTATTTATGAGGTGATGTGGTGATACTCAGTCTCAAGAGCACATGGAAAGTTTTGCACCCCCCCCCCCCTCGCCGATAATTCTTCGCCCCCTTTTCAACTAGGCCTATATGCACCCCCTCCCCCCTTGTCATGCTTTGTCACAAATTTCTGACCCCCCCCTCCCCCCTATTTTTAAAGGCATGACAAATTGACATCATTTATGGATCACGCCTTAGGCACATGCTCTAATATGTTATAGGATAGGACTATGTAGAGTTTGTATGTCCCGACTCCCCCACCCCCACCACCCCAGGGTTGCTGCCGTGGGAAAATCCATCAAGGGTCCAACCCCCCCCCCCCCCCCCCCCCCCCTAGTACACTCCCACAGCCATAGGGCCTATATCTACTGAGTCTGCTAGTGTCAAAGTGCGGAGAGCGTCCGTGCGCGGGCCGATTACGTGTCTAAATCTTCTCCTTTTGAATAATTCATTTTGGGCATTTGTTGTTTCTCAAAAGTTCTGTAAACAAGGTATCCTGCGTGGATTGATCCAAAGAATTCGATTGTCATGGTCAAATCATTCAAAAATGTACAGAAGAGCCATCTGCATGGCCATTGGCCAATGACGATTATTTGGACGTCACTCTTTCACGCAGCACGGACGCCCCGAAGTTTCTGGCAGTTTGGATTTGATTCTTCAGATCTAGGTCGCCATCATTGTTCTCACTAAGGCTAAAGGGCATCCTATATCTAAATGTGTGATCTGTAAAGTTTTAAGGCTAAATTCCCCGTATTTACCCAGAAAACAGTGAATTTGTAAAGTGACATGAACCGCATCAGTTGCGCGCCTTTTGTTTACGTTCACTCGGCAGACCGGAAGTCTAATATCGGCCATTTTGGACACAATCGGCAGGGGGACTATACGACTAAGATGGTACCCCCTCTTAACAACTACGAGTTAATAGAAAAGTGCCCTTCGCCACAGAGCTAGCTATCGGCTGGACTTTCCCGGCCCTCGCTCCAGCCAGATATCGAGAGGGGCCGCCTTAATGGGCTAGTAAGTTGAGTAACACCCAGGCCAGACCGTGACACAGCCACAGCCGGGCCACAGGCACAGCACAGGATTTGCTCACAACTTCAAATCTAGTTGTGTGTTTGATTCATTATAGGCCTACCTAGCATAATAATATGATAGTACTTGTTGTGTACGTACCCTACGACGATGTTTACACCTTCAGCTCATGCACGGCATCACCTACGCCGTTTGTACTAGCTTTATAACATGATGCCGTCTATGAATAAACCACGTGACTTCAAATACAACAATGGCGAACGAGGACGGGATCCAAAGAACTCACGCATAAAACTCGATTTTCTTGCTGTCACTAAAAGTGATTCTCCTGCAGAAATCGACTATAAGCTAAGTAAAAAGGCCAAGAAGCCATTCCTACCAAAATTGGATGAACTCCCATTGATACACTGTGAAAACTTGGTTGTGAAAAGTGAAGTCCCTGAAACTGAAAGTAGACTCCAGATCCCAAAAGTGAAAGTGAACTCCATGAAAGTGAAAGTAGATCTCTGAAACTAAAAGTGACTGTGCATTTGTGTAGGCTAGGCCCTATATCTACAAGTGTTGATCTACAAATGAGTGACTCTGAAATAAGTGATCTTGAATCTGAGGCTGGGAGTCTACATCTAGAAACTATGGCTGAAGCTAGGAATGTTGTGAGTGCCATAGGAGAGTTTAGTCCCAATAAAGAAAAATGGGCTAATTATCAAAGAAGGTTTAATGCTTGGATGAGAATAAACAAAATCCAGGATGATGAAAAAATTGATGCCTTCATATCTATGGTGGGACCTGAGGTAGTGGATCTTTTGGTTGCATTGTGTGCCCCTGCTGAAATTGAGACCAAAACATATGCCCAGCTGACTACATTGATTAGTAACCACTATACCTCAGGGTCAAATGAGCTAATCGAGAGCTTCAAGTTTGATGAGCGGAAACAGGGTGATAATGAGTCTGTTGCAGACTATATAGTGGCATTAAAAAAAATCAGCATACACTGCGGGTTTGGGGATGAAGACCAAATCAAAAAGAGGCTCAGAAACCGCCTGGTTACCGGGTTGAGATCCGCTGCAATTAAGAACAGACTCTTAGGTTTGGGTGCAGGGTTGACATGGGAGAAAGCCGTAGATATAGGCACGTCCATGGACACAGCTAGCCATGGTAATCAGCTCATGGGGCCTACCCATGAGGTCAACCGGGTTCAACGTGGTAGCTACAAGAACAAAGGAAAAGCCCGCACTAAAAATAAGTGTTATCGTTGTGATGGCGACCACGAGGGCCGGTGCCCATTCGAAACGGAAAAGTGTTTCAACTGTGATAAAATTGGACACATTGCCAAGGCTTGCAAAACGAAGTCTGCTCAAGGTCAATCTCAGTCGAGAGGTAGCTCACGTCTATACCGTGGCCGCGGAAGAGGTCGCGGGCGAGGCCAAGGCCGTGCACATTACGTCGATGACGACGAAAAACAAGAGGAAGAGGTCAGTTACGCATCACTGTTTGAAGTTAAAAGCGGAAAATACGGAGAAATAACAGTGAATGCCCGTGTCGAAAACAACGAAATGACATTTGCTTTAGACACGGCATCGGCAGTTTCGATTGTCGGTGAGGACGACTACAAAGAATTCTTCCCCGATTTTGAGTTACGCGAAGCTTCTATCAACTTAAAATCGTACACCGGACACAAAGTTGAGCTACTCGGTGAAATCGACGTCCATGTGGAGTACGAGGGTCAAAAGAGACAGTTGCCGCTGGTGATCGCGAAAGGCGTCCGTACACCGTTATTCGGACGGACCTGGCTAAAAGCCATACGTATAGACTGGGAAAATGTCTTCGCGATACATGCAACGCCCCTGGAACAGCTCCTGCATGAGTATCAGTCCGTGTTCAAAGGAGAGATAGGAGAGATAAAAGGCTTTGAAGCGACAATTGAGTTAAAGCCAGATGCCACGCCAAAGTTCAAAAAGGCGCGTTCCATTGTCTATAACCTCACTGACGGTGTAAAGAAGGAGCTAAATAGGCTGGAAGAAAGTGGAGTTTATCGCCGCATTGAAAGAAGTGATTGGGCATCTCCAATAGTAGTGGTTCCAAAAGATAATGGACAGATGAGGTTGTGTGGTGACTACAAAGTGACTATAAACAGTGCGGTTGTCGATCAACCATATACGCTACCCACAGCTGAGGATATATTCGCTACGCTGGCGGGTGGTAGCCAGTTTACGAAACTGGACCTGTCTAGTGCCTACATGCAAGTGGTGGTGGAGGAAAAGTCAAGAAAGTACCTGACCATCAACACTTTGCAAGGACTTTACGAAGTTACTAGGCTTCCCTATGGGGTAAAGACAGCACCACACATCTTCCAAAGGATCATGGACCAGGTCTTACAAGGAATTCCTGGTGTTTGCTGCTATATAGACGATATCCTGATAACTGCTCCCACAAAGGATGAGCATCTAAAGCGCCTCCAACTGGTACTTCAAAGACTAGACAAGCATGACATCCGAGTGAAACGGGAGAAGTGTTCCTTCTTGGCTCCCGAAGTCCAATATCTCGGACATGTGATAAGCAAAGAGGGTCGGAGGCCCGTACCAGAAAAAGTGAGCGCAGTAAAAGACGCCAAAGCACCAGAAGATGTCTCAGAACTTCGCACATTCCTCGGGATGGTCAACTACTATGGTGGGTTCGTTAAGAATTTGTCCACAATTCTCGCTCCGTTAAATAATCTCCTGCGAGATGACGTCCCCTGGAAGTGGTCAAAGGAGTGCGAAGGGGCATTCGGGAAAGTCAAAGACGCCCTTACCAGTGAAACAGTGTTAACACATTACGATGTGAACAAAGAGCTTCTCCTCGCGACAGACGCATCTCCTTACGGAGTTGGTGCGGTTCTGTCACACGTTGACGAGAATGGAGAGGAGCGACCGATTGCCTACGCGTCAGTGACTCTAACGAAAGCTGAGAGGAACTACGCCCAAATAGAACGCGAAGCGTTAGGCATTATCTTCGGAGTTAAGAAATTCCACAAGTACCTGTATGGTAGGTCATTCACACTGTTGACCGACCATA
Source organism: Harmothoe impar (assembly GCA_947462335.1). Lineage (NCBI taxonomy): Eukaryota > Metazoa > Annelida > Polychaeta > Phyllodocida > Polynoidae > Harmothoe > Harmothoe impar. The sequence goes on along the minus strand of OX381705.1, from coordinate 26,977,963 downwards.
AGCCACTGACCAAAATATTGGGTCCGAAAACGGATGTGCCAACGTTGGCAGCACTAAGACTGCAGAGATGGTCTCTCATACTGATGACCTACAACTATGAGGTCAAATATAAGCGATCAGAGGATCATGCCAATGCCGACTATCTGAGTCGGGCACCAGTGGACATAGCCAAAGAAAATATGGAAGCTGAAGTGAACTATTTTAGCCACACTGACAAGTTACCGATCAACGCACGAGACATCAAAGAAGCGACCCGAAAAGATCGGATCCTCACCAAGGTATATGAGTTCACCATGAATGGTTGGCCGAACCATGTTGACGACGATGAACTGTTACCATTTTATACCAGACGACACGAGCTATCGTGTGACCAAGGATGTCTTCTGTGGGGAATGCGAGTTATCATTCCACAGAAACTGCAGGAGCGAATGCTAGAAGAGCTACACATCGAGCACGTTGGTATAGTGCGCATGAAAGCACTAGCTCGTAGCTACCTGTGGTTTCCCGGCATCGACAATGCTATAGAAGCATTAATAAAAGCATGCAAAACATGCCTGAGTCTCAAGAATGATCCACCAGCATCTCCGATGTATCCATGGCGATATCCTCAAAGGCCATGGGACCGACTGCACATAGACTTTGCAGAGTACAAATCTGAAATGTTCCTAGTGGTAGTAGACGCACACTCAAAGTGGTTAGATGTAGTGCTCATGAAATCTACGACCGCAGAAAAGACTATAGAGGTACTGGAGCGGATGTTCGCCCATAACGGGTTCCCAAGAGAGGTTGTGAGCGACAACGGGCCACAATTCATCGCGGAAGTGTTTCGCGAGTTCCTGCATAACAAGGGTATAAAGCATACCTTGACCGCTCCCTACCATCCAGCGTCCAATGGACTTGCAGAACGAGCGGTGCAGACCCTGAAGAATGCCTTAAAGCGGCATACCTTGGACGAAAAACCCGGCATGACTACGCACAGGAAGCTGTGTAGTTTCCTCCTGTCGTATAACTCGACTCCTCACTCGGTGACAGGGGTGTCCCCATCCGAGTTGTTTCTCAAAAGACAGCTTCACACGCGGTTGTCGATGATAAAACCCGACCTTCATGTGACGGTGGAGGGAAAACAGGACAAAATGATAGAGTATCGAGACCAGCGAGTGCCACAGCTAAGAGAGTTCGAGCCAGGAGAGAGAGTAAGAGTAAAGAACTGCCGAGGCACAGACGTAAAGTACATACCAGGATCCATAGTGTCTAGGAAGGGTCCCGTACAGTACTTGGTACGAATCGGCCGTAACATCCGTTACGTCCATGTTGACCATCTTCGAAAGTCCGGCGAAGCCATCGAAGATGACATTGATGACGAACAGCTCAGGCCTATGCAAAGGCCAATCACGGATATCATAAGTGATATACCCAAAGGTGGTACTGACCCTGTAGTTGTTGAAACGCCAGCTACGGCCATGCCACAGGAAGACGTGGTTACCTATGAGGAACCACCTAGAGCGATCCCACCCCAGGTGGTTGCTACTCCACCGAGAGTGCCGTCTCCAAGACGTGTATCTGTGAGACCTAGAAGGGCTCCAGCAAGGTTCAATGACTATGTGCCTAAATAACTGTTCTATTTCAGAGACTGATATATTTGTGTTTCTGACAGTATTATTGTTCATGTTAAAGTAACATTACATAAAGATAAGAGGTTTCGTTATCAGTAATCTCAAAGAGATAAAAGACTCCTTATAGTATACTACATTTAAATAAAGATAAAGACTCAAAGACTTTAAGTTCATTGACACCAATAAGGTGATGTCTAATCATATGTTTATTCCAGCATATATATTAAGTGTGGAGGAGTGTTGTGTACGTACCCTACGACGATGTTTACACCTTCAGCTCATGCACGGCATCACCTACGCCGTTTGTACTAGCTTTATAACATGATGCCGTCTATGAATAAACCACGTGACTTCAAATACAACAGTACTAACTCCATTTCAAAGCATGAACCCCCGGGGGGGGGGGGGGGCACTTCATATATTTTATCACACTCGAGCCCAGCACCACTAGGCGAAGCGTAGTGGCACTGGGACATGCCACAGATCACAGCAGAATCACCACTGTATTCTACGCCATTAACTTTCTATATTCTTCACAAATACAAATTTGGGCACCTGTTGTGATGGAAAGAAAATTTAAAGCATGTGTGCTGGAATGATAAGCTACAGCCAGATCTGTTTCTTGGTGGATTGTGATGATAGGTGCTGTGCGTCCTCATGTCAACATGGCTTCATGCACGTGGCTTCAGTGCTGATTAAACAATGGCCTTTGCATAAATTCAGCGAACAGCCTGAGGGTACAGATCATGGGAAATGGTCATCATATCATAAACACATAGATGTGTTAACATTTTATTGCATGACAATGTGGAGTAACTTATTTTTGGTGAAATATTTTCAAAATGCATGTGCCAAGGGTCACGTGACCAAATACTGAAGCTTGTTACAGCGACTTTGTTCATAGCAGTTTCACCCCCGTGGCTCCCAGCAAGTATGCTAATAAGGGTGTCCCAGAGACACTCAGCCTGTCGGCTTCGCTGATGTCTTTGGGTACGAGTGTGATATTTTATATACACAGGTGTGCGGCTGGGAAGGGCACTTTTTGAGCAAAATCCCCCTCCCCAAGGGTCTGCTTTTCACCAAAGTCCCCCTCACCAAGGGTCACTTTTGACCAAAATTCTTACACCAAGGCCGACTCCTCGGGGAAAATTGCTAAAACCTAGGCACGAATAATACGTGTATATATGGGTTCGTAGAGTCAGAGCGGGAAGTGCCTCCTTCGAACACTAGGTGGCAACACCTACACCATGTCCTTTCGGTTATCCGGTAGCGGAGCCAAGCAGGGCACTCCAGACGGCGCTCCGGTGGAGTGCCACGTCGACACTGCTTGGTCCGCGCTCAGCGTATATAAGAGGTCGAGGTTGGCTACCTCAGGGAGTTCGTCCCAGGACGAGCTCTGACCCACACCTTTCGATGCCTTTGTTACCTTTTCGATCGCGGGGCACCTACACCCCTCCCACACTCTGGCTCTTGCACCAGCCATGCTGGCTCAGGACCAGATCATCCAGCTTTACTGACTTTGAACTAAAGGTAGAACGCTGTACATCTTCGAGTTGGTGAACCAGGTGAACCGAGCAAATCTTCGTGCTACTTTGAGGCTGTGATCGTGACTGAATAAACCTGTTGCATTCAAACTGAATTTGGAACCTGTGTTCGCGTGATACTTCCACAACCCCTACACTAGGATGTAGTGTAACCTCAATCTACGGTCGACAGATATTTCGCGTCCTACCTCATCTGTCACATCTCTAGGTAAATCCGGCGGTACTCAAGTCAATGGGCCAAAAATGACCCCTTTTTATACAGATTGAAATATGCAGTTTCTTGAGAACAAATTGATTGAAATATTTGAATGAAGACCTAAACACTTAAAACATGAAATTCTAAAAGTTAAGGTGGGTCGCTACCTCTTGAATATGGACACACTGCGCAGGTATCTGCGCATATAGCTTAAATGGCTCAGAATGAGCTAATATTTAATCACTGGGTACATATATATGCTGACTAAGCAATATCCAAAAATTAGACAATTTTGAGAAGAATTGAGCTTTGTATTGGACTTTGAATATTTGATATATTTGTAGCCGATAATATTGCTATTTTTGACATAAGCTAAAAAAGTGGAATTATTAATTAATAAATCATTATCTAGATTGATATAAATGCCATTACATTGCTTGAAGTAACCAAGGGTATGAAGTACAACCATTTTATACCCTGATTCTTGCTATTTTACCCGACATTCTAGGCATTAAATATAAGATTTAGACCATTTTTGCACTATTTTTTAACTTCAAAGGCCAAAAAACCTAAAAATATGCTCGGGACCCCCTATCAAAAGCACTTCTGTATGTTAGCAAATGATCCAAACTATTTTTTGAGAGAGTTAAAAAAAATTCTGTTAACTTTGAATACTATTTTTAGCTAATAAAGCTACAAAATAATGAAAATTTGTTCCTATTCTTACCGGGAACATCATATTTTTACCCAGAATGCCATTGCATACAACCGTAAAATTATTTTTGCATTAAAGTGGAACATATAGGCGTTTCACATGTGAAGTTTTACATTTCTGCGCATAATTGTTGATATGAAAAAAAATCATGGAAGTTTTCACTTTTTTTTCTATTTTTTTGTGAAAAATAAAAAAAACTTAAATTTTTCAAAATTCTGTAATCTAAAAAATAGCTCGGGACCCCCCATTTTTCTTTTCATTTTCCGATTCTATATGATCTAGACTGCATGTAGGAAAAAAATAGAGAGATTCTGTTAACTTTGATCCAAGGGTAGCGACCCACCTTAAGAGAGAAAGTTAAGAAAAGAATTTGATGATTTTCCATTTTCGCCCCTTCTTCCACGGGAGAATATTGCTTTGGGCCCTTCTTCTACAGATATGAGTAGGGGAGTCTCTGCCAAAAGAGTCGGTGGAACCTGTGAAATGGATTTGTAACTGGGAGTCCTTTTTTAATAGTAGTCCTCAGAAAATGTCTAGAATTGAAGAGTTTCTTACAAGGACTTTATGGACATATTTGCCACTACTTGGGGGTCCAAGAAGACCAAATGTTGATATTTAACTTTAGGTTGGTGTGGAGACCAATACTTTGTCTGAATGTTGTGTTTTGAGGATGCTGATTCCGAATCCGCCATGTGTAAAGTGATATCTCTGTCGCATCAAGGTCAAATTCAAAGTCAAAGGTCACAATTTGGTGTAATAATGAGACTGAAATGAGTACACACATTTTAAAACAAATACAAAAATATTAAATTTTGAAGCTTATTTGTGACCCGTTTTAACGAAACGGGTCGGAAGTCACACATTAAAAATGTTATGATATTGCCATATTCATTTACAGGCTGTGTCTCACGACTTTGGGCCAATGTTTTCATCTCTGACCGGGTGCCAGCTCTGACCGGGTGCCAGCTCTGACCGGGTGCCAGCTCTGACCGGGTGCCAGCTCTGACCGGCCTGAATAAAAACGGGTTATTTTAGGCAGATGATAATTAAAATGGGCAACTAATTACTAGTTTAAAGGGTTATAACATCCAATAACCTTTTCAGCCAAATTCTATCTACATCTGCCCTAAATAACCCCTTTTTATTCAGGCCGGTCAGAGCTGGCACCCGGTCAGAGACGAAAACATTGGCCCAAGGTCGTGAGACACAGCCTACAGCTCATCAAGAGCTTTCATTTGGTATGTGACATAGTATATTGGTCAGTTTTGATGCTTTGACGATATTTTTGATACTTTTTTCGTTGAATTAAATAAGAATTGATTAAAATGAGATAATTAACATTTAAATCAGATACTATCTATATTATACAATACAATTATAAATCCCATGGCCATCATTTTGGGAATAATGGGAGTTGAAAACTGATTTGTAACTTAGTATTCCAGGAGATAACTATTCATATGTTAGAAAAATATTGAAAACTCATTTTTCAAAAATTATATTTTTTCCACCCTATACTACTGTAGGGGTTGCGAAAGTAGGACGCGAACACAAGTTCCAATTCGGTTTGAAGGCAACAGGTTTTGTTCAGTCTCACGATTACGGCCTCGAAAGTAGGATTCAGGATCGTACAGTTCAATCAATAACCAACTCGAAGGGTACAGATGGCGTTCTAGCCTAGTTCGAAGACAGCAGAGTTGGATGGTCTGGTCCTGTACCAGCGGAGCTGGTGCAAGAGCCAGAGAGTGGGAGGGGTGTATATGCCCAGTGATCGAAAGGTATCGAAAGTATCGAAAGGTGTGGGTCTGAGCTCGTCCTGGGACGAACTCCCAGATGTAGCCAACCTCGGCCTCTTATATACCCAGGGCGCGGACCAAGCAGTGTCGACGTGGCACTCCACCGGCCCGCTGTCTGGAGTGCCCTGCCTGGCTCCGCTACCGGTTAACCGAACAAGGACATGGCTTAGGTGTTGCCACCTAGTGTCCGAATGAGGCACTTCCCGCCTTGACTCCACGAACCCATGTTTACACATACTAGGCCACTTAAAGTTGATTATCAGCTTTGCGGATACTGCGCGCACCCTCTAAAAGGGGCCGCATTGGTTCTTATTTTCAGCCTTTTAGAAAAAAAATGACCAAAAATAGCGCATGGATGAAAATACCAGCAATACAGTTGCAATATTATCAATATCTCAGCTGTTAATTGGAGTAGAAACGTAATTTAAAAGACATTTTAAACCTTTTATCCAATTACAGATCATCAATTTTCTAGAAAAAAATAAAAAGGTCCTCCCGCACCTCCAGAAAAAAGTAAAACAAAATAAAATAAAAAGCGCCCTCCCGCCCACTTTTTTCTTAAGAAGTGTCCTCAAAGCTGATATTTGACTTTAAGTGGCCTTACTCGTGCCTATATCTAGGCTGCTAAAAGTGTGACTTCCGACCCATTTCATTTAAACAGGTCACATTTATCTTACATATCTGACTTACATCTGCCTTAGTCATACGGCTAATATAGTACCAGTACAAGTGATTGCAAATAAAATAGAATGAACTTTTTGCTTTAACTGCTATTATCCTGCTTAAACTGTTATAAGTGGGTATATCTAAATTTTACTTAAATGTATTCAAAACAGTGCAAAAGTATAATATTTTGAGAATAGAGATCAATTAAATGGCTGTTAATAGGTCACAAAGTGATCCAATATCCCTCAACCATTGGTTTTCTAGTGTATTTTCAATGGGGGGAAATAAAAGCATGCACTCTTTTATTCAAAAATGACTAATTGATTGGGCAATAAAATCGAATTTGAGCAAAATCAGAGGGAATTAGGGGGAATGGAACAGATAGCAAGTCAAATGTATTATTTGTGAACATTCTGACTCTTTTTTTTTGCACCAAACATCGGATGTACTACCGGTAACTTTAATTGATATAAAAGGTCAAGGTATTTGACCTTGTTGCGACACAGGTATCACTTTACACATGGCAGATTCGGAATCAACACCCTCAACATACCCTAGTTCAAGTTTCAGACAAAGTATTGGTCACCACTCCAACCCCACCTTTAATAACATTGTTAGCCCCCCCCCCCCCAATTACACTTTGGACATTACTATGGATTCTAAATCGTCAGGTGATATGGGACCTTATATCCAGGGTCAATGATGGCTTCTCTTTTTAGACGGCTTTGACTACATTCTAAGTAAATAGCAAGGGATTTATATAGTAAGTAAATATTGCAATACATTGATATATCAACAACTATTTGCCAATAATCATCATCTGCCATAAATTGGATGTCATTGCCATCCCTAGTTATGGGTGTGATAAATGATGCCCACCCCTGATTCATTTGTGATGTCATCTAATCATATGTTCAATCTCCTGGGATGTGATTACTTTTTGCAGACTCGCTGAACCTCAAGCCCAAATATGGCCTTCTTAGCGAAAGCATGGGATGCCAAACAGGCAATGGATGACCTAGCCAAGGAGAAGGAGGCAGCTGTTAGGAAACAGATGGGTCTCGAACCCTTACGGCCTAGGTAACAGAAGTACCTAATCATCCAACGCTAATACGTTTTTAAAAGGTTGTATTGTAAACTGACACACACAAGTACAAACTGAATGGGGAATATGAACCAAGATGTCGAGACTGCAGTACCCGTCTGACAGTGGAGCATCTTCTACGCCACTGTAGAAGGACTGCAGAGAGTAGAAGAAAACATCTTGCAGACGCAACATCTATGTACAGTGTTTTCAACACCACTGATGATGAAAATGCACTGAAATTCTTAAAGGAAACCCAACTGTGGGACAAAATATGAAATAGAAATAAAACAAAATAAAAAGTAAAAAAATACGAAAAGGGGAAAAAAATGGAGGAGAGTAGTTTGGCAAGTCAGGATGTTTTACTCCAGACTGATGCCACACAGTTGTATGAGGTTGGAGTTTTCATTGTTTCCAGACTATGCCTATGGCTGCACTTTCCCATGCTGTGGTAGACGTACAGCATAACAAAGGCCTGTCCCTCTCACACCATGTCTATGTGGTGTCGGAGGTTAAAAAACCCTTACTTTGGTAAATGTGTAGAAGCGTGATTTCTATCTTTTGGCTCATCTCATAGATTCGATCATCCTGGATACGATCTACCTTTTTACTTGTGAAAAACTGAAACTTGAGTAAGTCTCATCTGCATTGTCAAGGGGATGTTAAACTACACAAATAAACAAACAAACAAACAAAAAGGTTGTATTGTCAAAAGCTTTGCATATTAAGAATGGATAATTGGACGAGGAATTTGATAAGTGACTAGAACTGTGTGTCTACATTATGCGAGCTTGATTTAACCTAGTGGTAACACCATACTTACCGCAAAGTTTATACCTTACTATTCCCCTGTATTGTGAAAGCTTATCTCTCCACTTTTTACTTGCAGGTGGCAGAATATACTGATATCATTTCGGGAAAAAATCCGCAATGGGTTCTTGACAACCTTCTGCCCATGTACGGTCTATGATCCAGTCCGTCACCTGCGAAAAAGACGACCACCCAAATCTTTTTGTGGAAGACTCTGGTTTGATGGCACATACGAGAACCAAGTCCTAAAGTCCTTTGTGGGTATGAATACATTGTGTGTAATACAAAATTAACCATCTCACAGATTATCACAGTTACTAGTATGAGTAAACTTATGTCAGACGGTGTTACCGAAAACTGTATATGCACACAAGCCTGTGTCGGTACCCTGGTACATCGTACACAGGCCACCCATCAGGATGTGGTAATATAAATGTAAATGCTTTTCAATAGCTGACAAAACGGATTAAATTATATTTACATGACCGTATATAGCTTTGCTTCTGATAGGAGTATCTGAAAGATTCTGCCACTGTTGGTCATGGCTGGTCATTATGGCAATTGTTCTGGCCAGTGTCCAATGGTCATTAGGGGGTCTGCGTCTGGCTATGTCTCACCAAATCGATACAGGTTGAAACTGATATTGTTAAGCAGTCTTTATCCTCCAACACGGATCCAGGCTACCCGGTCATAGACGTCAGCCGGTTATAGATGGTTGCCAGTCATAGGTGGTTGCTGGTCATAGACTTTCAACTGTATCGTTTTGGTGCGACTTAGCCATAAGCAAAAGCCGATGTGCCGTGTCATTTCAGTAACACTGGACAGGAATCCTCTAGCTGAAAAATCCCCTTAACAAAGCACTTTCTTGCTTTATTAGGGAATTAATGTGAAGAGATTTATCGCCCATATCACTGTATTTGGTGGGCATATATTCTGATACTACAATGGGGCATACCACTGTAATTGTTGGGCATATATTTTGATGCTACAATGGGGCATACCACTGTATTTGGTGGGAATATATTTTGATGCTACAATGGGGCAGAAATCCGAATTTCTAAGCAGACAGAGAGGGACCAATCGGAAACTCCCTTTCAGAGGCTCAGGACAAAGAATATTCACATGCAGGAAAAGTCAATTTAATTCAATCAGCTGCAATTACCTTCGGAACTAACTTCAAACTCTCCCAATTGACATGATTTGTTTAGCAAATTGATCTCAATCCAAATGATTCTTTACCATGTCAGTATCTATTATTGTGTGTGTCATCTTGCTGTAGGGTTCTGAGCATAACAGGCTGTTATTAAATGTGGGGTTTAACTTGGTGCTACTATATTATATAGTAGCCGGGTGCTGCTAATATAGTACCCGTAATGGTTAGGACTATCATGAGTGGATATTTTAGTTCTGAATACCTTCAAAGAAAAATGCATATTTCATCAAATTAATCATTATTCTAAATTTGAATAACCAATATTATCGCATGTTTGGGAGTTACCTAAAACACACCATTCTTGATGGGCCCGTGTTGGTCTATTGGCGTTAAAACTAACACTGTGGGCACACTTGCAGGTTTCCTGGGCGGCCTGGTGCTGAGTCTGCTGTGGCTTGGTCTGATGGTGTTTTACATGAAGTACTCCTTCTTCACGGCTACTGTCACCTGCAGCATCATGAGTCTGATACTAAGTGTGGGACTCGGGTTCAGTGACACTGTCCGCTGTCTCACCCTCCTCTCCTTACCTCAACTCTTCTCTAGTAAGTTGCACCTCTCGGCTAAGTGTTCTAATATCAGATTATTGACCCAGGGCGTGATGTGCACCTGGGTATTAGGCGACGGTTTCTGGATATTTGAAGATGCGCTCTTGTGCGATGTCATTCAATAGAGCTATGTAATACACCTGTGCGCTAATGCACAGGTAATGGATCCATTGTGAGACTTAACGAGGACCGAATAAAGCCGCATTCAAATAAATGCCCATGCAGGGTTCCCACGTGTCATGGAAAGTCATGGAATGTCATAGAATTTGAAAGCTGTCTGGAATGTCATGGAATGTCATGGAATTTTGTAAAAATTCGTCATATGTCATGGAATGTCATGGAATTTGAAAATAATAGAATTGATATTACAAAATCTCCGAGAATGTACCATATGCTTTCTAGATTTTAGATATTTTCTCAGGGGCCAAGCCCCATGACCCCACACAGTAATTTTATAAATGTCATGGAAATTTAAGATTTTTGTCATGGAATGTCATGGAAATGTCATGGAATTCTGATCTGAAATTTTTGTGGGAACCCTGCCATGGTCATTTGTGATGTAAATCACACGTTAACCTTCCAATCTCAGTATACGGGACTAGCACATTAGGTTATGGGGGCTCAGAGCAATGCATTCTAGTTTGGCCCCCGACTCCAGGTGTGAGTAGAGTGGATTAGCCTGATAAGGAGATGGGGTTTACAGTGTTGCCGAAATGACGCCGGCACACCGGCTTTTGCCGGCGTAGAATCTTAATGGCCGGCGTAGGACCTTGGGACACAGGCCAGAATGTCCTGCCATAATCTCAGCTTCCTAATGGTGAAAGAATTTTTCAAATCGGCCGATTATTAGCGAAGTTAGAGATTACCTTGATATTCAAAGATTTTGCCACGAATTTTGTAAGTTTACATACAAGGAAACAACCAAAATATGTCATTATTAGTTCCCTGTCAGTTAAGAGAAAGTTTCTGCAAAATGCCAAAGTACATTTGACCTGCGTCATGGGAAAATGGCCTGCGTAAGATCCCAAGACGCAGGCCACATTGGCCTGCGTCCGAAAAAAGTTTTCGGCAACACTGGGTTTAGCCCCCCGACTACCTGAGGTACCAGGATGTGCTAATCCCGTGTACATACCTGTCCCTTCACCACTACCGTGACCCTACCTATTATGTAAGTCTACCCTACATTATACCGCCCACCTGTGTACATGACCCACTTCCTCACTCCACCACCACTAGCCTTTCCAGGAGGTCCGGTTCCCACCCACCCACACCTTATAATTATAATACCTTATAAATATATACATTATTAATCATGTATTGTATGTTTATTCCCACCTACCATACAAACACTTCCTCTAACAGTGTAAATCTTACTATAACTAGATAAGGTTATCAACTACCTACAGTCATACTACCATGTACTTATAAAATCATACGGGTCTACAATATTTCATTTGACCTTCATATTATTGACAGGTATCATTTCAATAATGTATAACTGTCATATAAATCATCCATTTTAACATTGTTCTTTAATCCACTCTCCTCTTGCTCTCCTCTTGTCTGTCCGGGGGGGGGGGGGGTGTCCGTGAATGACATTATTCATGAGGGGCAGACCCATCTAATAACTATTGTCGGCCACAAACATATTGCCTGACATCCGCAACAATCATGGTTGATTACATAAAATATACATTTACATCTATATGCGTATCAAAATAAGAAACTTGTCTTGTGGGAGGGCTCCATTTAATTGAAGAAGAAAGAGCCATGATGTTCTTTTTTCATTTAACCGCAGTCAAGGACAAAAAGGCTACTGCCAGACAACTGGTGACTGGGATGCACCCACCCTTTACTTTGTTGACTCAGGGTTCATACCCTGAGGCATATACAACGCCTGGCTTTTTCTTTAAGACATTTTTTAGCCATTTTAAAATGCTTATTACTCAGTTTCTATGTTAGTTAAAATTTACAATAAAACAAAAGAATGGGCAACATCGGGGGACAAATATTTCCTTCAAAAAGTAAATCAATATCTCTTTTCTTCTACTCACAAATCAACTGCGATCTTTGGCTATTATTTCTCTCTTTTCTTTAAACACTTAAGTACTGTTAAATGACTACCCTATAAATGAACTCTCCATAGGCTCCAAGGTAAAAAAAATAATTGGAGCTGATAGAAATGCTCATCTGACCAGACAGGTATCATATTTCTATCTTTCTGACATAAATCTACCATCTCACATATTAAAATGCCATTCAACCGAGCTAAACTGCCCTCCATATTATTTAAATTACTTAAATGAAGTTCTTACAATACCCTAAACATACCAAGACCAAGGATTTATTTTAGTTCTCATACCACCCCCTCACGTACATGGTGGCGCCACAAGCATTTCTCGTAGTCCGCGAGGTCTCAAGGAGACAGCACGAGGGTCCCACAGCGGCAGCATAAAAGGAGTGCAAAGCAAAACTGTACAACCTACATCTTCGCCGTTTATCGTCCGATCGACACGCTTTTTGATATGGACAAAAGGCGGTACATGCCCGCAGCCTGTAACTGTCGCCCACACCCACCTGCAAACCCACACCCACTTGCTCTCCCACATCCACCTGCTTACGTACACCAACCTGCTGGCCTGAAATGGAATAACATAGATGTATGACACATGACTTGAGGGTACTTTTTAACAAGGAATTCATTTCTGATGCCAGAATGGACCAATGAATGATTATAAGGGAGTGTTATATCCAAGAACATGATAAGCTACAGATTCAGCTGACCCTGAGTCATCTGTGAGGCCACTCACACGCTCAATCTTGTTCACATTTCAACGAAATACAGATTAAACCTAATTAAAATGTGATTAAATTGCGATTCTTAATTCCATAGGCTATGCACAGTACGTTCACTTTCTGAAAACCGTTCATATTTCAACCTGCACAGAAAAAAGGGGTCAAGACAGAGTCAAGCCAGGGTCTGGCATATCGCCAGAATAACTCCCTTCTAACATCCGGCTGAACTTTTAGGGATAGCTCGGTTTTGCCTTTTAGAAAGGGCCAGCCTTGAGCCCTTTTTGAAAATTAAAAAGCTGAGTGACTTTCTAACGGGAGACAGCATAGATATTTATTCTACGAAAAGAAAAAGGGCAAAGGACTCACTGTAACTTGTAAGAGAGTGGTCTTTTTTTAAACATGTAGGGGTTGGTTCTGCTATGCCGGTACATGCCTACCTCTCTGAATGGAGTCACAGTGACTCCTTTATTTTCTCTGTGTGAACGGCAGAAAGCATTAGAAAAGATGTACTTTCTCATTCGTTTGTCCTAGCAGCAAAAGTGTTCACCGCCTCTTTCACCACATCATTAATAAAAGGAGGTTCTGTCCAATCATGTCCAATGATTGTTCTTTTCTTTAACAGAGCAATTTAATTAACTGATATATTCCCAATTCATTTCATTTTACAACAGGTAAAGGCCGTGCTGTCCTGGTAGCAATGTGCTTTGTGCTTGCCTTGAATGGTCCAGTACAGAATTTCCGCTACAATGTTCATGTACTATCGGGCACAGTGACCTGTGGTCAGCAGATGGCCACTAACATCACCAAGGAGGTGGTAGACTCGGCTCTGGCCCCTGTCAAAGGTAAGGGCCTTCATTTGTAATAAAAATAAACTTACTGCATCCCTTTTTGTTGTGAACTCTGTCAATTTTCCTCCCAGGCAATGGTTAGAAGGATATCTCCCCGCCCCCCCCCCCCCCCCCGTCCTCTTCAACTGAGCCTCCAATGGCCCTAGACCTTTAATTTGACATGACGACACCGGCCTTTTTTGGGCCTAGTAACATGGGACAAGAGGAAAAAATAGATAAACATGGGGCGTCACATGGGGAATTTCTTAAAATCGATTATGGCGACATGGGCATTTCTTTAAATCATTAAGGTGACATGAGAATTTCTTAAGATTGACATTGAACATGGGAAAAAGCTCAAATAGGAAAGATGATTTTTATTCAATGATGTATGATGATAACATTACAGGGCAGTGTTGCCGAAATGACATCGGCACATCGGCTTTTGCCGATGTAGAATCGTAATGGCCGATGTGAAGCCATCGGCCATGATGGCCGGCCATGATCCCAGCTTCCCAACATTGAACCTTAATATGTGGCAATAAACAACACATCAGACTCAGAGACAGTCTTTGATATGAGGGTAAATCCTGATGAATACAGCACAAATGTTAATTATACCAAGTACCTTTAATTTCAAAGGATGAAACAATCTGGTGGAAAGAGAGAGTTTTATCTGAGCAAACATTTATCAAATGATAACACACATCCTTTCCATTCTCCTTGCAATGTTATGCCCCCCAAAAATCTGGTTTATAGTTTATATTTCTTCTATGAGTCATCAATTAGCTACCAGGAATCCTTGGGCCGAGACCTTTAACACTCTTACTTCTTACATATACCTATTAACAGGTGTTAAAATCCATTCAGTTTTATTTCATGTAGAAGTCAATTAAATGTCAGTTAAAAAAGGAATTAACATATTATGTTGTTAGTTAATTCCTAGATTTCTGAGAAAATCCCAGTTAAAAGAGTACTTTCAGCAAAATTTATGGAATGCAGCATTTCGCTTATGGATTTAAAAGAAATAGGTATGGTTATATGTGAAATGTGAGTTAAAACTGACTGAAAAATAGTGGGAACCCTGGATATATTTTTGCCTGACTGTCCGTGTTACTCCCAAACTGTCATCACCACCTGTGAAGAGTTGCATGGCCCCACCTACTCCGTGACCCACAGGCACAATTGCACAGAAATCCCTCAGCACTGCATGGCTATCGTAGAGAAGAAAAGAGCTTTTCTAGAAAATAAAAAGGTTGTGAAAGGACATGCCCAGTACTTAGAATTCAACTCTGCGATGATTATGCAAAGATAATTGTGAATGTTATGAAGAATTCATGCACCAAGGTGCTTTAAAGTTGACACTGCAGCTGGTAGCACTATCTATCATGATCTAGTCCTGTCACAGTAAATGAGTGATGATAGTGGGGTGACAGACTTAATGGGCATTGTTTACATTTGTCTCCTCTCCAGGGCATGTTCAATTTTAAAAGGTGTGATTACTGCTGACCATGCTGTTTTGTTATGGCATTTCTCAGCAAAGGTGCCAATACAAGCATGTACACAATATATTCCTTACAAAATCACGTTTGTTCTATGATCACAAAATTATCTACCAACGACATCCTGGTGGTTAAAGGTAGAAGCCAGGGTCTACGCATAGTACGGCACCTGGTGGCAAAAAAAAGAAACTACCTATAATCATCATAAAAGCATATTTCTCTCTTGTATATGTCCTAACTCACCTTTACTAACCCTTTATATGCCACATCATAGTGTTCTAAACATCTTGTCACTGTTTTTCATTGTTGCTAAAAGATGTGCGCTACTCTATTATAAGTGTTTAGACCGACTAGAAAATATTTGAATAATTCCCAAACTGTATTAATTCATTAATGAATTGCTATTCATGAGGTTTGAAGCCTGGAGGGGGAACGACTGGCTTCTTGGTTGTTGTCGCGTTCCCGGCGCCGTCATCTTGTTCGGAAGCCAGTTCAGACTCTAGTTGCGCATTTTCGGCGTTGATTGCCGACAGCCTATCCTCCATGGCTTTCAGTTCCACTTTTCTGTAAAATTGCCTTCTTCTCCTTCGCTAACTTAATCTGTCTCGAGATATTCTGCTCCCGTTCAGTTGATGGTGAACCCGGCTCCTCGCTTTTGCATAATTCAAAGTCGTCCTCCCCCAACTCGTCTAGGGTCCCTTCGGAACGAGTGGGGTTGGCACATTGAGAACATGACGCCTTCCGATGATCGTACACAAAAGCACAGTTCTTACAGGCCTGCATTGCTCTAACTTAAAAAATTTCACAATAATATCCTTGTACAAAGCGAGTAGTGAGCTGGCCAACATCTCTGGGCGGCGCTCTGGCAGAAACAACACCGGTAACCAATACACAATCACAGCGCTGTAGCAAAGCAACCGTCCAATCTAGGGGGCGCCCCTTACCGGGTAACATAGAATCAGTTTGGCGCGCGAATACACTTGCCAATAGTTGAAACAAGTTTCGCTCGTTTCCAACCAGTATTTTGATAGTATAATGTATCACATGATCTTATGTACAGATGGCTACGGTTTTGGTTACACATTGTTTCCAAATTTACAACAAAAAAAATCTGTGTTGCAAAATGTAGAAAAAATACAATTTTCTAGATTTGTGTTTTTCCTCTAAGTTGGTCATGGCAATTCAGTTTCACATATGACAACTAATTTTTTTGGATTGGTTGTGCTACTAATGATCTCCTCTAAATATCTGAGGAGTTTAGTTGAGATATTATTGGTCAATTTTTCAAAAAGTTGAAAAAAAGATGAAAAAATAGGGATTTTCCCATAGCCGGCTATTGTTAAAGGGCAATAGCAAACCTTTTGTTGGAAACTGTGAAAACATGAGTTTCATGTAGTCTAACATTGTATTAGGCATCCATTTGACCATTTTTCACAAATGGTGATATGCATGTGCATCATAATTGCATCTTTCCAACCTTGCCCATTTTTCTTCTTAACATTCTACCAGAGAACTCCAACACATGCTGGTTCCTACTCCCTGTCTCACTGGTTCCTACCCCCCGGTCTAATTCATTCCTACTCTCAATCTCACAGGTTCCCACCCCTGTCCCACTGGTTACTACACACAGATAACACTGCAACACATGCTGGTTCCTACTCCCAGTCTCTACTGGTTCTCACACAGGTGCAGTGGCAAAGCAAGGTACAGATCTGTAAACCCTCAGTAAAAAAGGTCCAACACAATCTAGGTCAGGCCCATTACTTAAACTAAAACAACACAGGTAAGATCCTTAGTGCATACATATCCTTGAAAGAAAAGAAAATTTTCCCAAATGCCTAGCCTGCCCTGGTATTGAACTCAGATGACCAGGTTTTGAAAGCCAGTGCTCTATGCGTTTGGCCACCGAGTCAGATACAGCAGTGAGCCTTGACTAGATATTTATACTCTATTTGGATGTATGTAACTCAATGTAGCAGGTTGGAGTCCCAGGTTTGATGCATAGTCCTCTGGCAATCAGATACATGGGGCAGTGAAAAAGTTGATATGACTGTGTTTATGTCACGCGCAATATCGGAATTTGCGCAATTTCGGAACTTTTACATCTTAATAACAAGTCTTTTAAAATAAGTTAGTGTGCCATACAAATAAAGCAGTAGTGTAAAGTCTGTATGTGTAAGGAAGCTTTACTGTATTAGTTGGCTCCTTGTTGGATTCTAGGTAACCCCATTGTTTTATCACACCAGAGGGATTATTTCCACACCTTAATAATCACACCTACAGTGAGGTGGGAGATGCATAGGGACATCCTAGTAATTGTTATCACACCTCTAAGGTATGGCACAACATCCTCAAACCACATTGAAAGATATATTAAAATGCTTTATGTGTATCTACAGTATGAATTCTGACACTGCCCAATCTAAATAGGGAGCAATTCCGGAATTGCCCTGCGCAGTTCCGGAATTGTGCTAGAGCAGTTCCGGAACTGAGCTGGTTCTGATTCTGCGCCTGACATTTATATTAGGGACCTTTAGCAAACCTGACGTAGCTCATCAAACACAGACATAAGGTATGCTTTCAACACTGCTACATCTGCATTTAATGAGCTATGTTGGGTTTGCTAAAGGTCCCTATTATGTCTCTGTATTTAGTTAGATAAAAAGACTATCCTTCGGAAAACCTCAGTGCTGCCTACGGGAGTCGAACCCGCAATAGCCCCGTCCGTAGTCCCACGCCTTATCCATTATACCAGCGAGCTATATCCAAGTTTGAACACCTTCAGGTGTACTCTAACCTGTACTAAGACATCGAACATGATAGATGAGGTAAGATCTTTAGTGCATGCTATTCTCCCTAGGGGGGAGGACTGTTACACTGCAAGCCCAGTTGTGAATCATAATTGACATAGTGATTCAATTTGAAAACCTCACCTAACAATTTGCACAGGGTGATGAAATTGATTAGGAGACTCATATCAACAATGTAATAAGTAAATCAAATAGGAGGTCTCCATCTCTCTCTGATCTTTCGATATATTACAGGCCTCCAAGTTATGTATAGTTTGGTAAATAGTCTCAGTCTTTGAAAAACCTTGTCATATGATAAATTAATCACTTTGAGAGAAGCTGTAGTCTAAATAGAGGGCCTTTAGCAAAACCAAACAAGCTCATTAAAGCCAGATATATGCTAAGAAATTGAACCACTATTACAAGCATAATGATTCACAACTGGGCTTGCAGTGTAACAGTCCTCCCCTCTAGGGAGAAAACCAGCAAGACTCAGGGTGGGAACCAGTGGGACAGGGGAGTAGGAACTAGTTGGACTGGGGGTAGGAACTAGTTGAACTGGGGGTAGGAACCTGTGAAATGTGGTGTAGGAACCAACAAGACTCAGGATAGGAAGCAGTGGCACTGGGGGTAGGAACCAGTAAAACTGTGAGTAGGAACCAGTGGGACTAGGGGCAGAAACCAAAGATACAGGGCAGTAACCAGTAGGAATTAGGTGTAGGAACCAGTGTAACAGAGGGGGGATAATGAGACACTGGGAGGGAACCGGTAGGAGTGGAACCAACACTAAAATGGCATACAGTGAGGGCTACCTAATCTGTTACTTCAATATTCTCTTACTTCCTGTATCCCTGATTCCCTGCGGACAGCTAGTTGCTTGCCTACTACATCATTCAATATTGGAACAGTATCAGTATGAGTTAGTATGTATATCTCTAGGCCTCTGTACTTGGGTACCCTGCCTTGAGTCATTTGTAATGTATACTACACATACAATCATAGGATCCATGTTACGTCATAGGGAACCTAAGTTACATCATAGGGTACCTTACGCCTCCTCTATCCATGAGAGGGCAGCACCAGCATGCTCTCCTGTTAGGGACTGGATCCAAGTGGCAGCTCCACACTGCAGCGCTCACGTATTTATTTATAGATCGTAGTTATACGTATCACTGCTGTGGGGGCATGATGGTCGCGTACAGATTTACGCGAATCACTACGCAGGCTACACTCTCCAGCAGAACTTACAATCTAATTGCTTATCTGGGACTGTGTTTGCAGAGTGATTAAAGTAGTCCCGGCACCCACCCACAATGCTCCCACAGCAGCGATACGTAACACGACGACTTTACAACCATTACGTAAGCGGTGCAGCGTGGTGGCAGCTCCTGACTAAAATGGTCATATTTCATAGATTTATCATTATTCTGAAACAAATTCTCAACAGTATGTAATTTAAATAATGTACCATCGCCCCATCACCTCAGAAAAAGCATTGTGGTTGACCTTTAAGGGTGTCCTGTCTTCAATTGCCAATATATCAAAATCTAGCACTA
Source organism: Harmothoe impar (assembly GCA_947462335.1). Classification (NCBI taxonomy): domain Eukaryota; kingdom Metazoa; phylum Annelida; class Polychaeta; order Phyllodocida; family Polynoidae; genus Harmothoe; species Harmothoe impar. The sequence continues at coordinate 26,958,311 of OX381705.1, read as the reverse complement.
TGAAGTATTGATTTTTTTGCTTTTATTATATCATCATGTATCAAACTAATATAGTCCCGATCCCGAACTTTTTTTGCCAATGCTAAAGGATAGGGATCTAGGTAAAGTAGAGACCTTCACCAACTGGACGTTTGCACAGAATCCTCCTTGTTCTTACATAAAACTGAGGCGAGACACTTTTTGAGACACTGTTTTGCATGTTTCTGACGTATACCTTCATGCACCTTCACAGAACTGAAGGTTTGCTCGAACTTTTCACAGAACCCAGTGGGCACACCTCACAAAAGCAGCACTCAATATTCGCTTAGCAAGCCCTACCAAGAATATATGCAGAGCTAAATAAGCACGTAATAAGTGGTCTGTGCCCACTGGGATATCACCCTCCGGGGTTTGGGAGTTGTTGGGTTGTTGGGGGAGGCGGGGGGTAGTGTGTGTGTGTGGGGGGGGGGGGGGGGGGGTGATGTTGGGGGTTGGGGGTTGATGTGGGGTTAGGGGGTCGGTAGATGTAGGATGGGGGCAAGATGTGGGGTCGGGGGCAGATGTGGGGTCGGGGGTAGATGTGGGCTCTTTACAGTCATGTAGGGTGGTAATATTTTCCTCCTTCAGTGAGGTGGGGTGGTCCGTTCGAAACAACAAACCCACCCACCCCCCCCCCCCCCCATTTATGGGCCTGTTCACATATGTGAAGGTTTAATTAACTCAGGGTGGTACACCACCTCGCAAAAATGGAGAACGCCCGACTTCGAAACAGAAACGAAGATGCCATCGCTGTTTACACTCCGATAGACTTTTTGGCCAACACGTAAAGTGGCGGTTACGGGCTCCCGGGCGATGAAGCCCACAGCCACCTGCTTGCCCCCTGCCACCTGCTTTCCCACACCCACCTGCTTGTCCATACTCACCTTCTCGCCTGGAATTTGATTAAATAAATCGTGTGACCTATCAAAGTGGGTGAGCATCTCCTGGAGGTTACGATTCTGCTGTCAGAATTGAGAAATAATTTATCGTACTAAAATTAGGGACATGGTCATGGGGAAGCGGCATAAGTGTGTGGATTAGGTGGAGGGGGGGAGTCCTCCTCTCATAGGCTTAATAGAAATGAATGCTCTCATAATTGACAAATAATTCATTGTTCCCGAAAAGATTTTGCAGCTTCAATCTTTCAGTTAATTAATTCAATCACTTAATCACCCTGACCCTGAGTCATTTGTGGTGTACACGTTAAATCGTATTAGTTTGCAGCGAGAGCAAAGAAAAATATGCCCTGGTTCACGTGTGATATCAATCACGTATACCATTCATTGAAATGTGAGATACATCAGTGAAGAAACCCATGGGAAATCGATTCACTGTCGACTGCTAAATACTTAATAATTAGTTCCGACATGACTTTGTCTGCCTATTGACTCTGAACTTGAAGATGATTACTTTTTGATCACTCTTAAGTAAAATGGACCATATTGCAATTGCAATCATTATCAGCAGCATCTGGTTTCTGCTGAAAAGAGGGGTACAATGGAGATAAACTGAGTATATATATTAGTCATACGATGCCTTGGTGAGACACTCTGCTGAGAAAAAAAAAAGTTCATTGATTTTTTGGGGGGTGAAACATTCGGCTGAGGTCGAATTTTTGCACTATAGCCTAAAGTTCAACATTTTTCCTTTTTTATGATGTAAAATTCATCCATTTCTATCGACTGGCTGTCCCCTAAAAAATTAAACAATAAATACCTATAAAAAAATGAGCCTACTTTTCTGCACTGTAATCGAACATGAATGTACTAGTGTAGACTTTATGTCCTCTTTTGCAGTAGTAGTTAATTCAATATAAACATAGATTTCTCATGGTGTGAGACACTTTTAAGACCAAAAGTTCAATAAAAGAGGGCGGGAACGATCAGTGGACAAAAAGAAGACGTGCAGTACATAAATTACTGCATTGCTGGTATACTGAATCTGGGACCTGCTGGCAAGTGCATGCCACACGTCAAACAAAGAGTGCGTGGCGCCACTGGTACTTCTCGTACCGTGCGAGATCTCAACATTTGTAGATGAAATTGTACCACCCATATGTTCGCCGTTTATTGTCCGATCGACTCGATTTTTGTTAGGGACAGAAGGCGTTACATGCCCGCAGCCTGCAACTGTCGCCCACACTCACTTGCTCTCCCACACCCACCTGCTCACCAACACCCACCTGCTGGCCTGAAATGGAATAACATACATGTATGACACATGACTTGAGGGTACCTTTTAACAAGGAATTCATTTCTGATGCCAGAATTGACCAATAAGTGATTATAAGCAAGTACTATATCTAACTGCGCATGATAAGCTACAGACCCAGGTTTGTCGAAATGGTGTTAAACATCCTTTACTCACTCACACACCCAGCTTACCCTGAGTCATATGTGAGGCCACTCACACTCTCAATCTTTGGATGTGTGTCAGTGTCTCTCTTGACCACAGCTTCTGACCCTTTGTAGTACCTTTGTTCTCTCAAATTGCTTCAACCAGTAGCATCTCGCTATGGAACCTTATCTGTTGGCCTCCCATTGTTCTCTTCTAGAACTGAGTTATGAGTTATAGTCTGTGGGTTATCTGGTTCAAACATAACCAATAAATATTCATCGAATCTGAGCTTGGATATCAGGGACACAATATCCAGCCAATTCCCAGATTACTCAGAAGGGATTCTCAGGGGGCATATCTCCCTCTTCCTTGCTGGAATATTTTGAATTCTAGAAGTCAATTGGTGGATGATAGTGCATTTTTAGAATTCTTTAGGTATTAAGGTTGGTGTAATTTTGAACTTCTGAAGGGGTCAAAATAGGTTATTCCCTCCACCCTGCGGATAATGAATGAACCCTCCCTTAGAACAGTGAAATTACATTTTGATTCGTCATGTTAATTTTTTTCACCTGTTTCACACTCTTGTGTTCTTTTTCTACCTTAGATATCATGAGCAGCATAAAGGTGGTTCTCCAGTCTCTCACTGAGTTAGCAGAGGAACTTCGTGAAGCAGTCCTTAAAATAAGGGATCTTTTTGTTGAAGTTGGTAAGTAGAGCTATCTCACGGAAAATATCAAATCAAAATTACAGCCCCTGTCCTATTATCAAAGATTTCGGCCATAATCATCACATTGTGTACCTCATTTCAGCATGATTAAGTGGCTGCAATAATGTGCTCCTGCTTGCATTGTAGTTTTTGTGTTCATGTTTATGTTTTATTACTGTACCATTACTCGTCTATTTACAATTCACAGCTTCTAAAACATAGGTAGTTATATGTATGCAATTAGACTGAAACCTGCCTATGGACATTTCCTTTCTATGAAAGGAGGCTTAGAGGCTAGGTTTTCATATTAAGTTAAAGAGTTTAATATTCCTACATGAAAAGGTGTTTTGCAATTACTTTTGCTGATGGTATTCAGCGGAATACACTTACCTATGTATATGTTTAAAATGATATTGCAATTGCAATATAATTCTGTCCACAGTGGAAGCTGTGAAGAGAGTTTTCAGCTGGCTGGATAACATGGTTAATGTGTGCAACAAAAAGATGGGAGGCCCGTATGATAAATGTATGAATGCTTTCGTCACAGCCATTAACGACTGTAAGTGAGTATATTTATACCTTTAGTGCACCTTGCCAACAGGTTTGTCATTGTCCGATTCTTCTTAATCACATGGCTATATATGTAAGATATACAGGGGGCATTAAGCCTAGTATCCATTATTATATATATATCCAATTCCAATCAAAGTGCAGCATATCCAGTATACTTAAAGCCAGAGTGGCCTGGCAGGGGGTATTGTATACAATTCTTGTAGACTGTCAGTAAGAAGAAGTAGTGATGTGTGGGTGGTCACCATAGTGGTAGTGGCCATGTATGGTTAGAGGTATGGAGAGATATAAGGAGGCCTATACATAGACATTATCAGGTAGACTAATTACATCTGAGTTTACCATGGTCAGGATAGTTAAGTGGTTACAGATTTCAACTTAAGGCCTAAGGGACAGAGGGAACCTATATCACCCTCCATGAGAGACTACCTAATGAAGTTCAAAGACTACCTAGTGAAATCCAAAGTGGACTTTCACCCGGACAGACCGCACAAGCACGGTACAGCCGTAGGGGGTCGTCTCTCAAACGAGTGTACAACAAAGAACTGTAGGTATTGCCCACTTCTCAACACCAGTGGCTCGATAATACCTAGCTCCACTGGTTTCAGCTACTCTTCCAAGACAAATGTGTCATGCAAGAGCAGTAATCTGATTTGTTGTTCGTCTTGCAAATGTTGCAAACAACAATACGTGGGACAAACTTTGCGAGGATTATTGGACTGCTTCCCATCCCACCTGGCTCACACTGGTAATATTGAGAACAAACACATTCAAACCCAAATGGGCGCCCATTTCAATAGCAATGGACACCAAGGCCTCAAAGATGTGGAAATCCACATTGGACTTCATACATAGAGTTCCATGCACTGACATAGCGCAAACACTGCGCAATAAGATCAAACGGAACAGGATGTTGAAACTCAAAACACAAGTCCTGTATGGTTTGAAACTAATTGAGGCACCAAACTTTTAGATTCTGAGACATCACAAAACAGTGGGGTGGGTGACCCTTGCCTCGTGTGAGAGTGCAAAAACGCACCTCCACAGTATGACCCACAGGGTCACCCGGTGTTAGAGTAGAAAATTACTCCCAATAAAATTGGCTTTATTTTACCCCTAACACCCCCGAGTGTTGCCAATAGGGTGAGTGTACCAAAATCGGTAACATTCCCCCATTTGCTAGATCTCCTAAAATCTACACACCCAGTGACTAATAGATAAATTATTTATTGCATATAAACTAGTGACAAAGTCACAAGCCTAATTTATCACCATAAATTAAGACGCCTGATGAGACCCGAGGGGTTGAAACCTAAAAATCACATCACTCTGGGATTATCAATCCTGGACCAGTGTAAATAAATGTTTGGACAGTGAATACCCATCAGTGGAGAGTGTAATACTCACCCAGATTGACTGGGACACTCTGATTGGCTGAGGTCCCATTGTGATGTCACATCCTGTGTCTGAGGCAATGGACGCAGGGAGGTCACCATAGCAATGTAGTGGGTCAGAGCTTGTGAAATGATCATTTGATTAGGTAGCGTCATGGTGGAGGAAGTTTGCTCCAACTGGTCACAATATTCTAGGAAACCTAGTATATCTGTCTTTTGAAAGGAAATCTATCTAATTCATAAAAATACTCACAATTCTAATAAAATGTTGCTGTATTTATATAGGTCTGATTTCAATATATCTACAGTAAACCCTCACCAACTGTACATACACCGATATGACAAATTAGGTAGAATTGTTCCATGGTTTAAACCCTCAATCCTCTGATCATATGACTAGCACTCTAACTAGAGAGGAATCAGAGGCATACCTGTGAGAAGCACAATAAAGCATTTACTCTCCTTTCATAAAAATTCCCTTGTTTCAAGCAATATATGCATCGAATGACTATCCCTGTAGAACACATAGACTGTCCCCTGGGTTGTGGGGACCTTCATGACGTAACAGAGTATTATTGATTTATTAACTTCATCAGGAGCCTTCCATAATACCAATGGGCATACCAGATTCGTATAGGGGACAAAATTTGAGGGGTCTCGTGTCTTACTGCTGTGATCAATCACTAATTAAGGTTTTTTGGCAGCTGTTTTGCCCTGCTAGTGATTTTCTCCCTCACCCCATAGATTTGATCACTCACCTCATCGATCTGGTCATCCATAGATGCAGTCACTGCTGAACTCGGTAAGCAGCATATATCTGTCCTACTGCGGGTAGTAGATGGCTTCATTGCTAACTTGAGACAGTAATTGACTCAGGGTTACCACCCTGAGTGTTATGCGACGCCTCATGAGGGATTGCATCAGGATAGTGAAAGTTCAATTTCACATCCAATTTTAAGTAGGAAATTATCAGCCAATATACAAAAAAAGGGTGGATATTAAAAGATGGGACATTCATCTACATGCTATACCAAAAAATATTACAAATATCATGTTGCAACCAATCCAAATATTGAATCTAATAAAAGTCACAAAATCTGACCAAAAAGTTGGAGAGAGAAATTAAACTCTTAAGTACTAGATTCGACTTTTGTCTCCATTACGGTCCACACAACTCCAGTGCTAAGTCAATGGGAGGTATCTTGTAATACTAGGTGAGACGTTTTTTGTAAGACCTTTTTTAGCTAATTCTCTTCACTTTATCTTGAATTATCTTGAATTATATAATGTGTGGACAGAAACTAGTTTGCACAGGGTCAGTGGATACTGGTTCTCAGTGGTAGTGGGTAGAGTTGGGTAATGTTAGGTAGGGGAATGTGGGGTAGGGGAATGTGGGGTAGGGTAATGTGGGGTAGGGGAATGTGGGGTAGGGGATGTGGGGTAGGGGAATGTGGGGTAGGGGAACGTGGGGTAGGGGGACGTGGGGTAAGGGAATGTGGAGTAGGGAGATGTGGGGTTGGGGGATGTGGGGTAGGGGATGTGGGGTAGGGGGATATGGGGTAGGGGATGTGGGATTTACAGCTTCAAGTTTTTAATAAATAAATAAATTCAATCACTTAATTACCTTGACCCTGAGTCATCTGTGATTTCAATCACACGTTCAATCTTTTAAATTCTCAAAAATCTCCACAGTGCTCTGTCACATTAAATGAATAATTGTAAAACGAAATGTAGTACTGGTATTCAGACTATAGGAGCAAAGTTGTGTTAGCAACCAGGATACAGAAAGTTTTCTGCAAGCAGTACCTAACACACCCAAATAATTCTTCCCCAGAAGGTCAATGATTGAAGCTTTTTTAAAGCTTAACTTGTCCTGCAATTCTGTCTGGGTGTTTTTTGTTTGTTATGAACATCACAACTGCTCATCTGGTCCGGGAATTCAGATTTCGGCAAGCCCCTTTAAGGACGCCAAATGTCGTTCTGCCGTCCCTTAAAGGGTGGTCGCTACAATGAGCACGAGACAGTAAGCTGAGCGCTGATTGGACAGGTAGAATCACGCGACAGACCACGCCACGTGATTCTGTGTGTCCAACCAGCGCACAGCTTAGTGGTCACGTGACTTTGCGCCCAAGCACATTTGCCGTCCTTATAATGTTCAACTTATTGACTGGGGGAGGGGGGGAGTGTAGAAAATGTCATGTAAATTTCTGTAACATTTTCAGACATCGACTTCCAGACATTGACACGTTCCGTTGTGGAACTGTGGCCTAGATTATTGAAAAAAAAGGGGGGGGGCGGTGCTATAGGCAATTCTAGACAACCCATATGACCAATCTGTTCTTCACTCCAGATGTTACACAAATAAAGCGTTTTTCAACAGGACGCCCTGACGACATTAAGAATAAAGACCTGATGTTTCATCAATCTGCCTAGATGTGGACAGGATATTTCTCTCACCCACCTTCCTCAAATAATCCTATAAGTTGTGCGTCAAAACATGACCATGTCACCACATTGATTTTCTTGAAAGTGCCATATCCCATGTCACTATATAGTTTTAACCCATACAAAGGCCAGTGTTGGGGGTGCAGATGGGTCCCCCCCCCCCTGAGGTCGGAAAGTCGCCGAAATTAAGGGGTCCAGGTCGCAAAGTCGCTTTTTTGCACCCTTTACCCTATTGTATTTTTTGCCCAAAAGTCGGTAGGTCGCTTTTATTATTGCAATAGGTCAAAAGTTGCCTCCAAAACGGCCCAGGTCGCCAGGTCGCTTTTGACCCATCTGCAATCACAATGTTGCTGTGTACAATACACACATGGAGGACACAGGCTGACATCAGCGTAACCAAACGTCTCAGACCCAAACCATCCAGCACCACTGAAAATACAATTCATTTGGGGCACAAGCATCTGTTTTTCACCAGATAACCCTTCTTTCTCTCTTACGTGAAGCAGAAGTGAACTACCAAATTTCACACATATATAGCTCTGTCTTCTCTAACAAAAGAACAAATAGTAAGCAAACAAAGCAGACATTGAGTTGTCTGACACCCTGAATCTCCTGTGATATATATCACACGCCTATCGATTACCACTGACTGTATAGAAAGAAATTTCCTGATCAATTCTAATGGTTGCAGATGTGTAAGTCGAGTCAAGCTAGTATCAAATGCAGAATAAAGGCCCACATTTCAAGAACTAACGTGGCAGTCAATTACACTTGATCTGGTTCCTACTCAACAGATTATGCATTTCTTTACTTATGTAGGTACTCCTATCTGAACCAGCTTTTTGAACGTTATATAATTGGTGATTTCCAAGCATTTTCAGCTTACGGTAATACCCTGGTAGAGTACATCGTATGTACTAAAAACGAAATAGACAAAGGTTCACGAGTTTACCCTCAGTGGGGAACTATACAAGTGCCCCTTTGTGCTATTCACAATGATTAACCTATCAGTTTTAAGTATTTAAAAGGCCGTGAAATACGGAAGAGGGTTATTTAACAGCGAGTGTGAAATACGGCCTTCCATGAGTAAGTCAATGAGACTGCCGTAATCACCATGAAATAAAATAAAATACTATGCATTTTGTATCAGTCCTTAAGTTATAGTACCAAATGCTGTCTATTCATATAACATCTTTCTTGTAACTGCACTGATTAACATGGGGAGGAGAAAGATAATGCTCTACGCACAAAACACCATGTTGCTATATGTCTACCGGATTTACTGATTCAAGGAAGAGCTCATAGAGCTGAACATCAGAAAAGGTGACAGTAAAAGAAAACGCTATTTTCTATATTGTCTTTTTGATAGGATAAGGAGCTTATACTATTTCTGGCATGGGCCAAAGAGAAGTGAGTACGAACTGAACTGTCAGGAGGAAGCAATGATATAAGTGCATGGAAAGAATAATTGGCCTGTTGGATTTCATATTGTTATGCGATAGTAGAACCTACTCCATTTTCTGTCATGTTCCTCTTCTAATGTTTACGAAACGCCACAATAGAAAGAATAATTGACCACATGGGTTTTAATTGTCAGGGCGTGCTGATCGATTTTATTTGTTTAATGTTTAGGAAGATATTTCATAACCATTCATATACAACTGTCATCAGCAAAATAAGGCGCAATCTTTCTTTGTCAGTTACCCCTTTTGTGTTGGTCACGTTCATCACTCGATATTCACATATCAAATATGGGTGAAGGTAATTATATTTAAACAAAGACTCATTATCTGGCCACCTCTCTATGGCTATGGTATGTCCTTTGTCTTCATCGATGTTGTTTTCTCTCTTCTATTAAAGCACATGTGCCAAACCTCGTGGCCGGGGCTCATGGCCCGGGTTTGCGGGGTAGGATCATGTAGCCCGAAACCTAATTTAGGCCTGTATCCCACCAGGTCCCGCAACAGTTTGGCTTCATCACTAGGGGCTACTCCTACGCATCACTCAGTTGACATCGCATTTATATACATTGTACTTTGCTTTCTTCTCTGATGTAACTTACAGATATATACCAATCACTGGGTTGAACTTTAATGCTTCTGAATACCCAAATGACGGTAACCTCCAACTGATCTCTGTACATATGTGTTTGTTGTTCTATGTTATTTTTTACCTTTTATAATCTCTATTCTCTACCTTTACAGTTCTGACATCTAGTGTCTGACTGTCCCATGAAGGCCAGAATCATTGTAGGTAGGCGCTGGTAGCCAACGTGATGGGAAGTGATGTGTTTATTATGAACAAAAGGGTACTCCTCAGTATTCAATCAACGATCTGAATATCTAACACTCTAGCTCTTTGATAGGCAGTATCTGTAGAGATGTGAGGAGATACTAGTAATCAGTGCTCTACCCAGCGGAGGCTGCATGAGGCAGGGGCCGGTATCTGTAAGATATGCGTGACCAGTTCTCATTAAGGACTCACGTGTAGGGACTAGCAGAGAGTGGGAGGCTCCTGTTTTTAGGAACACCGCCAACTGTTGCTAGTTGCCGTTGGTGGGAGGACTGGAGTCAAGGGGGGCAGGAGAAGAGGCCGTTTAGCTTCTTAATCATTAGCCGTTGAGGCAATCACAGGGTCTACTCTGTCGCCTCTGTGTTTTAGCAGAAAAGAGCAGAGTGGTTAATTGGTTATTTCCACAGAGCAATACTGGGCTTTTTTTCAAGTTCAGGTTCGAGTAAATAGCTCTGTGGGTTAACTACCAGATCTAAATGCTGAATACGAGAGGGGATAACAAAGTTAATGCCATCTCTATTCTACACGTGTTTTCAATCTAGCAGGTCTCCCCTCTTGAAATATGATATCCTAGTTTTATTATCAAGTACTTTCTAATATCATATTAGTCGAGGTGGCATATTAAGTAATAAGGATCGCCTTACAAAATATTTCCAGGGTTTCTCCTTGTAAGGTGCTGGTATTGTTGTAACTGGTAGGCTGTTTACCACTTGTATACACGTTTCTGTTCCTTTCTATATAAGTTTGCTGCATGATGACACCCTTTTCCCATTTTGCCTGAGACCTTTTTTCTCATCGCTCAAATGCTATCAAGAATATTGGAGTTATCCCTGCTCTGGTCCCCCATCTGCCACTATATAGCGTTTAGGATGGTGAGTTATGAGATGTGGGCTTATTGTTTCATCAATTATTCCTAAGGTAAAACCTCCCCAGTCACAGCAGACTGTATCCTCACAGCCTTCCATGCCTATTAATATAGAGTTCTGACAAAACGAGTGATTTAATGGAAGTTTTCTGCTTTCCCTTCCCATCCAGAATATGGTGAGGGCTGTAAGTGTAATGACTTGCTAGAACTACGGTAGTAGTATATATATGCAAATGTGGGGCTTCTTAATGTACACACATGCCCTCGTACATGTGATATTTATAATGGCGAAAACGTGCATGTAGTATGTGAAAACGTGTGGCTACACATACAGGCAATACTCGTCACCTGCTAGTAGTATAAAGAGTTGTCGGATTTCTAAAGGCGATGGCTTGTGAGTAGTATATATATATAAAGAAATGTGATACAAAAGTAATCACTTACTTATATCATCATTATGGTAGTGTAATAGGAAGATATGAGATTCCCAAAGGCAATACCTATATCAACGAGCATTATATCGTCTGCATACAATAATTACCTGTTTGTCGTATGTTGAATTTAATAGATAGTATTGGGTATAAACATAAATATGTAGTATTGATTAGCATTTCAATCAGAGAATCCCTTGGTCCTATTCTACACTATTAACATCTCTAATCTCAAAACGTATGCCCATTGTTGACTGCCTGCTGCAAACGTGTAGGTTACTGCGTCAGTGCTTGGAGTGTTACCAAAGGCTCTGGCCACAGTCTTGTTGAACGGGGGTGGAGCGCATCTCCTTGCAACCACAACCCTCTCAGTTAGAAGTCAATTAGTCAAATGAAGGTGAGGGACGGGCATACAAGTCGTTGTTAGGTAGTCGATACGGAGCGTTAGGGGATGATTTGGTGCATTGGGCACAGCTCATAGACCCAGTCTTAGAAGTGAGGCCTAATAGACTATCTATTGTCCTTCACGTCATATTGGGGGTGCTATGTACTCGCAATGTGTATTCAAATTGAGGAAGAAAAGATATTTTGCAAAGGGGAAAATGTGGGGTATGTCATATCTTTCATCCGTCTAGCTTGTCTGTGTACGTAAAGTTAATCATACGTCCTAGGTTGATGGAATGTATTCCTCCTATGAAGCTATTGCTGATTGATGCTGAGGAGAGTAGGCAATTCAACAAACTCAAATTCGACACTAATGGACTAATTGTATCATCATTTTTCTTCCATGTTGGTTTTACTATGTCTGATTGTAATCATAGATATATACGGTACACGGACTTTAGGCACTTGGATTTTAGGCACCCTGACTACCAGCCCCCTGCCGTCAGGCCCTCCGGATCTTAGGCCCCCGGTCTTTTGGCACCCTGGCCATAGGCCACAACCTGCCATACGTCCAACCCCCGTCATACGTCCACAACTCTGCCATACGTCCAACCCCTGTCATACGTCCATTTCACTGTCTCTAACAAATCATTCTACATCCACATCTCTCACGTCAACTACCTCCTCCTAATGTCCACTACCTCTTCCTCACGTCCACCAACTTTAGGGCGTTCAGGCCATTTTTATTGAGTGCAGAAAGGTTTTTGTACAGGATAGATAGACCGGATCTTAACTAAGAGAATTCTGAAAGAATTGTAAATCTACCACAACTAGAACATAGTCAAATTGGGTTTTCTTTGCAAAAGGTAAGGTGTTTTGGAAGGACAAGAGAGCCCTGTCTAACCATGTAGTGGATTGGTTCTGAAATATCACTCCCCTGCTACAGTGTGAGTGGCAGGGATCCAGGTGCAGTGGAGTGTGACTTACATAAAGAATGTACTACTCCTAAGAAAAGGTAGATCCACATAAGTGTAAATCTGGTGGCCAATTCTTTTCCAATCACTTTGTTCTTCAGACAGGAGATAGTAAACATATTTGGGAATTAAATGTATGATTCCACATTTTTATGCCCCTCTATTTTAAAGGTGATTCCATGACCTTTAGGAAATCTTTTGCTGTAGATCTGGATCTGGTAGTCCATATAACATGTGGGATATATGTAAATGTAGCCCTATGTCTAAGCATTACAATCCAATCATTTAGGAATTGACTGCACATATACCCTCTGCCAGAAATCTATTCTAGTACAGGGCAGTTGCTGGGCAGCTATCAATTACTAGTGCCAAAATGTGGGCCTGCACAGGGAGCACACACTCCCCACTTTCTACTTACTCATATAAAACCACAAGTGGAAATGTACAAATCTTTGCAGAAACCACACATTGTGTAGAATGAAACCATGGCTTTCAGATAGTGTGAACATAACTGTGTTTTTTGGAGTCATTAGCCATAAATGAGACATGAGTGTAAATAGAGGGCAAAACTGCTGGTTGTCTGTCCCATGTCATGTCCACTACCATCTCCTCACGTCCACTACCTTCCATTCACGTCCACTACTTTCCCCTCACGTCCACTACCATCTCCTCACGTCCACTACCATCTCCTTACGTCCACTACCTTCCCCTCACGTCCACTACTTTCCCCTCACGTCCACTACCATCTCCTCACGTCCACTACCATCTCCTCAAGTCCACTACCTTCCCCTCACGTCCACTACTTTCCCCTCACATCCACTACCATCTCCTCACGTCCACTACCATCTCCTCAACCTCCCCCCTCACATCCAACCCCCTCCCTCACATCCAACCCCCTCCCTCACATCCAACCCCTTTTCTCACGTCCAACTGCATTCCCTCACGTCCAACCCCCTCCCTCACATCCAACCCCTCCCTCACGTCCAACCCCATTCCCTCATGGCCAACCCCCTCCCTCACGCCCAACCCCATGCCCTCACGTCCAACCCTTTCCTCACGTCCAACCCCCTCCCTCACGTCCAACCCCCTCCCTCATATCCAACCCTCTCCCTCACATCCATACCACTTCCTCACGTCCACTACCACCTGGAGGTGGTAGTGGACGTGAGGAGGTGGCAGTGGACGTGAGTAAGTGGTAGTGAACGTGAGGAAGTGGTAGTGGACATGAGGAGGTGGTAGTGGACGTGAGGAAGTGGTAGTGGACGTGAGGAGGTGGTAGTGGACGTGAGGAAGTGGTGTGGATGTGAGGGAGAGGGTTGGATATGAGGGAGGGGGTTGCATGTGAGAGTGTGGGTTGGACGTGAGGGAGGGGGTTGGACGTGAGGGAATTGGTTGGATGTGAGGGAGGGGATGGATGTGAGAGATGGGGTTGGATGTGAGGGAGGGGGTTGGACGTGAGGGAGTGGGTTGGACGTTAGAGAAGGGGTTGGACGTGAGGGAGTGGGGTTGGATGTGAGGGAATGGGGTTGGATGTGAGGGAGGGGGTTGGATGTGAGGGAGGGGGTTGGACGTGAGGAACGGGGGTTGGACGTGAGGGAGGGGGGTTGGATGTTAGGGAGGGGGTTGGACATGAGGGAGGGGATTGGATGTGAGGGAGGGGGTTGGATGTGGGGGAGGGGGTTGGATGTGAGGAAAGGGTTGGATGTGAGGGAATTGGGTTGGACATTATAATTTGTAAGAGATAGTGTTGGACGTGATGAATTTGAATGAGATAATTGGGTGTGGATGTATGAAATGGACGTGAGATTGGTGCCTACAGGCCGGGGGCCTGTAATCAGGGTGGCCTAAAGGCAGGGGGCCTCAGATCCGGAGGGCCTGTGGGCTGGGGGCCTGTGTTCCGTGGGCCTGTGGGCTGGGGGCCTACAGTCAAGAGGGCCTGTATTCCGGATACCGATATATACATATGTGATCATTTGAACAATCAATGTGATATTGAAACCAATATCTGTAATACTTAATAACCTAATGGGCATACTGGCTTGTCAGGTGGAGTCACTATTACTGCACCCCTGTGCATATTTTGATTCAACATTAATTACAAATGAAATGACCTTGTAACTGTAACTGACTTTGTAACAAACGAATTCCAATTACGGGCTCATGACGCAAACAAAATTGACATTTAATAATTGTCCTTTTTCAATTAGTCGAGATATTGCATATTTACTACACTGTAAAAAATAATCCCTTGAAAAAACGGAGAAGCACTGGCATCAAAAGGAGCCGGAAAACCCATGTTTTTTTAGGGAATTCCGTTTTTAGAAATCACCGTTTTTTTAACGGAATTTCACTGTTTTTCTGTACAGTGATCTAGAATAACTAATTAGCGATTTTAATGAATTTTAGGCTGCATTATTAACCTTTTGTTGGGATTTAGCACTGTTTATTATGCTACAGCCATTATTTGTATCAGTGTACAGTTCATTATACTACCCATGGTATCCTTCTTTTTTCTATAAATACATCTGGTGCAGGACTTCATAGGCCTTATCATAATGAAATAGCCATTGAGAGGCACATGTAATGCCCACAGCACTTTATAATCACAATTCATGAGAAAACATTGCTCCGCTATACAACACCATTTACAGTGCTGAGCATATATACTTTTCTTATTACCACAAGATGGGTGTCTATGGTATTACAATTATTCCCCACTGTCCTACACAACTGAATCTTTTATCAATTGTGAATATTTCATCTAATTTAAGTTACATCTGTACATTTGTGTCATGATATATAAAGATATTGAAAAATGTTAGCATATTGGCACTTTTATACTGCTTTAAAATCTAGAAGCTTCAGGCAAATCTCCTACGGAACTAGGCTGCCACCTGGTAGAAATAGACAGAACTACCCAGAAAACAGAGTTTCACTGTAAAAGAAATAACAGAGTTTCACTGTAATAGTTTACGGAAGTTCACTGTAAAATAGATGATATTTACAGTGATTCACTGTAAACCAAAAAACGGAGATGCACTGCCAAATTTAACTGAGGTTCTCCGTAAATTCAAGGGATTCTTTTTACAGTGTATGTTGGAAAAAGCGAACTTTTTTCCATGGTCAAACAAAGGACGGTGGTTACGTTGACGTCCACTAATGAAAAATTGACATAAAACTCTTTTATGTTCTAGTATATGCTTCGGTCCTTATAGTACTTATAGTCACCCTATTTACTAGTCCTTATACTCCTTTGGCATCAGATTAATGTACATGTAATAACATGTAATAACACATTGTAAATAGGCCAGGCAGGTCTACTTAGAATGATTAGTACATACTTTTCTTGATCATGTGGAGGTTTTACGTCTGATTGCATCGTATGAGTATGTTTTTATTCCTTGTATGTTTTCTTCCAACAGAGATAGACTTGGTATCATGAACTTTCTCTGCGACCTACTTTGGGCGGTGTCCAAGCTCTGTAATATCGCTAGAGGTAAGTATGCAAACATTTATATTGTCGAATCAAAATTAAGGTATACACATGATTGTTCTACATCGGAGTGTCCATGTTATTATTTATATTCCTATCTGGCGGGACCCCTTATATGGGCGGCCATTTCTCAAGTTGGTACGGGCAGAAGAGCACTTATAACAGTTGACACAGTTTTTACATAATGCACCCTAAGAATTCCACAGTGAAGGCTATGGAATTATACCCGATTTTAAAAGAGGTTTTGGTTGGCCCGTATTGCCATATGGACTTTTCACACATGTTTTATCAAGAATGGGGGATTGATGAGACTAACACTACTACCAAAACGTGTAAATTTGCCATAGAACATTTAGGCCCACTATTGACTATAAGATGGCAGTCGGAGTTTACTTTGCATTGTCCTTTATACTCAATCTAACTGGACTGGCAGCAAGATGTCGGCCTTCAACTGTTATAATCCAAAGTAATTTGCAGGTGGCAATAGAACAACATGTTCATCTTACCACCAAACGAAAATCCTCCGATAGTTAAGTGTTAGTTTTCAAGTGGCTTTTCCATAGAATTGAGCACCCTAACATTTTCTTTACATATTCTACTTACTTACATATTAAACTATTTCTATGCACTGTTATATGCTACACAGTTATTTGCAGATACCAATAGAACAAATATATCACCGCTAACAGGTAGAAATTCCCTTTAAACTGCCCACACTGATGGCTGTTATTGTTTGGCTATAACGCTGCCATCCATCACACGCCCTCACAGTTCTCACATCTTTTCACTGACACCGCGTGGGTTCGATGGGTCAATAAAACGGCAGTTATTGAGGAAAAACTGCTGTGTAAAACGACGGACAACGGCGTGTCCTGAGGTGCGTTATTTTTTTGCATCCCAAAAGACTAAGTCTTCTTAGGTACATTAAACTTTATAATGAATTAAATCCCGGGATTGAATTTGAGACGGCTATGGCATATTAAGGGCGGTCAGTGTCGTCGCCATAAAATTTAATACTTTTGTATTAACTTTAATAACCAGCATTACATTTGATACTGTGTTACTTTATGTCAGCTGGTTGCTATCAATATCACCAAGCTGTTGTAGCGATATATTATTCATATAAAGCAACTAATGATACTCCTGCAGACATACCCTGAGACTCATTGTAGGTGGATTATATTTTTACATGGAGTCATTTTTCTGCAGAGTGATGCATGGTTTTAGCCATCTACTTCACAGACGGCCGGAAATAATTATATCCTGATATATTTTCCTTAATAGGGAGAAAGTACTTTAAGGACAATGTATCCCCAGATATCAATTGAGTATCTACATGTCCATGCCCTATGTACCAATGAAATGGAGACGTGTGGTTTTTTTTCAATTATAAAAGTTAGGATATCACTACGCCAGTCTCTACGCGAGGCCCTGCTGATCGGCCACGAATAGGAGCTGTTAAGTCTATTTATAACATCTGATCCATTTCGTCTAGGATCGTCAGTATCTATAATTAACGCACACTCCTGATGGGGAAGAGAAAAACTGGGATGTAAGCCAGGCGGGGCGCATCCCCAAGTCTCTAACACGATAACAGACACTTACACTCCATTTGGCCATTACCCAACACGTCAATAATAGATATCCGCAATCGCAGACCCCGAACGGAAATATTTGGATAACCTGTCCATCTTCCGTGTACACGTACTTTGTTCGGCATCGACCACTGGGGGATCTCCCGGGCGGGTGGCGTGTGCGGGGGCGTGTAGGGTGGGTGAGGATTAACCCTTTATGTATTAAGGATGGATGACGCGTCCTATGTGTCGTCATGATGCACCATCGTAGCAAACACAGGTGGGACCGTTCCAGGAGTGTATCAACATCGTGGAGTCGTCATGATAGGTGAATGAAGCCCTGATCAGTTGAATTGGCAATACTGCATTCACGCATCATGGTGACAAAAGCCTTAAAGGAAATATCGGTATAGTGCATTAAAGCACTGCTTTAAATGGTTAGAGTGGTTTATGGGGGTATACAGGCCAATGGAAGTAGCAGGGGATTCATCTGTAGGTGGGGTAGGGAGTAGGCTGACCCCAACTGACGTAAACATCTCTAAGTGTACATGGTTGCCATGTATTGTGGTGAACTTTAAGAACTCCTGTGTTAGTCATGAACTGTTACTGTAGGATAGCCCACAAGGATCTACTGCAGGCCAGTGTAGTACCAGCGAACCGTGGTCAGTCTTTGCCAGCCTCACCATTTTGGCCTTACAGGTTGGCGAATTTGGTGATGACCAAACCTGACCAAAGTAGGCAAATTTGGTCATGACCAAACTTCACCAATTTTGGCGACATTGGTCATGACCAAAGTTGGCGAATTTGAAGTGTCTAGGTAGGAGGAAAATACTAGACTAATCATATGTAACATATGATTTAAAGTTGGCGAATTTGGTAGAGGTTGAAACCATGACACAATTTGCCAGCTTTGGTCAGATTTGGTCTTGACCAAATTTGTCACGACCAAAGTTCGCCAATCATGGCCGAGTGTTCCCTGAGTTGCTGAGGAGAAAATACACTTATTGAGGCTCTGAGTGACCTAGGGAAGGGAGAGTATTCTGGGGCTTTCAGAGTCTGGGGATTCTAATTCGAAACCAATAACACGTTGACTTTGTTTTACACTTTGGCCATTTTATGACACAGATGTTCAATTTTCGTCTCTATTTATAATTAGCTATAGATAGAATGAAATTGCCGGAGGTTGGCGGGGGGAGGTGGAAATTACACTCCTCTATGACTGATTGCCTTATGTGTAAGATTTACCAACGCTCAGACAGTTTTAATGGTCTGATATATATATAGAGCCTTCACATATAGCGGTTATTTGTCATGGTTCTTCTTAACATCTACCTGTAGGGACAATCTATTAATGGCGTCAAGTGTTAGTCTGAGGGTGTTCCGGTTTCCATGATAACGGTAAGGCCGCATAAAAATAATTATCAGCTTTGCGGATACTTTTGGAAAAAAAACAGGTGCGGGAGGGAGGCTTTTTATTATATTTGATATTCCTATTTCATGCCATGAGAGCGGCCAATTTTTATTTTTATTTAGGTTTAATAGAATTTGGATACATTAATTGAAATATAATCCTGGGGACAATAATCTAAATACATTGAGAATAGAACAGGGAGTAAAATGGTTTTTAAATCTAGTTTCTACACCAATTATTGTTTGAGATATGGTTAGTTCTGTATTTTATATGTTACCCTCTTCATGCATGCGGAATTTTGGCCATATTTTTTGGGAAAAAATGAAATAAAAAGCACCTATGCGGCCCTTTTTAACTGATGCGGGCGGTGTCCGCAAAGCTGATAATCTTTTTTACGTAGCCTAAGTATGGCAATGGAGGGGGGGGGGTAATGTTTGGTTAAAAAAAGACATGATTAGTCATGTAGGGTATACGTTGAATGGGGATCGGGCACAGTCACTCAGAAGTGGCAACATTACATTATCGACATTCGAAATGTCATGGACAACTACATGATAAATTGTAGCACAGGCAAAAATGCTGCAGGGATGCCAAATGTTACGATTCTTCCGTTATATTACGATTTTTGGACCCTATTACGGCCATTACGATTTGAGATATCAAAATAACGATTTTCAAGCATCTGTACCATTCTCAGTTATAGGATAAATTGCCAACCAGAATAGACCAAACTTAAAACTAGATTTTCTTGGTCATCTTGCAGAGATCTAGAAATATAACATGAAACATTGAGGAACAAACAAATTATTAATCATGTATGACAAGCCAGATTACGATTTTAATGAATCATTTGAATCCATTCATGCATCATGCATACCCTCCAGAAATGTTTTTTTATTATTACGATTGTTGTTACAATTTCAGCAAAAAGTTGTCACGATTTTGAAGCCCAAAAATTGTAAGAACTACGATTTCGGGGTTGGATAACTTGGCATCTCTGTGGGGTGTTGCACAGCAAATAACGATATCTTCAAAATATAACGATTACAAATTTCAAGATTATCATTATATCTTTAAAAGCAATCTTTATCAGATCATTCCCTAGGATAGATATGTTATTTTGTGAGAAATAGACTGGCAACGATCACCAAAAGGAGATCGTTATCATAGTATTTCTAAAGCGAAAAATCGTTATTTATGGCTGTGCAAAGACCCACTGATGTAGTAGAAGGGCATGCGAACATTAGGGTAATAGAGAAAACATTAACCAAACTTAAAATAATACATGTACAAGAAAAACATTAATTTGCTTAAGGTGGGTCGCTACCCTTTGTTCAAAGTTAACAGAATGTCTCAATTTTTTTTCTATAGACAGTCTGAATCATATAGAAATGGAATATGAAAAGAAAAATCGGGGGTCCCGACCTACTTTTTTAAATACAGAATTTGAAAAATTAAAGTATTTTCATTTCTCTCTAAAAATGAGAAAAAATTGTGAAAATTTCCATAATTTTTTTTCATGCCAAGCATTATGTCCATAAATGTAAAACTTCACATGTGAAACGACTATATGTTACACTTTACTTCAAAAATAATGTTATAGTTGTATGCCATGGTATTCTGGATAAAAATATGATGTTTCGGGAAAGAATAGGAATAAATTGCTATTATTTTGTGGCCTTATTGGCTAAAAATAGTGTTCAAAATTAACAGAATTTTTTTTAACTCTCTCAGAAAATAGTTCAGATCATTTGCTAACATATGAAAGTGATTCTGATAGGGGGTCCCGCGCATAATTTTAGGGTTTTGGGCCTTTGAAAATAAAAAATAATGCAAAAAACGGACTATATTTCATATTCAGAGTACTGTATGATGGGTGATTTCATCAAAATCAGGCTATAAAACGTCCTGATTAAATAACCTTGGTTGTTTTAAACAAAATGAGAAGCTCTTTAGTATTTCTGAGAAGATTCATCACTAAATAATGCCATTACACTAATTCATGTTAAAAATAGAAAATATTTTCAGTTACAAATATATCAAATAGCAAAAGTCCCGTAAAATGCTCAATTTTAGTTGAATCGGCCTAATTTTTTTATATAATGTGAGGAACTCATATATGTATCAAGCTATGCAATATGATACCATTCTGATACATCTAAGGTGTATGCGCAGAGACCTGCGCAGTGGGTTCATTTACAACAGGTAGCGACCCACCTTAATTAACCAAGTATTAAATGTGTATTGGGTATAATTTTTTGGTGAAAATTTCTCAAAATCCCAAGACTAATGTCTGAACTTCTCTGATGGTACCGGGTACCAAGAAGGCCATGCATCAAGCTCTCTCTCTGGAGTTGAGTGGCTCTCCGCAAAAAAAAAATTCACCTGTCCTCGTCTGCCGGTCCCCTCGGACGGCACAGATATAAATTTGTATTGAGGTCAACGTCATAAAGCCATTCACTGTATAAAATCATCCTCCTTATCAAGAGAACGTTTCCGAACCTGTCTATATCATGATTATGTCCCTCGCCTTTCCCCAGTCTAGAAAAGCATCACCTATTAGCGCCGTATAATAGGATTGTTTTAAAAAGTCCCTCTTCTGAAACCTGTTTGCCTAGACCACATCTCCCATATATCGCAATAGGGTTAGCAAAAACTAAGCTCAATGAGATTCAAGGTATTTGATATTCGCATCGCGTCTCACAGCCAATCCCAGCCTTCTAATAGGACGTGAGCACCCCCTAAAATGTTATTGGAATGTAAATTGAATTTAGAGGTAAAACATTGTCTTCTTCATTGGCATTTGATGCCCATGGTAGTGAAGCAGATTTGTATGTGTCTGCAGTAATAGCTCTGTGGTATAACACGTCTAAAAGGTTTCCTCTGTTTGGGGGTACAAAGGGTCCCCCCCCCCCAGGTCGCAAAGTCGCCGAAATTAAAGCACCCATGTCACAAAGTCGCTTTTTTAGACCATCTAGATACTATTGTCAAATTTTTGATGAGGGTTTTAAGGGGCTTCTTATTCTTTAGATTCTTTCATCTATAAACAATCAGCTCCAGTAGCATAATTACAATAATATCAGGTATATTGTTTGCTGGGCAGTACATAAACGTATGTAGGCTATCTACTTTCACCTGGACCATCTCACGTTTTCCCTGATCCCTTTACTTACTACCGACTTGTTCTTACTTGTGTAGTAGACCAATTATAAATAGATGTTCTATGTTCCTTGAACTTGAGGTTGATTTCTCCAGAATCCCTATGTTATAGTTGTGCCCCTACATGGGTAAAATTCGACACGTGCGACACGGCGACACGGCCCTTTTAAAATCCGACACGTGCGACACGGCCCTTTTAAAATTCGACGGACACAGTAAAATTGAAATTAAAAATCGACGGACATGGAAGAATGCAGTACAATGTATAGGAATGTATAGAATAAAAATCGACACGACGACACAGTGCATTTGTGCTAAAAATCGACACGGCGACACGGTCAAAAATCCGGGGACCCATGTAGAGGCACATAGTTTCCTCTTATTAAAGGAATGGTTAGTGACAAGTTTACAGATATCGGTTCTTTTCCTTGTAGTGGGTGAGCTGTTGTGCATGATTCCTGCTTCGGTGAGGACACATGTTGTTGACAACGTGACAGGAGGTAGGTGGTTTGGTCATAAATACATGTTCTCATTTAACATTTTCACCCGTCTATTTGCCTATCAACATCCACCTATACGTGATGGCCACCGTTCACTGGGCTCTAATCGGCCAAAGTTATATAGGAAATGTACGGGGTTAATCAGCCGAAGTTCCCCAGTGGACGGTGGCCCCTAAATAAGTAAATGTCTGATTTCCACTAAGGAATACCTGATTTTATAAAAGTGCATTGGCATTGTAAACAAATCAACAAGTAAGTCCTACACAGTTTTGGGGCTGCCCAAACACACATTTAAGCCTTATCAATATCTTTGTGATAACTAAGATAAGGGCCCGACTGCTGTGACGCTAAAATTCACGCTGGTGATTGTGATAACACTGTCAAATTTCTTCTGGATGTGCTAATTTATGAAAAATCATTCTCAATACCAATATCCGAACTTCTAGGTTCCCATCATTGCACAATACGACGATAGCCACGATAATGCCACTCTGGGACGTTGCCCTGTTCTGCCACAGTCTGTTTAAAGTTGGTATCCCAATTGGGGTGACTAGAATTGACCCCTCTCGATAATTACCTGAAAGTCCTGAATGTATACTTTTCTTCTGAAATGGGTGCTTAATTCTGGTTACCAAGAGCCTTAAAGGCTTCAAAATAAAGTGTTTGATAGCATCTAAATCTACAGCTTTCATGGAGAAAACTCAAGCATTGGCAAACTATCTGAGATATGCTGCCACCTGTGCAGATATCAATGAACTAATGTGTTCATGAATGGAGTTGAGCTACTGGGTCTGCAATGGGAATATCTTGTAAACACTATACACAGCTGCCACCTTGTGGTTTAGGAGAGAGGTATGCTAATTGCTTTATTTTTGACTGCTCAGTGAAAATTCATTTTTGCTATTGTGTGGGGATTTTTGTATGGAAATAGTTCTCATAGAGCTTTAATACTTTCACATATGTCTTACAACATCAGCATGCTTATCCCCACGCTGGAAGTGAAATTCGTCACCACAACAGTTGGGATACCAACTTTAATGGGCCTTGATCTTCAGTCTGTTTAATGGGCCTTGATCTTCAGTCTGTTTAATGGGCCTTGATCTTCCCGCAGGTATTAAGATCGTCTTAAAGGATGTGTACGACATGTTCTACTTCAGAGTCAATCTGACCTATCACTACGACATCAAGCTGGAGCAGACTAAGACTTACGAGGAAGTTAAAGAGGACATCCAAAGGGATATTGAGGATAAAATCCGACCCCTGCTTAACTTGACGAGCCTGAGTAACTTAGGCTTGGTGTTCATGTTGGCTATGCTTGTCTTCAAGTAAACATGCTATGTTATCACTTTTGGCTTATATGAAGTATAACTTATCCTTGAGTACAATTGGATTTTATTACCCTTAAAGAATGAATCGTTGGGGATAAAAGGACAAATTGGTTCAGGGGATTATAGAAAGTGGCTGATTTAAAGTAGGCTTTATTCAGACCTCTATTTTGTTAAATGGATTACCGGTTTGAAGGTAGTAAGAGAAATTAAAGTGTATTTTAAAACGATATTAGCATAGAATTGCACTCAAAAAAGTAATAGGATTCAAGAGCTAACCCAATACAATGCAAAAACGGGTGACTCGATTCAGGACAGGAGAGCCACGGCGCGGTACGTATTAGGTATGGGGCCTCGAGGAAAGATTTCTTCTTCCAGATGAATCTTTTATGTAAACCATTATATGGTAGTGGAGGAGACATGTTCGACACACAATAATATGAAGGGATTTCCCATAGAGATCTTTCTTTGCTGAGAAATTATATTTTCCCCAAAATTCTCCATAGCGTGACATCGCTTCCTGTCCCGATTTGAGGCTATTTTGTCATCCTTTTTTGCCGATCAGATATCATTATTAACAGAAAATGTCTATAACACATTTAAACCCACTATTAAAGGGGCTACCAATACCGTCGGAAGTTCCTGACGAAAGAGCGCCACGACAACTTTTACATAACCTGGCATATCCGTGATATAGAAAAGAAGAGAGAGGAGCGTGACAGTGACTGTGAGACAATCCTACCACTTAACTGGAATGAAAAATCAAGATATATCCCCACAGGTTAGTAGGAGACGATATAAACTTTTATCAAATGTCGATATGCGTCCAATTTACGACATGCCAGTAATAAACTAGATACCCTATTATCCATGAAAACAATGTTGTAGGGTAACTCCTTATGACAATACTTGATGCAGACTGTTTTAGACTGCTTTTTCATGCCAAGTAGTGCGTATTGACACAGTCGCCTACACGCAAGCATTATTATATACTTAGTATATCTTATGTGAATAGCTATTCACATATATTTTAAAAAAACACAATTATATTGCATTGTCTTGTGTGGGGTTCTTTAGTCATTGATGCCTTCTTAGATAGTGTTATTGTTACCACATAGCTGGCATAGATGTCTACTCTACTAAGCAAAGTCACTCCAAGTGCATGCATAATCACCGGATAGGTATAACATTAACAAATGGCGTTACTGGGTCGGGGGGGGGGGGGAGACCTGTTAGGGGGTTCAGAGATGGTCTGACAAGCCAATGACGCTATTGCTAATTGGGAAAGCGTGTGTCCAGGCTTCACTAAAAGGGGTTGGGTATTTATATAAAAAGGTTTCTCAGAATAAGTGAGGCCATATTGCATGGTATGTGTCTTTGCACATACAATCATTTTTCCGTGCATTGTCAGTTTATATTAGGCCTTGTCTATAGTGAGATCCATAAATGCAATTTTGACTTTGGTTTCTAGTTACTCTTCGACTAGCTAAACCCGAGCACCGTAAGTTGATAGTTGGGCTGGTGTTCCTGGGTGCGTCCGGCCTGCACATGGGCTTTCAGCTGGCGTGCGACGCTGGTCTCTACTGGCTACTCAACATGATAAAGGAACATGGTGAACTGAAAACAACCGCTACAGGTATAAATATCACAATATAGGAGTAGCTCTTATCAATTTGGGTTTGCAGAAATATACAAAAAAATGTCACATAGTATTACACGTTCTATAAGTTGCCCTGTGTTATATGTTCCCATTGCTTCTCTGCATAAGGCCACACTAAAAAAGAAAGTTGGTCTTTTGCTTTTCAAAATGTCAAATGTCCTGGCTCCCGATCAGAAAAGGGACCAAAAAAAGAAAACAGGTAATGAAGCGGGCGCTGTTCATAGACACTTTTCTTTAAAAGATAAATGATATCCCGAAAATATGATGCGGGTAATCTGGTGACCAACTTTTTTATTTGGCCCAACTGCGTGAATACAGTTATTTTTCAGTGTGTCCAATTTTCGTTGAAAGACAGTTCTCGCCAAATGTATGGTTTTGATTCACAATGCACCCATTTGCAGATCCAACAATATTGGGCATTGCTCCTCAGAAACGTAGAGCTACATTATGTCTTTTTATTACTAAAATTAGGCTATTGCTGGAGGCGGGTGCTTCATATACGAGGACAACTTTTCTTCCTCCATTTAATTCTTTTTATATGATTAAATCCTATAATTTCTTATAGAAAATATCTATTCATGGGCCTTCAATTACCAACTCTTTTTTGGGTTTGCTCACTTTTATCACTGCACTTCAGAAGAAGTGTATTATAAAGTGTTCTGTGACTAAAGTTTGCAACTACATATAGCCACATACATTACCCAATTAGAACTATGGCAGCGAACATGTCCAATTAACCATAATGTGAGCAGCCACACCGAAAGGATCTTCCATGCATGACGCTGGGATCATTGTTAGGCGAGATAGTCTCAAAATTGCAAGATCGTCTCAAAATACTATGGTTTTGTGACAACCTTGCAACCCTCAGGCGAGATAGTCTCAAAACTGCGAGATAGTCTCAAAACACACGTCAGGCAAGATAGTCTCAAAATTTTGAGACTATCTTGCAACCCTCAGGCTAGATAGTCTCAAAATTGCGAGATAGTCTCAAAATACTATAGTTTTGTTAGTATCTCGCAATCCTCAAGCTAGATAGTCTCAAAAGCCCTGACAGATAGTCCAACTGTGATAAAGTCTCGAAATACTATAGTTTTGAGACTATCTATCCTGAGGGTTGCGAGATACTAACAAAACTATAGTATTTTGAGACTATCTAGCTTGAGGGTTGCAAGATACTAACAAAACTATAGTATTTTGAGACTATCTAGCCTGAGGGTCTCAAAATGTTATTATCTCGTGGTTTTGAGACTGTCTGGCATTTGGGACTATCTCGCAATTTTGAGACTATCTAGCCTGAAGGTTGCGAGATATTAACAAAACTACAATAGTTTGAGACTTTCTCGCAGTTTTGAGACTATCTGTCAGGGTTTTGAGACTATCTAGCCTGATGGTTGCGAGATACTAACAAAACTATAGTGTTTTGAGACTATTTCGCAGTTTTGAAACGATCTGTCAGGATTTTGAGACTATCTCGCAGTTTTGAGACTATCTGTCAGGATTTTGAGACTATCTCGCAGTTTTGAGACTATCTAGCCTATTGATAATGAAAGGGGATAATGTGATAAATGACTAGCAATGAACAGTGAGGCACAAATGGACTTGGGGCTGACACAAACATTGCCGCCCTATTTATTAACATTTGATAAACAAAATAAAGAAAAAATGCAAATAGTCCAATAATCCTGAGCGAGCTATGAGACATGCTGCCTCGGCGACACCTGACTGAGCAATGACCTGTCGCCCACCTGACCCTACCTAAGGTAACCTGTGAGCGCCCCCTGGTGATCAATACTGGTAACACCTCTTACAGGTGCGCGCTGTTACTACACATTGATAATGAAAGGGGATAATGTGATAAATGACTAGCAATGAACAGTGAGGCACAAATGGACTTGGGGCTGACACAAACATTGCCGCCAAACCTCCAAATACAAACACAATCAACCATTACTTAACACCATCAAATCCTCTGCGACCCGCAGGTCCACTTGAATCCGACTGTCCAAAGTCTTTGTTAGATATATTAAAGCCGCCATGCTGGACCAATCACCGGCTTCCCTAATGTCCTCCAGTGAAAGGCCTAACCCATACATGTAGGCTGCCCCCGCCCGGCGCAGGGAGTGCATGCCTGATCTGTCTTTGTCCATATTGATAGCCTTCATTAAGGTTTTTAGAAACTTGAGTAGTGCTGGGTACAACAAAGGCGACCTCACACCTCTGTTAGTGACCAAAAATACCGGTGAGTCACCAGGTAAATCCGAGTTACAGTCCATATGCCTCTTGAGTAGCGAAGCTGCACACAAAGGGGAACCAGGGGAAAAGGTCACGGGTATATTATGCAGCCTCTGGCCATACTGGATTGTCTTTGAGCTGGACACACAAATCAACATACCCCAATCGTGAAAGGATACCGCTCCTCTGCGTAAGAAATGTGCTGAGTTTGAAGTGCACTCAGCCTTAGTTACCGGTACTAAATTACTCTTGCGAAGCAAAGCCCGGAACGCCACCATAATACAAGTCCACATCACCACCTGGTTGTCCTCCTTCATGCACAGACACTGGAACATATCCAATAAGTTGCCCACTGACAAGGTGGGCCGCTCCGGGTTGGGGTCTCCTAAAACCCTTCTGATACCCGCCAATGTAGTTCTAAACACAAAGTCCTGGCGAATTGCTGACACATCATGACCGTAGTAATTGTTCAAACTGATCACTCCACTGACATAGTTATCAATCGACACAAAGCGTAGGGTGTCTGAAAGGTACACTATGTACCGGCACATGGTCTTGAGTGACGTGGGCAAAGGGTCACAGCATGCCTTCTTGCAGAAAGACAGGAACCTCCTCCATTGTGACAATTTAGTCCTCCAGGTTGCCACTGACCAAGCATGAGTCCTTATGTCGGCCGCCCTTCTGTCCAGCTGATGACACCATTTTTCCGCCTCTGCAACATAAATGAAGCGGGACTGTAGCATCACCCTTTGAAGATATACGTGACAGGTAATCAGGCCATATGTTTGATGGGCCCGGTAGGTATATAGCTATAAGGTGACAGTTCACTTTCACACATTCCCAAAAGATGAGCCTCAACAAGTCCAAGGAATAAATATTGTCACTGACACCCCCGATAATGGCGGCTACCACCTGTGTGTTGTCAGTGTAACACAATACCCTCTTGTCTCTCCACCGGCGACCCCATCTACGTACACTAGCCAGAATTGGGAATAACTCCTGTACGTTAATGTTGTCCGGTACATACTCCTCTGGGGGTGATTGCACATGATCATGATACACATCTGAGCTCACTATGCTATCCTCCCAACAACCACAGATCCAATCATCCTTGCATATTGCCCCATAACCGGTACCTGACGAGTCTGTAGCTATCTCAGCTGTGCCCCAACCTGATACATCAATAATGCGGGCTGAGCCATTAAACCCGTCGGCGAATTTGACCCACCATTCTAAGTCCATATGGAAGGATTTCGTCAGAGATACATAGCGTTTTTTGGGCGTAAACCTGGAAAGCATAGCGATGATACGCCTAGAGAAAGTTCTACCTCCTCTTACCATTTGAGCACAATGAGCGAGCACACCACAAAGCCGTTGAATTTGACGTCTTGTTGCCTTGCGGCGACCTATGAAGAAATCTAACTCGGCATGTAGTTTGAGCAACTTGTCCTCTGGGAGCCTCAATTGCATGTTTACAGAGTCTATTTCAATACCCAAATACCGCTGGCAAGTACTTGGAGACGACACCTTTTTATATGATATATAAAACCCTAGAGCCCTCAACACTCTATGTAAATACAATTGTGCCTGCTTACAACCCTCCTCTGACTGTGACATTACCAAACAGTCGTCTAGATAATTTACACAGAAAAAACCTGAGGCACACATAAACCTTGAAATAGAGTCTGTTATTCTAGTAAAAATACTAGGGGCTGACTTGGTACCAAATGAAATGAAATTATCTTCTATGTACACATTTTCACCATTTAAATTCCAACACAGGCCTTGAAGTGTCCTATCACATGTCCTAATCAAACATGACCTGTAAGCCGCAGCCACGTCAGTGACAGCCATGTAGCAATTGTCTGATATCTCAGCAGTCACATCGTCTATAGATTTATATCTGAAAGAATTGAAAGTCTCACTCATGAAATTGTTGATTGACTCATAAGAAGGTCTACTTGCGTCCGTGATGGGCCTAAAACCCCCCGATGATTTCTCGACTGCACCTAATGCATGTATGCATGTAGGTCTATTCCCCACCACACTAAGTTTGCCTGATTCAATCTCGTCGATAATTATAGCGTTTATCTCCTTGAATGCCGTGGAACTTGCAGATTTGTAATTAGGCGTATAATATGGCCCAACCTTAGCGCCTGGGTCCACTATCTTAAAACCCGTCAGCACACCGTCTAAAAGAAACAAAGAGTCAGTGTCCCACTGGCCGGCCCCATACACCGACCGACTGCCCCTGGACAGCATACGCCTCCAGCCATCGGGATTCAATTGTGACCGTACCCCGTCCAACACATGAGCAGTGGAGCAGTCCCATAATGGTTTATAACCACTTGCCTGATGTAATAAGTCACTGATTGAGGAGTAACAGGTCAATTCGTCGTTCCCTCTAGACGAGAACTCCCATTCCGGAAGGGAACCTCCGCCATGACAGTCCGGTACCGCTTTAAACCGGCAGGTGGCGTATGGGTCCACATTCCATCAATACACACCAGGTGGCGGGCCGGGCGGTCCCGCTGCAAAGTTCCCGCCTCCGAATCCTCCAAAACCCGGGGGCGGCTGGTGTGGGCCTTGGTCATAATGGGTGTTGTTGCGGGCATCCTGCGTAGCAGCTCCCCTAGACCTACACATCTTTCCCTTGTGCCTGCCCCCACAGAAGGTGCAGGTGTGTGACTTCGTGCAGTTAGGGAAATCACACCAGTTGAAGTTATAACTGGCACAGATGTTATCTGGTACCACATACTTGTAACTCTTCTTACCGCCAGACCACTGGCCTGAACCTCCCTGATAACCCCCACTCTTAGACAGGTTCTTGAGCCTGCTCTGCAGCTCCTGGACCACGATTAAATTCTCCGCAGATAGGTGTGACCTCATTGAGGGCTCGTCCCCCGGGATGAAATCGACAATTTCCCCCTCCAGAACACGTGAGGTGACCTTGTTGTCGTATACCGCGAGGGCTCTAGCGTCAAAGGCCCCCGACATAGCTTTCCCGGCTACAAATTGCATATGCTCTACATAACCCTCCAGGGTAATATCTGAAGTAGATGGGAGTGGTTTCCTCAAAAGAGATTTGATCACGGATGTCATGCCAAACCACAGCTCTGTGACTGACATATCAGTGTGCACCTTGTCGACAGGGATATGGCAGTCAGGTCGCAGCCTGTTACGAGACCGCTTCCTCTTATTGTTTGATGTTAACCACTGTAAGCTTGACAAAAGATCTCTGTTACTCCTGACTCTTGAGAATGAGGGTGAAAGTCGTCGTAGTCATCCGGTAGAATGCCAAGCCCCAGATCTGCGCCTTCCCCCAGCTGCTCCTGTATGGGGCCCAGACCGGCGGGAAGGGCCGATGCCGAACCCCCGTCCGTGCCTCTCGATGTTGCCGGGGGACGCTTCCCGGACGCGCCGCCCCCGCCGGGTGCCCCTTGTCTGTTGCCGCGGAACGACGACGTGCCTGAGTGAACACCCAAAGAGGTAGCTACCACTTCATTCTCGTCAATGTCACGTACAATATCCTGATTGGGTATACGTAACGAGGCCAACTGATGCTCCAGCTGACGTACACGGCGAGTCTTCTCCAACTCCTCTTTGGTAGCCTCCTCCTTTGTAATCAGCTTCTGGAGATGCTCCTCTCTGGTAGGCAGGGGTGACTTCAAGCCCGCCTTCCCCTGTGCCGTCGTGTCACCGTCGGCGTCCGCCATGTTGGATTGCTCTCCCTGGCTCTCTCTCCCGCTCTGGTAGATGCAGCTCTTGCCAAAAGGGGCCGGATGATGTCCTAGGCACGTTGCACAATTCTTTGATACCTTCCCAGTAACTGTAACGTTCACTGGCCCTTCCATACCAAAAGAAAAAATGCAAATAGTCCAATAATCCTGAGCGAGCTATGAGACATGCTGTTTCGGCGACACCTGACTGAGCAATGACCTGTCGCCCACCTGACCCTACCTAAGGTAACCTGTGAGCGCCCCCTGGTGATCAATACTGGTAACACCTCTTACAGGTGCGCGCTGTTACTACACAACAATCATCCTCCCTGGCATGGTCGCTGGCTTTGAACCCTAGGGTGATCGGTGCCAGGACAATGTGGGCAGCCATACAGGAAGGGTAATCCATCCATACGCCCTGTATACATATATGCGTTATTGGTATCCTCCCACTCAAATAGCACAAAGGTTGTTTTTTGAGTTTCCACTCCCCTGGCGTCAATACTAGTTATGTCATTGTATCGTTAGAGGAGGCCTCCTTCGGAAATTATTATCAGAAAGATAACGACATGCTGTATCTATCTGTTGTGAGCGATGAATACTCTTAAATAATAAAGCAGGACAGCCCTAGTATTTTTTCATTGCAATCTGCAGTAATATTT
Source organism: Harmothoe impar (assembly GCA_947462335.1). Taxonomy (NCBI): domain Eukaryota; kingdom Metazoa; phylum Annelida; class Polychaeta; order Phyllodocida; family Polynoidae; genus Harmothoe; species Harmothoe impar. The sequence goes on along the minus strand of OX381705.1, from coordinate 26,926,160 downwards.
ATATTTGGCCTTAGCCTAATTATTTAGCTAATTAGGGACATGGGAGATGAACACTTCCTGTGGTTGCAACCGATCATCAATTATGTCTGAGAATAGGATATTGTGTAATGAACGCGGATTGATAACCTAACCTTTGAGCATATTTACCAACATCCGAACGTCTAGGTTCCCATCATAACACAATACGATAATAATGCTGATGACAGCCTTAAATAGACTATACTTGAGAAGGACTCAATGAAATTGTAATTATGAAAATTCTAGATATTGTGGCTCAGGTAAAAAGCAGAATGAACTGAACAAGTGGTGTGAGGTTTCCAATTATTTTGTAAAACAGGCAAAAGCAGATAATTTGCCAGGTAACATTTTATGTAACCCTAGTTGGCCATGCATGTCAACGTCTTAATGAAGTAGTGTGTACCGCAGGGCGTCAGTATGGCAAGCCGATTTGGCCACTTTGCCAGGCTTGCTGGGATATGCTTTAAGAAAAACGTTGGCTTGCACTATCTATCAATATTATACAATGTATCACGATGATGCAAGATAAATGCAAAATAAGGTATCCCAATTCAAACTGCCACTCCAAATATGTAACCCTGTGAGTGGTGTTATTTCCATTATTTCTTCTAATATAGCGATGTAACTGATCTGGCCTTGTTCCAGCAAATTCTGTGTGTAAAGTGACACCCGCAGTCTTGGGAGATCTTGACTCTGTTCTCAGAACGTAGCTTGTTCCTGAAAAGCTATGATGTGTGGATGTCTGGTACCTACCGGTAGTTAAATCTCGCGGGATATTCCGTGGACAGAACTAAGATGGCCGCGCTTATGGAGCCACCAGAATTCTTACTATAGCATTAGGCTCTGATAGCAATACCACTATGACATGGATATGGGCTATGGATTGTTGGATTAAGTTTGATCTGATGAGTGATAGCTTATTTCATTCGTGTGAGCATTTAACACGAATAAGCTTGAATGTTGTATTCATTTCACCTTTTGGTCTGAAAGGTTTGCTATGGGCATCCTTGAAGTCGATTAAAAATACATGTTTCGAAACCCTAACACATTTATTCTATGACCTGATTGTGTGACGTACAGGTGGTGAAATCGTGCTCCCCTAATGAGATAAGCACTTCTTTCAGAATGAGGCCAGACATGACTGCTCAATTATTGACGTATCAGTTTATTCAGCACCACCTGCTCTCCCTAATGTCCATAGGCATGGCAGTGCCAAACGGCCACTTGAATCGGGGTATAATCTCCATCAGGGTTCCCACGTGTCATGGAATGTCATGGAATTTGAAAGTTGTCTGAAAAGTCATGAAAAAAATGTCCATGTGTCATGGAATGTCATGGAATATGAAAATAATGGAATTAATATTTTACAAACTCTCCCAGAATGTACCATTTGGTTTCTAGATTTTAGAAATTTCCACAGGGGCCAAGCCCCCGACCTCCACAAGATTGTTATAAATGTCATGGAAAATCGTAATTTTTGTCGTGGAAATGTCATGGAATTCAATTTTTTTTTTTGTGGGAACCCTGTTTTCATATTGTATGATATAACAGTGCCTTTGAATCGTTTCCCACTCAGTCAGTCTTGCTGTTATTTCATCTTTGTTTGTGAGTGCTTTAAATGTGAATTGCTACTTGTGTGTCTGGTCTAGCCCCCGGGCAGGTGAAGATGGCCGTTCAGGGAGACGGGGTGCTGTCGGACATCTACAGGGCCATGATTACCGAGTTTGATCCGGTCACCTCAGACAGCGCCTCGTTAGATACCACCCCGTGCCTTCCTATCCCTTCTAAGCCGGACTTCAAGGTCTACATCAGAATAGGTAAGCTTGTATCTGTTTATTGTCACCATGTCTAAAGTTTGCTGAAAGGATGTGGTTATGTAGAGTACCAGAATTCGTTCGAAGGGGTGGGGGCAAATTGCAACATATATCATTCCACGATTTGCCAATCAAATATATGTGTAGGGGTTCAGATTACTTGTCCCTTGGTGATAAACCTGCAAGGGGTGATCCTGCTACCATCTTTACCAGACCCATCCAGTAACGTACGGCAGTCAAGTTGTCAGAAGGTGATGAAGCTTAGCGGTAGAGCAGCAGGTTCATGGATCTGAAGGTCATGGGTTTGAGTCCCGCTTTCTCCAGATGACTTTTCCGCATACGTTATACATGTATCAATATATCTTTAGTAAATTTATCCTCTTACTATACACTTAGCATATTCGCTCCTACACGCTTGTCCATTTTAGGAATTTAGACCTCAAATATATGAAATTTTCTTTTTTTCGTTTGCCAAAAGGTGGATTATGCAGATGCCTCTGCCTGTTCGTAAATCCACTGGTAGGCCAACCAAATTAAGGAATTTGCACCCTTATTCGGTTTATAACATTTTCTGTTAGATCGGCATGTAGGGGTTATTTTTCAGGGACAAATTCGATATCTTAAATCGTAGGAAATTATATAGAACATGAATGAAAAAATTAACACCTGGTTAAAACGTTCATTTCTCTATACTACTATCATTGCTATTACGTAGATGTATGTCGGCAATAGGAAAAACGTGTCAGCATCGGGACAAAGGCTCATTTTCATAGATATACTGTTATTTCCTACTACTGTAAATTCCCGCGTATAACCCGCATCTCGCGTATAACCCACACCCCGACTTTCAGAGAACCCTATTACCCGCACCAGAGTTCTGATTTTAGTACTGTACTATATTGGCAAAAACCCTCGTATTACCCTCACCTAGACTTTGAGAATTTTGTAGAACCCGCACTGAGGGTTTGGTTCGCGTATAACCCGCAGGTTATACGTGGGAATTTACGGTACCTTAGATGTTGAGAGTAATTGTATCGTTACAATTTGCTGAACGTTAATTTTTTATTATATCAACACTGCTACTATGCAAATATAGGTCTTATGAAGGCAATATGAACACATATAAGTGAAGCTACTGAACCTAGAGCCATCCCTGGTTTGAGAAGAAACTACAGGAGTTACCAGAATGTCTTCAGTAACACTGTAAGCAATAGAGACAGTCTGAAACATTGAATTCAACCCCATAAAGACTCAACAATGACCAAATGGGGTATTGAAAGTGTAGGGAAGAGGCGTTCTGCAATGACAGTGGGCGCTCACTCCAACGTTGACCTTAAAGCCCACTACTTTTGGTGAGCTATTAATGGTTTTTTGGGAAGCCATTTTGGTTGTAACTGACATTTGTAGAGATTTCATTTTAGCTGCACATGGAAATCTCTATTTGAAGTCTATGGTAGATTGGATAAAGGAATGGTTATTGGATTATTTGTCATCATGTAAAATCTTTTAGAATATGTAGAATATTGAAATGATCCATTTTATGTATGGTTGTTGGGTTACGCATGGGAGCCATCTCAATGGTTGTTGCGTTTAGGTAGCAAATTGCCGCCAAGCGTCTAGAGGGCACTTGGGAGTTAGTTGCTTCCCGTTGTGTCCATTGTGTACTCTCAGGGAGTCACTATTAATTGGCTTGGGGATTTTCAGATGAGACCAATCAAAATGCACACATGAGGTCTATGATAGGTTACACAACAGTAATTAACTTTCTATTATTATGAATCCTTGAACTCATTTGGTTTATTGTTTGTTATTATGGAATTTGTCTAAAATGATCTGAACTCGAAAAATATGAACGGTGGTGCATTTGTTCCTTTTCTTCCGATACATGTATTGGGAGTGCTAAATGATCATCGTGTTGCCATGCACGTTATAAAATCTCGGTTCAAGTGGCTAGTTAATGCAATGCCAATGATCTAAGTTGTTCCTAGAAAACAAGTTATTATCGGCTTGTTTTTTTTTCACATTATCGTACTCGACATTAACCCCTTCAGGTTGCCTTTCTTTGTTACTAATGTCTTCCGTGCCTCGGTTCAGGTTGTCATTCTTTGTCTCCTGTCACAAAGTATTTGCACTTAAAGGTTAATTATATTAGGATGTTGGAAATAAAAACAGTATACGTATATATATATATAGAAGCCATATTAGTGTGCAATGATAATATACTTTAAAATATCCTTTAGATGTCAGCATAGTATGATTTTAATTGTGTTAATGGCTGTGTCTCACCAAATAGATCCAAGTCGGACGTGTATGACCGGCAGAATTGAAAATATGCTTATTTAGAGCAGATACATAGAAATCGATTTATTTCGTCATGTTTTAGAAATAAATAAATCTTTTTTTAAGCATTTAGGCCACTTAGAATTGATTATCAGCTTTGCGGACACTTTTTGGAAAAAATCGGTGAGGGAGGTTTTTTTGTGTTTTTTTTGTATACTTTTTCTTGGGGGTGCGGGAGGGCCGTTTTTCTTTTTTTGCATAACTTGATGGTCTGCACATATAAATAAGGTCTAAAATGCCCTTTAAACTTCGTTTCTACCCCTATTATCAGCTGAGATATTGATATTTTTGCAACAGGGCTTCTGAATTTTTTTAGGTGCGCCTTTTTTGGCCTTTTTTTTTCTTAAAAGGTGAAAAAAAGGACCAATGCGGCCATTTTTAGAGGATGCGCGCGGTGTCCGCAAAGCTGATAATCAATTTTAAGTGGCCTTAGTTTTTCATGTTGGTACTCATCTTGCTACGAGGGGGACGGTCATATACGACACCCGATTATAAACGCAAGAAGGGGCCACCTGACCAAGTGACTAGCCTAAGACTAGTAAAAAGACATTAAGATTATGGCGATATGCAATTTTAAGATTACAGGAGATATGCACGGTATTACAATTACTGGAAATGTGCACAGGGTAAAGGTTACTGGGGATATTTTTTAGATTAACGGAAATACGCATGGCGTTGAGTCACTTGGGGGCCCTTGATGGGGGGGGGGGTCCCCATGTCACATGTCGATTTTAAGAAATGCCTATGTCCCATGTCGCTAAGGAAAAACCCATGTCGCTAGTGTCACTAAGGAGGCTCTTTATTTAAGAATTTGCCTATTAAAGTGGGGCATTTAGAATAGTTTGAAATCGCTAATAAATACGATCTCAGAAAATTTTGGAATTTACACTTGAATTGATGTGTTCTGAGGGAGTTTGAGTTTTTCAGGAAAATTCTAAGAATTTTATCGTGACATTAGTACATTTTAGGGCTTTCTGAGGTCCTGATGCTATTCACATCCATGTCACTAAGGCCAATGTCGCATGTCAGACTTAAGAAAATGCTCCATGTCCCATGTCACTAGGATGGCCATGTCCCATGTCGATTTTAAGAAATGGCCATGTCGCCATATCGAATTTAGGGGTCTAGGGCCATCACTTGGGCAGTCCATCCCCAAGAACATCATTGACACGGCCGGTCAGAGAGTTTCTTCTTGGAACGATCTGGTGAGACTGAGCCTAATGACAGAAAGTCTGAAGAAAAGCGGCACTAAAGGAAACTAATTTAAATGTCAAGGCCATCACTTTTGAAATCTTGCTATCATTCATATCGTCTGGCCTTTCTTTCACAGACCATTAATTTTCGAGACATGTTGGCACTTTCAGTAGAACAGACTAGGGGATTAATTGTATCAAAATCCATAATAATCCGCTCTGGTTGGAATAATTCCAACACAAATTGGAAAGCTCAAACTGTTGCAATTACGTTGAGCATGTGAGCATGTCTTCGCATTATCTTGACTACTGAGTATTGGTTATAATTTGGCCTAGCTACTAATAAGAAAACGTTTGGAACTGAAGTAGTACGGCTATATTCTTGTAAAATCAATACAGGTTGTCTTGAGTACAAAAATGAGTATAGGGATGTTTGCTTTCCCAATTCCCTCCCTAGTGCTCTAATTGAAAATAGTCAGATTCTGGAGGGATACAATATTGAAATTGATCGGTCCACATATAGTTGGTTTCATTTTTCATGTGACTGTTGACATGGCTGAGAGAACTTTTTAGCGAATGGTGTTACATTGAGAAACTCTACACAATGCAGCCTCCCCAGGCAGGTAGAGCTCCCTGACAGAGACATTCCCACAGACCGTGGGAACAGGAGGAGCTACCAACACAGGACTACCACATGATAGCCTCCCCTCCCTCAGGTCTCTAATAGACCATTCAAAGCGCCGTCATTTGACACCACCTGCTGCTTCACCGAGTAGCTCAGCAGCGGACACCCCATCTCCGTTCGAATCCAAGTCTAAATACACTCCTTTATCTTTGCTTTCTACCTTTTTCCACTCCCTCTCTCCCCTTTCTCTCTTTGCTCAGGCTACATCTTCGCCACGTGTATCCTGCTGCAGCTGACACAGTCGTACGGTCTGCGCATGCGCCACATCGTGGCAGCCTGTTACCACCCTGAGAGGGAGAAGGTGAGGGCTGTGTGGCTGTACAACCATATCCTCAAGAGAAGAGGAGGCTTCCTCTCCGCCCTTCGCCGGAAAATGAAGGCCAAATCCAAGAAGGAAAAGGCCGAGGCCCAGGCAGGATTCATGGCCTTGATAGCTGCTAAGTAAGTCAACTCCTGAACCAAAGCTGCTGGCAGTTGATAAGGGGGTCAGGGGAAGTGATCATTAACCGCCAGCTGAAGGGATTTGGTAGATTTCTGGGAGGGTGCATGAACTTCCCAGGGTAGATAAAATAGCTCATATGTTTTTCACGCAGAAAAGTGGATTCATGAGTAAAAGAAAAAGAAAAGTCAGGGTGGTCGGAAAATCTGGACTTATTGTTTTAAAATTGCCACCGCCAGAGTACTAAAAAGCCCTGAAGATGAAGACTCACGTTGTGAAGTCCTAATAATTTTTTCCCTCGTGTTTCTTTTGCAGCATCATTGGGGTGGCTCCAGACTCCCTTTCTCAATCACCACCCCCTACCCCTAGCGCGCTTTGTCCCCTATTTTGGAAATTCTTGCATTCTCCCTTGATCGATGATGTGCTTTCAACAGCTGTCCACACAAAAAAAATTTGAAAATGTACTCATGAACCACACGATATATTATCATTACAGCAAATACAAGCCTACATATACATAGATATATAGTTAGATCCTACACAGTGTTGCTATGATCTAGGAAGCAGCACCTGTTTAGTTCTATACTCATGGTGTAATACGTGGTACATCAGTGATATCTAAGGAAGCACAGCATGGGAATCAGTTGGTATCTTGGGGAATATGGGGTAGATTGATGCCTCTCGGGTCACTCAGTAGGCTAGTAAGTCTAGCCTCATCACATTATCCAAGGACTCCCGCGTGGGTCACTTCTACCATTAAACACGAAGTCCTCAGCTGTTGACCATGGTCAGGTTCCATTTCCCAATACCAAGCAATCTCTCAGGCTTCATTTGATTTCTGGGGGTATTATCAGATGAAGCGACATCAGTTGGTCATTTTAATTAGATGATTCTGATGAAACCAGAAAACAATTACATCGTGAGAGATTGTTTTTCGCATATATGTGTTATGTATTCAAAAAACATAATGGATCATGGATAATTTCAATTTATATATTTTCCACTTGTCATCCATAGGTGTCCACTGCTTGGGAAACTGCTACGAATGGTAGGAATAGCTAAATTCATCAATTGCCTTTCCTGCAGTAAGCCAGGTAGCCCAAGGAACAAAACAGACTTCATTCACTGTGATAACAAAGGATGTAAAGGTATATGTCAAATATATTTAGATAATTATAAATAATAACGCCATACTTACTGTGTCTTATCAAATATGATAGATTGTCACATGTTTTCTTCCTTTTCGAATTCTGGTAGGCATTGCCTTGATTTTACATGAGGTCTTCGTGTCAAGAATATGTGCACTGTTGTATAATTACTGGTAATAGGTTTGTGTATTTGCTTAGGTATCTGCAGTCTAGCTAAGTAAGTATCTAGACTATGTGATGAATAATTTGAAGCTTGTCATATATGTAATGTACTTTGCAGACAGCCTTTGTTTTCATTGTTTCTTTTGATGTAGACAAGTGTCGTTTTTACATTTTGTCTAGCTGTATACTGTAACGAATGTTATGCGGACTTGAATAACCTGTGCTCTGCATGCCTGAACCCTGTGGACTATGGTGATTTCTCAGACGTCAGTGAAGAGAAGTGAGTAGGTTTTAATCAGTAATTATTTGAAATAGAGGTATAAGCTATCAGGGATTACAAAGCCCTCATATATCTAAACGCTCAAAATGGGGATTTTCAGCGTTATGAAGTAGCTTTTCAGGGATTCCGTCAATATTCGACTTAATACATCTCTGTTAATTAAAAGGGAATTTGAATAGAAAATTGTATAGAAATGGATGGTGTACTCATCTTGGGACATTCTTATGATATTGGATCTTCACTCCTCCCTTCTTCCTGTCTATGATCATCAACTAAGATAAGGCAAATATAAGAACTCTTGCTATTATATGGCCAGAGTAGGGAAGTGCCCGTATAGCAGTTTTCTTTTTCACATCTTTTGAATTGGGCAAGCAGCATTTTAAATCCCCCCGTCATTAGTTTGGATAAGCAAACAAGCAAAAGATTCACCTTGTGGCAGTCTGGATTACCCCGCCGGATGTGTAACTACCCAAACCATCAATTAGAATATGTATCAGAACCAGAGTGCTTCATTGTAATGTTTGCCGTCCCCTTCAAACCTTTTTTCAATCTGTTTTAAAGAGGCAATCAATTATAAGGCCAAATTTAAAAAAAAGTTTTGTTTCAGGTAACATGGGATGAAACTCTAGGGTCGGTTTTTTTGGTTTTTTTTACATCACCCAAAAATTGACCAAAAAAAGTATGAAAATGGGAAGTTTTTTTCCAAATTTTTGAAAACCTAAAATTTACCCCCAAAAAGTGTAAAAATATAAGAATTTCTTCAAAATTGCATAAAAAAACGTAGGGTCGGCCCTGTTTACATAGGGTCGGTCGGGTGACCTGAAACAAACCTTTTTTTTTTGGCCTAACCATCAAACGCACTCAATTTAAAGGTATGAGAGAGGGTACACAGAAAATGGAGATATAACAGCTGGTGATGTACCCTGCTTCTACCGTACATGTAAAAAAAGGCTACGTAATAATGATAAAGATTATGATGATATTGAACCTGGAGAGCCAAATCCTTCTTGGGTGTGTCCTCAAATCCCTCCTCAAGTGTCCAGTTGCAACCCAATCCCCTTCCTGCAATTCACTGAATTTTACCCGGATTGACCTGGATTTCAGATTTGCTCCTGTTCCACCTTGATCCCTCTTTCATGAGCTCCTTTAGGGAGTGATCAATTTTTAACAACAGGGGGGGGTGGTTGCGCGCGAAATTTTTTTCACCCCCCCCCCCCCCCCCCCCGGTCAACGGGTCGAAATTTTTATCCCCCCCCCCCCCTACGGGTCGGAAATCGGGGCGCGCGCGGGCCCTTTGAAGCATTGTAACGTGCGGGCTTTTTGGCCCAAAACAGGTTAGATTTTTTTTGACCCCCCCCCCCAAGAGGGGTCCAAATTTTTTACACCCCCCCCCCCCGGTCAAGGGGTCCAAATTTTTTTGACCCCCCCCCCAAACCACCCCCCCCCCCCCTGTTGATAAAAAATGATCACTCCCTTAGTACTTTTGGAGGATAGCTCGCCTTGTGTAAAACTTGATTTTCAGATCATTCCTTGTTCTGGGGTTCTCAACTGATCTGATAAAAAGTAGTTGAGCCTCCTTAAACATCATCAGGGCTATCTGATACTCCCATCTCTTCTCAAGCTTCTCAACGTGGCATTCCATCCTCATGTAAAGTATCAGTACAGAATGATTCTAGTACAAGCCCTCAGAGCTCTGTTCTGTAGGGTTTGAATTTTCTTAGTCCTTTTCTATTTTGCACTCTCTACCAAGAAGCTGTAACAGTCCGGCAATATGGTCTGTTTTTAGCCCAATATTGCCCTACTGGGTTTGTCCATAGATCCTTCAACTTAGAAATCTTTTGACGGATAGTATTTTCCATGGCTTTTGGGGGGAGGAGTCAATTTAGAGTTTGCTCTCTAGGGTCAATGCTAATTGATTATACTCAGGGATATTTCTACACCCTAAGAACAGTGTGTTGCGGGAACATGCATACGGCCTTACACACATATTTGCAACACACCTTTAAGATCAACACACTTTTGGCAAAGGGTGTGTAGTTTGTTGCAGTAAAGGAGGCAATCGTGTCTCCCAGGTGGCTCTGGTAAGAATCGAGTGTCAACAGCTAATGACTGTATATATCAAGGGTCAATTTGATTTGACACTGAGAGTACAGAGTCAACTCAAGTTGATCTTTCATATAAGCAGTCATTCGAGATTTGACTCACTATTTAACCAGAGTGACATGGGAGACACAGTTGACACCTTTACCTTTCTCTGTGTGAGACCTTTAGACGTACATCATTTGACCAAATTATTTAGGGATATTTCAGGGATAATAACAACCGTGCCCTCCTCCTGTCTCCCGATGATAACATCCTCCCCCCCCCCCCCCCCACGTCCACGCCTTAACTAATTTCCTCTTGTTCTGCATTGAGCCATTGGCTGTGAACCTCTAACGTCGGTAAAGTGAAAAAGAATCGCCTTCTTTTGACCATTTCTCCTTATTATTGTTTCCACTTTTAATACATGATGCAATATGTAGCATTCCACTCTGAACTATCATTTGTCATCGTTGCCTATAGTATCAGGTCGTTGCAGTGGTTATAGTTCTCATAACCTTTGGGTAGACTCTATAGGCATGCGGGGTACGTTTTTCTATAGTTCTTCACTCCCTATTCACATTCGCTGTGTGCTGCCTGGTAGATACAATGCAAAATGGTATTCTACTGTACATCGAACCATACAGTCTATGCAAAATACATGAACTAAATATGCTTCATCTTAAGGTCTTTATGCATGTTTATTGTAGTTTATGTCGCTGCAGCAGCTGGTAGAAAACATCAGTCATCTGTTATTTCTCTTAGTTGGAGAAAACACTCCTGCAATATTTCCATGTAAATAGTTCAGCAAAGCATACAGTATAACAGATTCATATATGAATAGAGACACGAGTTAGGCCTATTTATCACAAAGTAAATATAAGAATGAGACGTTGGGCTATTATGAATAGACATTGCAACGGCAATGAACCATATATACTGCTAGAAAGCATACAGCGAAAGTGAGATTAATGCGACACCGCTCCTCCATAAATGAGTCCATACTCTTGTCTAGGTCTGTGGATTAATCAAATTTGACCATGATTATGGGAGGGGGACCCCAGCGGGATGGGTGAGACATGAGAGATGAGTGGTTCCGGGTTTGGGAAGTGCTAAATGTGACGTCTTCATAGAGTACATGTGACGCAGTGATTAGTCGTGCAGGATCTTCTACCCCCAATATTCAGTCCAGCTCTCGAACAGAGTCTCATACTATATGCAGGCTACATAATAATATAAACCAATATTTGTTTTTTCTTCATGTCCTTGATAAATACATGTGTAGGGTAAAGGCACCCGTTTCGGCCGCTCATGGACAAGCAAGATACTGACTGCAGATGGGTCAAAAGCGACCTCGCGACCTGTGCCGTTTTGGAGGTGACTTTCGACCTAAGGCAATAATAAAAGCGACCTAGCGACTTTGGGGCAAAAAGGACAATAGAATAAAGGGTGCAAAAAAGCGACTTTGCGACCTGGACCACTTAATTTCGGCGACTTTCCGACCTCAGGGGGGACCCCTCTGCACCCCCAAGATGATCACTTTTGGATGATGAAATCAACACTCTCAAGGGGAACAAATTGTAATATAGTTGCAATATTGGACACATATTATCTAGGGGTTTCTATTTCAGGAGTGGTTGCAGTCGATTTCATCATTTAAACATGAATAAATCTTCATCTGGACCTGTGTCCTTCTCTTACCCTTTAGGGACTCCAGTGATGTGGCCGTCCGACGGAAGGCTAAACGCCGCCTCAAGAAGTTGGGCCGTTTACAAAGCAGTAGCAGCTCCTCCAGTAGCAGCAGTAGCAGCTCCTCTGGTAGCACTGACTCCCGGGAGTATAACTACCAGAACAAGAAGAACCTGGATGGTCCAGCTACCTCTTCCTCCGAGGACGACAAATATAGAGCTAGGCGTCGCCGAACCGTCAGAAGACCACGGCCAGTTAACGTAGATATCTTCTCCCGACAGACTGGGCGGCAGGGACCCCGTCATAGCAGTGGTGAGCGTCCACCCAGGACTAGACCTATGCGTAGAGTCTGATGGTGCCAAAGAGATAAGAGAATGGATTGTGCAGACTATTTTGCGCTCTTTAATTTCTCTTTTACCAACTGCTACAGCTTATGTGGTGATAAATGCCTACATCCAAACCGCAACGTTCACCAAAAATGCATTGTAGTAACAGACAAGTGCAAATCAATATGAATAATTAAATCATGTGGAGTTGGGTGTGGAAAATTTGCAAGATACATGTGACCGCTGACTCTCTGACGTCAAGAACATAATCGATCTCAATCAGTGGGGCATTTAATGTCCTTCAATTTCGACTTTACATCATGGTTCTATTGAAGGCATTGGCTACCTGATACAGTATCTCACGTTCAGATTTTCCTGGGATTGAAACAAGTTGGTTATACATGTATTGTTTGTTTTAGGTAACATGGGAGAAAAATGTAGGGTCGGTAGGTCGGATTTCTTCTTTTTAAAAAAAAAATTTTAGCATGAATGTGCTAGTCAATTTTTCTGAATACCCTAAAATCGATGAAAAGAGGGTAAAAATGTGAAAATGTAGGGTCGGTCGGGTGACCTGAAACAAACCTCTCTTTTTTTGGCCTCACCATTTCAATATTGACCAAAATGGAGCATTCCTTTACCAAGTCCATTGAAATGGTTACGCTGTACAAACAGGGCGGTATTAAATACTTAGAGGAGTATTTCAAATAATAGCATTAGTATCTCCTCATATATAGGTGGGGCTCCACTACCCGATTTTATTCACAAATCGGGGCTATTCTCACGAATCTGACTCAGTTATATACCATAACAATTATATACCTTAAGCAGGGCTGTACTAAAGACCATACCATATGTTTATGTTTGTAAATAATGTTTATGTTTATAAACAAGTGGACAATAGAATTGCCAAGGCTATACAGGGCGATTTAGGTCCCGATTTTGCAACCAAGGCCGATTTCGGCCCCCGATCCCATATCTTACTGGTTTGATTTTTATCTGTCTGAACATTACGATCTCTAGGCCTGTTTATATCTGATCTGGGTTTCTCATGTTATTCTTTACTGAAGGGAATGCTATGGGGTTCTCATATGATCGGATCGTGAGAATTGACAAAAAAAAATCGGCCTGTGGAGTCCCAACTCATATGTTTACTCAGCAAGTCACATGAAAATGATCAGATCATCATGATAACAAATTAATTTTAGGTCTCGAAATCCAAATTTAAAAAAAACAAAAACATATTTTTATCTGCCTTGACGAAATGTGCGTTCAGATTCCTCTCAACTCCTCAATTCCTCTCCTAACTAAGTAAGGACAATATATTTGTCAATAACTTTGGGGGAAAAAATGACATGTTTTCATATTCAGTTTTGTACAAAAGGGGGTTTAAGAAAAAGAAAACTGATTACACTGATTAATTTACTAACAATTATTATTTTAAACACAAGACAATTTCATTCTAATCGAGGCTCACAACATGTACAATAACCTGTGTGGTCTTTATATATGACACTATGTGTGTAGTATGCTGCCTATCCCTCTATAATTATAATACCTGTTTTGATCCCCTGCCTAAAGGCTGAGGGGTGCCTGTGGTATAGGACAGGTAGCCAATGTGTGTCTGCACTATGTTGCTACTGCGCGGCTTGGCTGTCTGTGAGTAAAGGTAACACAGCCCTTTAAATTGCAATCATTCATTAAACCAATTAAACCCCTCTGTGCCCTTGTTACACATAATGAATTATTGCATAAGTCCAGTATTAAAATTGGTTCAGCATAATGAAATCCCAGTAGGTCGGATCATTTCTAATTAATAAAACTGTGTAATTAACTAGATGCTAACAGTTAAGGTATTATGTTGTAATGGTTGACAAAGATGACCTTTGTGCTGAACTGACGTCGCCAGAAGTTAATAAAACACGTGATTGATCTAATATGGTGATTCATTCATCTATCTAAATGACTGGAATGATTGCCATCCAATTTGCTGACAGGTTATATATGCCGGTATAGAAATTGTCAACTAATTGTTGGGTGTAGCCTCTTCCGGCTTTGTTTATTAAACATAGGTTAATTACAATCCGTTTTAAACATTTCATATCTGGGGGCAATACACCTTATCATGTGTAAGATAGAGTGAGGTACAATGGGGCCCAGTGGGATAAGGCAGTTCACGAACTCAGCTCCACTGATAATCTTTGTGCGTAAAACCTTAGTCAGTATAGTGTCAAACCTAGTTAGCTTTTTTGTAGCTATATGCCCAACCCTTGTTAGTGAAGTCATGATGTACGGAGATGGCCACCAAAACTTGAACCGGAAAATCACACCAATTTCACCTCGTGTAACACTATCAGTGTTACCGTGGTAACCGCTGAGAAGACCGAAGCAGCACGTCGTGTGAACAAGACGTGTAGCAAATTGATTGGTGACGTGGTGGCGGTCTCCGGTTGAGGCGTCTTCGAAGCAGACGACTCCGACCCACTTTTCTTCTTCGTTTTATCCGAAGTTTTCCTATGTTTATGGGACTTTGCACTAGTCACAGAATCCGTATCCGACATATCGTGTGCTTTTTTGCATTCACTTTGTCGAGTAGACTTCAGTTCTTCCCCACCTGTCTGGTTGGAGTTGTCTGAATCTTTGCCCATGGCGGACGGTCTAGGCGGCTTTTGTAACTCGCGTTGACCAATCTGGAACCAAAAAATCCAGATATTAGCAAATATTTCCACATACCTCAGTGAGATAGTATGTCAAAATACGAACCGACCCTTAACACAACACAGGGTCAACAAATAAACCGAAATTAATTTATAAGTTGATAGAAAATCCCGGTGAAAAACACCAACTTACCTCTCTCAATTTGCTACACGTCTTGTTCACACGACGTGCTGCTTCGGTCTGACGTCACGCATGTGCACTGCCGCTCTATTCAGCTGTTCCCCCGGTAACACATAGTGTTCCCCTCGGTAAAATAACAATTTTACTTCACCTTACAAGGTAAGCCCCGTACAATTTTGATATAAACTGGAATGAGGTTCATTCTAAAATGAATTCAGAAAAATTCCTAGAACAACATGCTTCCGAGGGTTATCAATTCATATGGTATTTTTCAGTTAAATGTAATGTTAGTTTAAATAGTAAAATCTCAAATGCGTAAGGTAATTGTAGATATCGATTATTTCAACATGTGTAGACCCTGGAACATTATGTAACTTGTAAGCTTGACAATTAGTCAGTTCAGAGTATCAGTTTATCATTTGGAAAAATACTTTCAAGAGACCGATGACCAACCTGGGGTAGGTACTTCTGGCTAACGTAGCAAACATGAAGAATATTAGTGTGCTTTTGACACTTTGAGGGACTCATTTATGACGACACGGGGCCAATGGACGCCCACGCAGATCTACAAAGGGGGACTGTAGGGCACATATAATAGCCAGTGGTATCTGTGCCAGCCGAACGGGGAGCAGACTAGTGCTGTGAGCAGTGTGCCATGTGCCTCCCCCTATCAGACGTCTTCAAGCCATCTATTGAAGTAGGGAGCAGGGATCCTCCCCTCCATGGGCGCAGCTCCTTCAGAGCTGGGGTCGTCGGCCGTTGGCGCAGACAGAGGGGAGCCAGAGGCGGCTGGCGCCCTCAGCCGTGTCTAATATTGCTCGCCGTCTCGATAAACCCTCAATTAAACACGACGCCCTGGAGATGGCGACCCGCCCCTGTAGCCTACCCTGTATAATGATCTGCCCCGATTGACTGGGGACCACCCAACAAAACGTTCCCAACGGTTCCTTTATAACGGACAGAAATAGGCATTCCGATATTTTATATTATGCCTAGCTGACTGTTTCTGTAGGCGAAGATGTGGTGCAAAGGTTTGTGATATATAGTGCATGCCTCTTTTTAAGTATTGTACATATTTGTCAAATACTTTTTGAGGACTCGATATTAGCTATTAACGATTTAGGAAAATTGTAATTTCACTTAAGGGATTGTTTACACACATATATATATCAACAGGGAATAGTGGTGAATTTACTCACTACTCACTAGCTTCTCTTCATGGGAGTAGGACTTATTAGGTAATAATGGTCATCCATTGATTTCCTGGTATCCGGCGTCTAATTACAAATAATAACTAAATCAGGTTGCATTAATATTCATGTCATTATATCTCTGCTTGGGCAAAGAAAAAGAGAAAAGGTGTGTTTCATCTTAGCTTACCCTACCTAGCAAATCAGGGCCCACCCTGGGCATTTTTATCCTAATTCGATTTGATGGATGCTCCATGAGTCGAGGTGGTAGTCGGGGAGTTGGCAAGTCGATTTCTGTGTACATTTCGGGCTAAAGGAAAAAAAATTAGACAACAGAATCCGACCTACCTACCTACCGAAGATTTGTAGGCCATGCAACCCGAAACACCTTTTTGGGGGGCCTTGGTAACCCCCTGCAATCTGTGTGTTATGGTTTGGGTGATGTGTGTGTGGGGGGGGGGGGGGGGGGTAATGCCTCCTTAATTATGGATACTAGTGTAGACAGCGGATACACCCTTCTACAGTAAAGAGATAATTCTCCATGCTAAGCTGATTTCACTAACACCTCCTGGAACAGACTCTGCACAAGTGCCTCGGGTATATGCATTATTGAACGGATTCTGCTTGTATGAAGCATCAGATAAATACCCATCCCCCCTTCCTTATCATGCAACGGCCACTTTATCTACGTGGACCACTCCCTCTGGATTTGGAACAAATAGACTCAAAACATCCATATCTTGTGAAGCAAACTACCTAAATTAGGTTTTCACTAAAGAAAGATTCATCCGAATAATTAATATAGACCTACCTGGTATAACGAATTTGTCTCAAATGATGATCCAACCTGGGCAAACCTTAGTGGTTTTTTTCCTGTTAGGAATACCACCATGGCATAAGGCAGCGTTTGACATAGATGCACTGTCCCAAAAACCATGATCCCATAAGATCTAGACATTTCAGCTGCTATCGAGAAGAGCAGTCAATTACTTTTAATATAGGGTCGTCACTGGTAGTAGAGGAAGAGTCAAAGAACCCATCCATACACTTCTTGGAACAATGCATCTGCATCAGGCCAAAAAAAAAGTGTGTTTCAGGCAACATGGTCAGACTTTTTAGGGTAGGTAGGTCACCAGAATGACTCAATAATTCCTGCATTGACTAGTAATATCAAGAAGTTGCTGGATATTCCTCTTAAAGAGCCATTTCCTGAAGTCAATCAATTATTTAGGCCTCTGAGCTCACTGGGAACTCATTCTTGAAAGAATTTGCAAAAATTGAGAAAATAAATCAAAAAAATAAATCTCAAAAATTGGGAAGAAAATGCTAGGGTCGGCCCTTTTTTTAATCTAGGGTGAAACACACTTTTCTTTTGGCCTCATGACAACAAATGACCTTGGATACCTAGTACTATATATAATCCTTTAGAGGGAAAATATTCTTTGAAACACATAATGGGGTCCAAAGCTTGGCCAAATATTGAGAAAAATGCAGGCTTTCAGGTTCCTGACAAAACCCTCATGGAAATGATCAGAAACTAGCGGGAATACTAGTGTATTTCCTTGACCCGATTCTGCTCACGCCAATACAATTTTATCCCTCCACAAAATTAGTATTTTAATTCAACTTCAAAAAATTCAAAAATTACGATATTTAAACACACAATTAAAAGCCGTCTTGTCGTACACTGTAGAAGTATCAGACACCTCATTCTAGACGCTGCACCAATTCCCCTTTCTGCAAACAATGCGAGAGCCTGCTGGTTTTCATCAAGTCCTGTGTTATTACTCCCATTTATTTGGGGCCTTTATTTTCTAAACACATCCTACTTTTCGTGGAGGTTTCCCCTTTCCCCTGCGATTGGAAAAAAATAGTCATGTTGCCATTCATATCAGTCTCATACCACCTTTTAGTTTCTTTGGGTTCCTATTTTTTAAATTTAGTCCTCATACCTGACTATTTTTTCTGGCTCACCTGTATATGTATGCTTAGTTAATATATTTGTCCATGAACTTTGCTTCAACGTGTTTAGAACATGTGTTCAAAAGCTTACATCAATAAGACTGATTATTAGTATGTATTATTATGGGATGCAATGGAGCTTATTTACAATTTTCATATCAACTCATCTTTGAGAAGCGCTTTGAACAAAACTTGCAGGAATATCTTAGCTCATAATATATTATTTCAAAGATCCTGACACCAGCTTTAATTCCCACTTCCCCCTCGGATGGCTATTTTCGCCTGCCTGCTCACAGGTAGAATTTGTGCTCCACTGTTACAATTCAGAACATAAGACCCCAAACAAGACATTAAGCTGCAAACAGGTTTCATTGTCCATATTTACTCGTGACTCGTGATAGTAATAACATAACGAGCTACTTATTCGATGACGTATGAATGTGCACGTGCTGGAAAGTATGCACATTATACTGAAGGTGATCGTATAGGGGTCAGTCTGGTCGCCCTGTGGGCGCATCCATTGCTTGATCTGGTAACCGGCGAGATAAGCACTGATACAGCAATCACAATGGGTCCAGGCTGTTACATAATGCACCCTAAAAATTCCGCAGTGAAGGCCAGGGAATTATCTCATTGGTTGATATTGCATCCAGCTAGACGCCTATAGACATCGTCAATGAAACAAACCAACGACGTCATTGGTGTCATATGTCAATAGTGTTTCCACCAGTATAAAGGGCTATGGCCTAGGAGTCACAATGCATTCATGCACCGCTGATTACTTGACATAATATGCCGCCTAGGAATCACGATGCATGCATGCATCGCTGTTCATTTGAAACAATTAGCCGTCCTTAAACCCCGGACCGCCATATATAAAGTGTTCAAAAGCAAAAATACGAATTATATATTGTAAACCAACAGTATATTCCACTGTTCATGTACACTAATACCGTAGTATATACGAGTACTGTAAAACGACAGTACATTCTACTGCCTGTGGGCGCATCCATTGCTTGATCTGGTATGCGGCGAGATAAGCACTGATACAGCAATCACAATGGGTCTAGGCTGTTACATAATGCACCCTAAAAATTCCGCAGTGAAGGCCAGGGAATTATCTCATTGGTTGATAATGCATCCAGCTAGACGCCTATAGGGTTATGGCCTAGGAATCACGATGCATGCATGCATCGCTGTTCATTTGAAACAATTAGCCGTCCTTAAACCCCGGACCGCCGTATAAAAAGTGTTCAAAAGCAAAAATACGAATTATATATTGTAAACCAACAGTATATTCCACTGTTCATGTACACTAATACCGTAGTATATACGAGTACTGTAAAACGACAGTACATTCTACTGCCAATACTCTAAAGATGTGTGTTAACTTTACATATTTTAACACTTTTTTGTATACTCATCTTACACATCAAGTGTTTGAATATATTCAACATGTTATTCAACATGCCCTGGCACCGGCTACTAGCAGAGCACACATAGTGCACCAGCAGGCAAAATTTCATCAACCACATCATATTTAGATACCAGTGCACTGGTGGCCAATTGTGGCAGCCACCCTATAGTAGCGCCTTGGGGGCCATTCAAATATTACGTAACACAATTTTGGGCCGTTTTTAACCCCCCACTCCCCCCTCTTGTAACATTGTAACACTCGGCCATACCCCCCCCCCCCCTAATTATGTAACAAAAGTCAAGACCCCCCCCCCCCCCCGATATACAGTGTCTTAATGTCTCATAGGGCCTACTCTAACTGGTATTATGAATAGGCTTTAGTCATAATAAAGGTTCCATGCTGCAAACATCCCTTCCCCCTGCTAAACAATCACCCTCTCGTCACATATTTCCTGCTGCACATGGACTATAGGCCTAAGAAAGTCAAGGGGTCAAAACTCTTTTACCCCCCCCCCCCTCCTGCGGGTAAAGGGGGCGAAATAATTTTATGCCTCTACATGCCTAAAAATCGACAGGGGCGCCACAGCCCTTTTAAAAATAGACGGACACAGATCTTTTTATTAGGCCCTGGTATATTCTTTACGGATAAAAAGCGACAAGGCGACACGGCCCTTTTGCTTAAAATCGACACGGCGACACGGTCAATTATGCAGGTACCCATGTAGAGGCACATTTTTCCCCACTCCTCCCTGTTGTTGAAAAATGATCACTCCCCAAGTCTGGTTACTCAATCACAATTTTGTGGTGGCAAAAACGCTTTTATTAACTACTGTGGTCGTACTTTCTTTCGCTGGGTATATATTTTCGCCTTATAATGAGGTGAAAATATATACCCAGCGAAAGAATAAGGCGAAAATATATACCCAGCGAAAGAATAAGGCGAAAATATATACCCAGCGAAAGAAAGTACAACCACAGTAGTTAATAAAAGCGTTTTTGCCACCACAAAATTGCTCGAAGAAATTAAAAATCTTTGAAATTCTTGTATGCTTTAGTATGGAAAAAATACTTGTGGATTACAGTAGTCTCAACCTCTGCGAAAATGTATACCCGTGAATATGAGCACTTTTACAGTAGTAGTCCAGGGATATTGAGAGGGCCACGCCCTGTGCCATTTGACACATTCACATCTTTAATGGTGCATTGAATTACCGTAATGTGCACCCATTTGCACATTGGTATTTTTGATAATTCCTTACTTAAATAGTAAACTACCCTTGATTATCCAAAATAGCGCGTTGATAAAAATCCTGTCAATATCGTTGATCGTCCCCAGAACATCAGAAAAGGCACAAGATATCTTCTGCCTTTTCTGGTGTTCTGGGGATTTTCCCAGAGCTCCCCCAGTCTTGAGCATTCAATTCCTGGGTGCTATTTGGAGGGAAGCCACAGCAAACTGGCTGCTATGGTCCTTACAACTGGGCAAAAGGTGCAACCTCTCCAGACCTTTGCTTTAAGTGCAGCTGAACAGCTTGTCAATGTGACTGTAATGATTTTCCATTTGTAGGCGTACCCACAATGTCACTTCCTAGAATAAATTTTTCATGAGGCGAAGAAACCCTCCAGCTCCCCCCCCCCCTGACAGGAGGATACTCCATGAGAATCCAAGGAATTCCTCTATGAAATCCCCCCCCCCCCCCGGAGATACTCCATGAGAATCTCCTATCTGGTAACTCCATGAGAACCCCCCCCCCCCTTATCTGAGATACTCCATGAGAATCATTTTCCCGGTTACTCCATGAGAAACCCCCCCCTCCAATCTCCTACTACATTTGCACTAGCGCATGAAATACAAGAAGTGAAATGAACAGGCGGACAATATTTCATTGATTTTGTACATGATCTTTATTGTTTCATACCATCAATTCATATTATGTATATATGCTTGCCTAAGTGACTCATCGAAATCTGTGATATCATACCACATATATCTGTACATAAATCACCAACTGTATAAGCGTTGTACAACTATTCATCTATGCCGAAGGTTTGTAAAGCTCTGAAGCTGAAATGGAAGTCCATTGTACCAAAATATAGCATATTTGTAACTGAAAATCAAATTGATGTTGCGAATAAACAATTTAAAAAAAAAATTACTTTAAATGTTGTAAGGACAATTCTGTAATTCTGCTATCAAAGCTATCAAAGGGATAGAAAGCTGAAATTCAGATTAAGAAGACCCAAATCAGCCTTCTTCCAGAAAAGCCCATATTGCAGAGGAGTCTCATTATGGAATGAGTTAGACCTACGAATACAGCTGATAAAGTCTGAGGGTAAGTTCAACAGGGAGTTGATTTTACTGTACCCGGTCAACTACTAAAATATAAAACTAATCTTACTGTTGCTAATAACTGCTAAAATATAAAACTAATGTTACTGTTGCTAATATACACTAAAATTGGTAATGAAAACCCGCTAATGTTATTGACTTGTAACATGATCTGTCTTAAAACGGATCCTGCTCTACAATGACGTTATGTGTCATGTAGTCATAAATCTAGACATGCATCTAATCGGCTAATGAACTGAATAACATGGTAGGGTTAAAGATTAACACTACAAATCTCATGAGAAGGTGGCGAAGAAAGAAGAAATGCGCAAGAAGACTACCTAGATAACATCAATAACTTATTATTTATTTTAAGCCACCAACAGTACATTGGTCGGCATTCAACGGTAGCTAACAATTTAGTCTTCAAAGGGAACTTCTTTGCTTCATGCATCCATTGAAGTTACACTTCATAATATGTTTAACATTTGATATCAAATCATTAAAGGAGCACTGAACCCACAACGTCATTTGTGTGCAAAACTCGGCGGGGTTAGTTCACCGACCTAGTGCGCCTTTAAAAACATGATCAAAAGTGAAATTACAATCTTGAAGTATGACTGAAATCTTTAAAAGAAATGCTTGTGGTGCAATCTGGTGTCTGTTAAGATGTGTATGTATTACAAACATTTTTGATACCTACACACATTTGACAAAAAAGTGTGTCAGTGTGTTGAGAAAAGTATGTTCATGCTCATAATGTGTGTAAACATGCCAAAGTGTGTTAAATAATATGTATGTTACTCTTTTTCCATATTCCCGGAACACACTTTTTTTTACAGTGCAGCTACCTTAACTTCTAACAGTGTAGGCCAAAGAGGGGGGTAATCCAGGCAGTGTATAATACAGGGACGGCCTCGGCCATGTTGAAACCTTATGGCCACTAGGGTAAACTGCCCATGAGATGAGTAGCTGGTCTGTTGGTACCTTTTAAACCACGGCGGAAGGCTAAAACAAAGGATTCGCACCTTGGTTATACTGCATACCCTGGTTTAAAACAGATAGACAATGGTTATGAAAGGGTATTAGAATTAACCACAACTTGTTGGTATAGGGCAACTTGGGCTTCCCCCTCGTCTGGCCCCACCAGCAAGCTGTGGTCGATTCTACATACCCTATCATAACCATAGTCTTTCTATTATGAGTAGACCAGTACATGGATGAGGAGCCCTGTGGACAATAGGCCATATGGCGATAGACCATGAGGACGATCTGCCCAATGTCTATAAGAGCCCTGTAGAAGATTGGCTCCATGATTAATGGCACCCTGATTAAGACATACCAGTCTACTCATGGTACTAACAGGCCAGCTAGTCATCTTATGGGCAGTCTACCCTACCTCTCTCAAATAACACAGATGTATGCTGCCTGCATGGTCGACAATTTATAATATAAGTTTATGACAATTTGCACCCAACCCCCTCACATTGGGGACATATTTAAATACCCCCCCCCCCCCCCCGAGCCGCTACGTCTTGGCCTTTGTTGCATCACGAGAAATTATGGCCAATATACCTTTCCAATAAACGATCTGACATCGGTGCACGGGCAAAATTGCGTTTTGAACTTTGCGGCTGAAAAGCAAGCTTTATGCTACACTTTTATTTGACTACGGTGTCATTACACATAGTCCCTACATGCATGTATGTATAATTATATATGGCTATGGCTCATGGGGTTTGGCTGTTTGTACATTAACAAGTCACACTTTAATTGGGATCCCTTTTACCATATCCCCAAGTGGTATCTGTATAGTTCAAGGGATTCCGCAGAGCCATGCGTGCAAGGATATTAAACTATTTTGTGGCTGCTATGTCGTTGGGGATTTGCCTGACTAGAATATTATATGAGAAATCAGTCGCCATGGGTGTAACTATAACAAAAATGGTACCTCTCAATGAGTTTGTGTACACATTTTGGGATATGCTTGTAGTTGCCAGTGGGGCCCTTTCAACATCGTGGTTGACCCGTTTTATATAAAAGCAATTGTATATGCCCAAAATCTGCGCTGTTTGGAAAACGTTTTCAATTATTTACCTAATCCCAAAAATACAAGAGCTAATTATATATGTATAATGACCCTACCTTATAGGTAGGCTGGATCCTTATGTTTATTATGTATGAACTACATTGCCATATTTGCAGAATGAAGCTCCCTTTCATGTAATTATACTGGATATTGAGTACTGCATGTTTTGTGAGAAAAAGTATCATACAGATCGTATTGAATATGATAATAAGTATAGATAAAATTGCTTGCTTCTTATAGCAATGTCCCTGTAAGTGATCACTACACCACATAGCCCTAGCGCCAGCAAAGCAAGCCCGCCCCAGGTCCCCATGTCCATCTACTGCTTACATCCTGTTAATGCAAACTTGCCCGTGGCGCCGGAGAGGAAAATGGGTAGGGAAGATTGTAGGGCACTAAGCCATGCAGTATGTTGTGCTGGGGGTATGATGATGTCGTGTAGCCCCTGGTTACCTCCAGACAGGGGGTGTGTGGGGCGGCAGCTGCGCCGAACCACGCACCTTTCCGAGCTGCTGGCTGGCCGCGTGGGCCGGCCTGCATGCGAGCTGCTCGCACCAGCGGAGACAGAGACCTCTGCCAGCTGAGAGGCGCGTGAGTGTTAGAAAGGTGGTGGGCGAGGCGAGGCATTATTAATAAGGCGGCCTCTGGAGGCGGAGGCAATGACAACCACCTAGGAGTGAGGACGCACGCGCTACGCGGCCGGACTAAAGTGTCAGTTTTGTTTCACCACTCGCCCTCCGGGTCGCTATACACCAGCTCACAGTTTTGGGAGGATGAGTCAGTTGTGGATCAGGGTCGTGCTGGCCGTACTTGTCGTCTTACTATCGACAGTACATTGTTTCAAAGGTAAGAGTCTCACCAACGTTAAATTATGGTTTCAAAGTTTTGCCATTTTTTGCTATTTGCCACACGTGAGGAGAGTACCACAATTTACTCCAGTGCTGATCCATTGTTGACAATGTTATATTTAGGGGAAAACAATTGATATTAGGGGAAGGGGGGACTCTCGCAGAAGTTAAACTCTTTCATGGCCTCTTGACATTGACGTTTGAAAAGTTAGAAGATAATATTCACAGGCACATAAGATAGTGCCTAAGGTCCCGAGGTTATCTGTATATATATATATATATATATATATATATATATATATATATATATATATATATATATATATATATATATATATATATATATACATATATATATATATATATATATATAATATATATATATAATATATATATACATACATATATATATATAGAAAGAGAGAGAGAGAGAGAGAGAGAGAGAGAGAGAGATAAAGATATAGATATAGATATATAGATAGATAGATAGATATAGATAGATAGATATAGATAGATAGATAAAAATATAGATATATAATATAGATAGATATAGATAGATATAGATAGATATGATTATATATATGTGTGTGTGTGCCATTCACTTCAGGCCATACTTTAAGGGGATATGGCCACATTGCCCAAAAATGCAACTTGCACGTAGAGGTACTACAGGCCAAGCTATATGATATATGCAGACATCTGTGTTCCCTATATATCTGCCTTATATATCAACATCAAACGGACATGTTCATTAACAGAAGGAGTCTGGATCATACAGCACGTGTGCATTACTGTACATTCCCACCGTATCCTATTTTTCAAGAAGCTTCTGCATGGGGCTGGAATTATCTTCCTCGTGCCTTTTTAGCTTCTTGATAGCTACAGGAGTTGCTGCTCACGGTGATATCAAGACAACAGTTAGAGATCTCCTCAATGAAAAACATATTGCACCCACATAGGGTGCATCTCTACAGAGGGTAGCTGTAGATCAGCAACACAGCAATTGCCTGAGCATCTCTCTGCTTTCACAGACATCTCATTCTGTAGTTGACAAGACGCTTTTGAGTGGCTTGGTATATGCGTTTAATGCCCAGTGGGCAAAGACCACTTATTAAGCGCTTCATATTTAGCTCTGCATATTCTCTGTAGGGCTTAATAAGCGCTTATTGAGTGCTGCTTTTGTGAGGTATGCCCACTGGGATGGTATCGAATCCAAGATGATTTCCGGAACTCCCTCGGAATTAAAGCAGCCTCCTTGGTAGACAATTTTGATTACTCATTGTATTCCATCTGGAGACCATCTATCCTTCTTCAGGTTGAAATTACTTGCTATTACTAGCCAGGAGAGCTAATGTTAACTTAATGTTTAGTCTATATATACAGTATATCTGATTGATTTATTGAGCAGGCTTTATTTAGGGTAAAAGCTTCAATTTCCTCCGCTTCTCTCCATACTGGTATACAACGACCGTTATCGAAATGTGAAAAATGATATTCTCATTTGGAGAGTTAAGATGTTATGTCCATTTGCAAGAATTATGAACTTAAACTTAATGAATGACATTTAAAGTGGTATTGAATTCAGGCAGACATTTGCAACGTTAACCAAAGAGGGCGACTAACGGATTTATTTTCAAAACCGTAAATTTAGAACTGTAACTTGTCTGGAGCAATTTGCAGTTCAGAGTGTTTTCACTATGCATCAGACAACACTGGCGCATATATATATACATTTACCAACTTTCTGTATTAAAGGGCACAAAATGGCAATCTAGGGGGTGGGGGCGGGGAGAACAGTTCTTGATGTTAAAGAAGGTAATTTTTGTCGATTTTACATCGGATTACCCCGAAAATAAATAAAGTGTGGTTTAAAATTGTCCTCGACGATGGTTATACTAGGTATCCCAGGTCATTTTCAGGTATTTTTGTTGCACATATGGAAAGCGGTTAGATGGGTAGACTATGTTAAATGAAGAATACAGTTTAAATTTCATACAAATCGGTCCAGTGTTTTGGATTTGACAGCCATTTGAAATTCTAAAAGTGTTGTTTCAGACCTTACTGTCAACTGGATAAAGGAGGCATATATTGTCAAATCCATGAAAAAATGAATAGATCATGGGAAATGCTTGATCCCTGATAACTGTATATCTCATTTATTCAATGAAAACTCAGTAAGGGCAGACTTCCTTTTTTATATTTACAGACCCTCAAAATCACAATAATATTACATATATTCTCATAGATCTGGGACAGAATTGGTTGTATATCACAAATTTGGTAGTCTCATATTACCAACATGGCAGATACCCCTTTGGTCCTGTAGGTATCCTTTGTATAAGTCATGGACAGTATGCCAATTTTTTTCCTGATCTTTATTACCAAGGTTGACTTTAGAATTTTCATTTAAAAATGAGATAAATGTCCTGAAACAGTGGAAATTTGGAAATCAACAGCACACAAAAGCTGTTTCATATATTTAGTTGATTTCTGTTATAGACATAGGTCAATATTGTAAATATAGGTTCCAGGCAATGTTTATCATTTGGAAGTATTATATGATACTACATGAATTGATAAAAAGCATGAATTTCCCTGAAATTGCTGAAAAATTGGGCTACTGTATAGCATCTTATTATAAGAAAACTTCTCATTGATCTCTGTATCCAACCTTTGATATGAACTCATTTATACCATTCCTAGAATATAACAACACAATTATGTAAGATAATAACTATTGGGCCTATTATGTAATGATTTACATATCCTGATATTGTGGTTCTCTATGCTGGGTACAAATGGGCTGGGAATTGGTATACAAATCTCTAATTGAATTCTCTTGTATGGAATCTCAAGTATGATTGTCCTGGGGGGTCATATGTATTGATATTGCTTGCTAGGTTACCTATGTATAGTCAAAATATGACATGTGCATTCAGATATAGACTCTCGTAGGCCTACAGGTTTTGGCTCTTTATTCTGTTTTTGCTCTTATGCCATTAACTTTATTGACTATGTGATTAGTGCATATCATAGACCAAAAATGTACCTTTCATGTGACCCCAATATGTGTATATAGCATTTCTGAAAAGTGCTGAAAAATACCAAAAATTGTCTGAATCTTTTTATTTTTAAATCTAAAAATACTTCAAATAGGTACATCCCACCATGCAATACCTCAAAATGACGCCCTAAATGCCCTGCTCACAGTGGCACACCTCTTGGGACTGTTTCACTAATGGCACGGGTGTAAGAATAGTGTTTATTTAAGGATTTCAGGGGGTTTAGCCCTTTATTCTAATTTCGCTCTTACGCCATCAATCCTATTAACTAATTAGTTAGTGCATCTCATAGAGCAGAGAATTACCTTTCAAATGACCCCAAACATGTGTATGTATCATCTTTTTAAAGTGCCGAAAATTGCCCAAAAACTCTTATTTCTTAATTGAAAAATACTTCTAATAGGCTTACTCCCACTTATAATACATCAAAATGACACCTAGAATGCCCTACTCACTGTGATAAAACCCCCAAGACTGTATCTCTTATGGCGTG
The DNA here is from genome assembly GCA_947462335.1 of Harmothoe impar. Classification (NCBI taxonomy): domain Eukaryota; kingdom Metazoa; phylum Annelida; class Polychaeta; order Phyllodocida; family Polynoidae; genus Harmothoe; species Harmothoe impar. The sequence goes on along the minus strand of OX381705.1, from coordinate 26,897,763 downwards.
GGAGCGAAACAATATAATTTATCGACAGTGTGTCTTCCAGTGATGCATGGCCAACTTCACAGCATCAGTGTGGGTACTTAGCATCATGATAGAGTTAATTTAATGCATCAGGGCAATGCGGATGAATTAGAACTTTCATCAGCATGTTTCAGATATGCAATTCTCTGAATAGTTTGGATGTGAGAGCATTTATAAAAATAGGTGTTTTGGTTAGTTTTTACGCGAGGACACGGCCAGTGGCGGCCTACTGGGATACCTAGTACGTAGTTATACTGCATTTGTGGTGCCCTTGGGCATTCTGCACTCTGCTTTGGGCCTCATGCAGAATGCCCGATGAAGGCACCGCTCGTACAGTAAGCACTGTTAGGGACTCAAGAATCCGCTAGGTGAGCCCCTGCGCACAGTGCACACAGCAGTAGAGTATTTTGGTGCAGCTGTGCCTCACAGACACTGTTATAAAAATCCCCTCTTAGGGAGTGACATATTATATGTTACTTTTAGGTTATCACCCAGAAATGCAGTCAAGAGAAAGGCCTATCCAGCCATCCCTATAATAAGTGACTGCAGCTAAGAGAAGATGCCAATTATTTGGGAGATGAAATAGATTATATCAAAACCCTATGAATTTATGAATGCTTTTGGTTGCTTTTCAGTTTGTGATCTTATCCAATATGTTGTTATAAAATTATAATGTTAAAAAATAGAATCAATCAGAGGATCCTCTCACCTGTTCCTAGACCATAACACCATAATACTTATGATTGGGTGGCCAGCACTTCAAATGCCCTCCAACCCCCTTACATAACTACCTCCCACATACCCCACTCACCTGGCAGACCCTGTCACCCTCCCTCCAAAGGTTCACTGGGACTCCAAAGCAGGATAACATTTATACAGGAAATGTACTAAGGGAACTGGTTGGATTTTATTTAAACCTATTTGAACATTGTCTGGGTTCTATGATAGATAGAAAAAAAATTCCAAAAGATTTAGTTTACATCTCTCACATTCTACATCATAGAAAAAATAGAATTGATTATTTAATATTTCTCTTTTTTTTTCTGGATTCCCTAGTGCCACTTTCTCGGCCACTGTGGCGTGCAACTATGTGTAGGCCTTTAGCCACTGGCATGAGGGAGAGTTACATAATGTCAGGCTTATATCAAGGACCTGTGGAACCTCGTTTTGTTTCATTCTGACCTCTGCAAGGAGGTGATGTAGATTTGGGCTATAGTGCAGGGCCTGCGGTTGAGTTGATTAGAGCAGTTTGAGAGACAGTGGGTTAGGGCAACTGATGGCAGAGGGGAAGTGGCAGTAGACCACATACAATTTCAGGTAGCCCAGGTGTTCACACAAGGACCTTTGTCAACCCCTTGCAGCCAATGTCGCTGATAATCAGTGTCAGCCCTGTCCTCAGTCGGCTACAGACCCGCCCCTAGCGGTGCAAGCAGGAAGCCACCAATTCTCAAGAGTCCTTCCTCTCAGACAATCTCCTGGCACCTACTATTCCCCTCAGAGTAAATGAACCCTGCCGTCCGCACGCTGAGTCAACACATATATATGATTGCGGCAAGCCAAATGGTCACGACATATATTGAAGTTTCAGTATCCAAACATCGATAGTTGTTCAAATTCATTGAACCTATATAGGTCAAGTGGTGCAAATTAAACACCTAGTTGTATTTTCTTTAACAGGAATACCTACATCATCACCGTGATATATTATGATCGTTTGCTGCATAAGGCTCACCTCTCAACAGATGATCGAGTTTTTATCAGTTGATAATAGAGTTATTCATAAACCAATTTCACCTCGAGACTTAAGTTTCTAAAATGCTCACAAATTAACACAATAAGAAGTAATAAGGTGCAGATAGTGTCCAGAGGAGGAAGGCTAGGGGAACACCTATAGGATCATAGATGAGGTAGTGTCTAACCTGGGAACTGGAATGAGGGCAACCTCCATTTTCAAAAATCAACAAATCGAGTTTCTTAGAATTACATTATCAGATAATAGAATCTTTTTGAAATTGAGAATTGAGTTTAACACAATTTATTACCATATCAGGGTTATGTTGCAGTTATTTTTAAACAGCTAGCTTTTCGATTTGAACGGTGGCATTTTTCCTTCGATTTCTATATCTGTTTTTTTTTTATTTAAGGATAGTAAATACCATCCTTTTTCGAGGCAAAAGTCATACATAATATGATCGATAATTTTATAAGTTTTCATGAGACCATTATAATATTATACACCATGATTACCATATATTATGCCCCTTTCGAATTCCTTGGAATAGAATGGACTTTGGTAGCGTTTGACTGTTTTTTTAGGTTATTAGGGACTTAACGCATCATTGAATGTTTTGCTTTTTCCTGGAAAGAATATCGATTATTCCTAAAATTTGTTTGAACGACTAGTTTTTCGATAAGTCTATAAGATCAAATAACTTTTGTGAGCACAGCATATGCGCATAGGTTTAACCTCTGGGCAGCTGCTAAGCGGACAGATGAAAGTGATAATCCGTTAGTCAGGTCAGTATAGTATTAGTTGCCGGAGCAAACTCTACACAAAGGAAAAAGAAGTGAGAGTCAGCAGGACTCACATACCACACATTTATAGTCAGGCATGTGTCCCAAAACCATCGACTTGTATGTTAAGCTGACTTTGAATGTAAAGAGGGTTCAGCATCGCTTGACTTTCATGCCAATGTGAGTCATGCATTGTTGGACTTTCTCCCCAAATAGCGTCCAACATCGCCTGGCTCATTGGCACATTTTAAGATGGCCTATGTAGGGAAGCTCCGTCTGAGAGAAAGAATTAAGGTGGGTAGTCCCCATAGTCTAGAAGTTATTAGATTTCGTCAGGATTTTCGCCATGAGGCCCATAAGTAGTCTCAAACAGTGTAAAGAAAACAGGGTGGTCCCGAGCTAGTTTCTGAGATACCTGGCTTTAAGTTTGGGGTGATCTGTAATAGGATCATATATACGGTAATAGTACATATGTGCATCAATTAAATAGCATCTTAAAGTAATTAACTTCTCCTATAGTTCTCTCAGAATATAGTCTAGGTTTTTGGTGTTTGAAATAAAAAAATATATAAATGGAGCACACAGTCTTGATGTGGTACAGGTATAGCTTTGAGTATGCCTACTACCAGAGCCCCAGTAGAGATGGGGTAAAGCGTTAGACTCACATGCAGGAGACCCTGGGTTCAATCCCCAGTCCGGTAATTTTGACAACACATGAAAATATATATCTAATATACAAAAATATGACCAAAGGCACCCCTAGTGTGTTCTGGGACAACTAGATGTGCATATGCGCAATGACCTGAGCAGTTGACCTGTTTACAATAGGGTCTAGCCACCGTAAGCATTATAACCTGAGGGAGTAGCTATACTTCGTATAGACGTTATACTCTTACCCCATTTAGCGTGTACTATATCACAGACCACCAGGTATTTAAGTACGTAGCAATATAGGGATACATTTATAATACGAATCACTGTTATATGTGATTCCAGTATGTCAATGTATATTCAACTTCCAAGTCCACAGGGATGGTATCATAGCTATACCTTACCAGTGTATTCATTACTGCATAGTGTCTTCACCTGGTAGCAAACATAATAGAGAAGTATCTTGCTCCTCATATATTATGTTTATTCCATCCCAGCAAAGCAATGTATGCTGCTGATGACTACTATTGAAAAATGAGGTTACTCATGCAGAGATTTATGTTCGAAGTCTATAAAGGGAAGCATATTCGTCCTTCCCCTACACAATAGTTATATACAAGTATACGTATGTTCGATGATAGGGTCTATATATGTGCCTCAATCTGGGTAGAGTATAGGAAAAGTTGTATTACGTGAGAGTACTTTAAGCATGATCTCATACTTCATGGATCTTTTGACCTGAAGGCTCCCCCGTGTTATCCCTTAGATTGACTACAATCAAGATCACGGTGCTACTCCAGTTGTGACAATGTCAACAGTGTAGGCGATAATACCCTAATTAATTATGCATTAATATATCTCGGTGTTCCAGTGTTTGTGGATCTGTCTGAAGCAGGTAATACAGTAGATAAGACCTTCCTCTACGGAACACACATCATCGTCCTTTTTGCCGATTTTTGGGCACCCTGTTTAAACGTAAGAAATTATTCATAATAACTTTTCCTGCAATCCTGGTCATATGATTGACAGCTAGAGGTCCATAATAAGCTGTTTAAACGACAGATTTCTCCACAAGTGGTGCCTTGGATTATATCACACGAGGTGGAGCCAAATATGGTATAACCCAAGGCACCGCGTCTTTGGGCTCTTTGCTATCTCTAGTAAGGCTAACAGTGTGAGATAGACTCGTGATCAAAATTCTGATCAATTATGCTGGTATTTCCAAATAGAGTGATCATTAACTCTTTAACTGCTGGCCCTGAAAACTGTAATTTGGGCCTTAACCACCGGCCCTCTGCCATGGGAGTATCCAACTTTGCAACTATGAGCTCCCTGGGATAGTGGCCTGGCTTATTATTAATGTTATAGGCATGCACTACCTCGTAGCTTTGCCCACTTGGATTAATGAGAGGCATGGGCGTGTCCTGGTATTACTATTATGATTGCGTGTGGAGCACTCTTTTCTTCTGCTCGATGATTCACACGATAGAATGCTGATACAGGGGTCAATATTAGTCTAATTGGCTATTCTCCTCTGGTCGATAATCTGATCCCCCCTAAGCAAACAGTCTCAGGTATACAGCTATTAGTAGCAATGCACCACTAGGTCCACTTAGGGATAGAATGCACGGACATAATGCTCATGTACCCTTAACCACTATTAGGCACTATCGAGAAACTGGTGGCGCCATCATGTGCTCCTCTGGTACCAATTGTATGCCCCCTGGTCACGGGGAACCAGGCCAGCCAAATCCTGTGTCTGAGATAAGGGTACGAACAAGGTGTAAGTATTGTGAGTGGGTTGTAGCTAGACATTCCTTATGACACCTGCACAGAGGCAAATATCAGAGTCATCCAATGTCGCCAATACTACTCTCAGACAAGGGTCAGGCACTGCTGGACTATAATAGATACAGACACCTTCAGCCCATATTGTATGAGTGACCCAGCCCTACAATGTATGTTGCCCCATATTGAGATTCAGGTCGTAAAAATGGAACAGCCCAAACACAAACCCCTACTAATCATGAATGTGTACCGCCCACCCCAAGCTGACGCAGAAGAGTTTGACACTACATTGTGTGCCACCCTGCGGCTAATAGACCGCGTTAAATATGAGGTCTGGTTAGTAGGTGACCTGAACATCAATACCCGCAACAGAAATGACCCAGCTTCCATCAACCTGTTTGATATGTGCCGGGAATTCAGCTTGTTGCGTCTTATCGATGAAATCACCCGACCCAATGAGAATGATTTAGGCGGCACTTGCATAGATCATATCATTACTAACTGCGATATTGTAAGTCATTCGGGTGTACTCAATTGCATGATAGCAGACCACTATTCCGTTTACGCTTGCCGAAAAAAGGATCGGGAGAAGAATGTCAGTCTGACCTTCACTGGAAGATCATACAGGCATTATGATTCAGATGACCTGAAAGCATGCCTAGGCGACCTTGACTTAACCCATTTCCGCGCCTCTGAAGATCCCGATGAGCAGTGGCTAATCATTTATGAGTTTTTAATAGCCTATCTTGATCAGCGCTGCCCTATAAAAACGATTAATATCAGAAAGCAATCAGACCCCTGGGTGAGTGCTGAGACTATAGAGCTCTTGAACGAAAGACAGGAGCTGATTGCCAAAAACCGTATTAATAAAAACAGGGAGACGCTACGTCGTATTAGACGTTTGCGCAACAGAACGCAGCGTCAGTTAGAGAATGCCCAAAACGATTATGTAATGCTTGCTCTAGAGAATGCCAGGGGTGACCCGAAAAAGTTCTGGCGTATGGTTAGTGCCCTGATTAACCCGGTTACAAAGAATCTCAATATACAGCTGGTCAATGATATAACTGGTGCAGTCATTCCTAAGGAAGAGACAGCAGCATATATCAACGACTACTTCGCCAATATTGGGCATGATTTGTTCACTAAGCTGCCCCCCCCCCCCCCCCCCGGCATCCTCATCCCTGACCCTGACATTGATATAAATGCTGAGGAGCTGGACATGGAAGAGATAATTGACGTGGATAGTGTTCGCCAATTAATATGTAAAATTAATGTTGACAAGTCGTGTGGTTTGAGGGACATCAATAGCAAAGTGATTAAGGATGCCGTGCTATGCCTGGTACCTGAAATAACTTTAATGTTCAAAAACTCGTTAAAACATGGTATTTTCCCGCTCTCATGGTCAAAAGGCCTACTTATCCCAATACCTAAGAAAGGTAACTTGACAAATATCAAAAACTGGCGCCCAATCACCCTGCTTCCATTGCCTGGCAAATTGCTAGAGAAATTGATACACAAAGTACTTTCGGACCATCTGGAACACAACAATATTCTAAACAAAAACCAATACGGATTCAGGCCTGGTCTCGGGACCGCTGATGCTGTATTCGCCGTAGTTGAAGATCTCTTTGAGGCTCGAGATGGAGGTAAAGTGACTGCTGCTTGCTTTGTAGACTTCTGCAAAGCGTTTGACAGTGTACACCACCCCACTCTCATTCATAAAATTCATCGTCTGAACATACATGCCGCGCTGAAAAAGTGGTTAACGGACTACTTGGCTCACCGCTCGCACGAAACGCTAGCGAACAACTGTCGGTCTACTCCGTCAGATGTGCACTTTGGGGTCCCCCAAGGGTCTACCCTAGGCCCTCTTCTATTTGTCCTGTATGTCAATGACTTGCCTGACGCCATAACGAACTGTAAATATGCCATGTAAGCCGATGACTTGGTGCTCTATGCCTCTCATGAGGACTCCGCCACTGCTCAGCGCCTACTACAGGAAGATCTTATTTCTGTGGGTAATTGGTGTCTCTCCAACTACATGACTATCAACACAGCTAAGAGCATGGTAATGCATTTTGGTACTGCATGTAAAATTGACCGGCTTGCCGATCCTGTTATTACTCTCTGCGGGCAGGTCCTTCCTTTCTGTCATACATACCCCTACCTCGGCATAGAATTAGACAGTAAACTAACCATAAAGCCTCACATTAATAAAGTCAAGAAAAGTTTCGGCAACAAAAATATCAAATTAACCCGCCTAAGAAAATGCATGAGTAAAGAAGTAAGTCTCTCACTATTTAAGGTAATGATTTCTCCTGCTGTGGAATATTGTTCGTTCTACTCAGGCAGTGCCCTGAAGACTGAGCTAGACAAACTGCAGCGCATGCAAAATCAAGCATTAAGGACCTGTCTGCAAGCTAGAGTTAGAGAGATTAGTATTATTGCCCTGCACAAACAATGCGGGGTGGAAACAATGCACGTTCGGCGCCAAAAGCAACTGCTATGTATTATGTGGAAAAAGGCCAAGCGAGGAGATGCCTTAATACAGCGCAATATCCGAACGAGGGGAGACCTGAAGGTTAGGTTTGCTAAGCGTCGTGCAAAATCAGCCTTTTATGAGAGATCACCTTACTATAGAGCTGTTACCCAATGGGATAAGCTAGATCATACCACACAAAAGCTGCCAACTTACAATAAGTTTAAAACTGCCATTAACAAGCTAAATTTAACCAACATCTGACAACGCTTACTCACCTACCTCCATGTAGTCCTTCACGCCAGCTGACCTACTCATACTATATAGCACCACATACATCGCTACAGTATTGTATAATATGTCCGCAATCAACTAATTGCTCTTACTCACTGTTCTATTGCATGCTATAAACTCTTCTTTCACTATACTGTTACATACCCTATACATACTGATGCTTATGTGATACAAATCATACTCAGCGCCTACAGTACCACATTCGAGCAAGGCATGAAATCGGTGTGGTGCGCGGAAGACCGTCCCCTAGGGACGATTGTGCATCAATAAATTTAATAATAATTAATAATAATAGATGGGTCAAGGGCCATTCTAGTGAGGGTCAGGCTAGGCTGGACATTCAATAACAGGCTGGACCTTGGCAAACTTGCTTGAAAGTCTGGCCATGCTGGATCCTCATGCCATAGTCTGGCAATGCTGGACTCTTGGGAGAGTCTCTATCAGCCTGCAAGAGTCCAGCACAGAGTTGTTGCCACCTAAATCATAATTGTAGTGGTCCATGATAAGCTGTCTAAACGACAGATTTCTCCACAAGTGGTGCCTTAGATTAATATCACACGAGGTGGAGCCAAATATGATATAACCCAAGGCATCGCGTCTTTGGGCTCTTTGCTATCTCTAGTAAGGCTAACAGTGTGAGATAGACTCGTTATCATTATTCTGATCAATAATGCTGGTATTTTAAAGTAGAGTGATCATTAACCCTTTAACTGCTGGCCCTGATTCTGTAATTCGGGCCTTAACCACCGGCCCTCTACCATGGGAGTATGCAACTTTGCAACTATGTGCTCCCTGGGATAGTGGCTAAGATTGATTTTAGGAACCTGCAATACAGTTAGCTGTTACCAATGTAAGACAATGATCAATACTGAATAACAGAAACATTTTGGAAAAGTCCATATTTGAAATAGGCTTAAATCAGGCCCTAAAAATGGCCAGTTTGTGGACACTTTGTGCTAGTTGGGTGTGGACAAGCTGGGTTTGCTGACACTTTTTAATGGTTGTCTGGGGACAAATTGTATTTTGTGGACATTCTGTGATGTTGAGTGCAGACAAATTGTATATCAGGTGGGGTATTCCACTTTATGTTCTAAACTAATAACCACTGCAGGGTACACGTTTTGGTGATTTCCAACTGCCAATATGTATATCCTTCCTTCATTATACACTCCTGCAGTGTGTAAATGACTAAATCCGTCATAATGCACTAGTTTTGAATAAGTGGAAAATAGGATTCAATAAATCCCCTGCTCTGACTGTCTCCTTGTTGGCCTGGCTTATTATTAATGTTATAGGCATGCACTATATCGTAGCTTTGCCCACTTGGATTAATGAGAGGCATGGGCGTGTCCTGGTATTACTATTATGATTGCGTATGGAGCACTCTTTTCTTCTGCTCGATGATTCACACGATAGAATGCTGATACAGGGGTCAATATTAGTCTAATTGGCTATTCTCCCTCTGGTCGATAATCTGATCCCCCCTAAGCAAACAGTCTCAGGTATACAGCTATTAGTAGCAATGCACCACTAGGTCCACTTAGGGATAGAATGCAAGGACACAATGCTCATGTAGCCTTAAGCACTATTAGGCACTAGCGAGATACTGGTGGCGCCATCATGTGCTCCTCTGGTACCAATTGTATGCCCCCTGGTCACGGGGAACCAGGCCAGCCAAATCCTGTGTCTGAGATAAGGGTACGAACAAGGTGTAAGTATTGTGAGTGGGTTGTAGCTAGACATTCCTTATGACACCTGTCCATTGTAGTGTAGTGGTTTGCACTGTGGATTTGTGACACAAGGTACAGGACTTCTAATCCCTCCTAAGCCAAATGCATCTTTGTAACCCTTTTTATAGCTTTTTTAGGAAATTAGTGAAATTGGGGTGCACCCCAATGTACTAGGTAATGGAAACAGAACAATTATCTAACCATTGGAAATAATTACATATAGCTAATCTTAATGCTTATGTATTGTAATAATTTTTGCATTGAGGTGCCAATGTCCTACCCTCTCACCCAATCCGAACAGTGGATATAAAAGCTATTCAACCACAACTCATTCAAAATACCAATCATGCCACTCTCCTACCTTGCACCCTAATCACATTCACGAGATTCTCCTGAGCTGGTTGCTGTAAGGTAGAGGGTACACCCTGGTACCAATAAACATGGCGCTGTCCACTGGACATCCTGCTAATGCGGAAAAGTCCTATACCTGCACTCAGTAGTCAAACAGATCCTCCTCTTGACCTCTCAGACAGACATACCCAAGAATAGCATATACAAAGAAAGGTCTTTGCAGGTGAATTGTCAAATAAGAGTATCATCCTCCTTTTTTCTTGTATAGATAAATGAATTACAAAACACACACCTGCGTTCCTACTTCTGAAAAACAACAGCATTGTCCCACATGCTAAGGGAAGAGTGCATATTAAGAGAGACTCTGGCTGTGTGTAGTGAACTACGGACTATGTGGGAATGTGAATAAAGGATGACAACACAGAGAAATTCATGTTCGGGATATGCCATCAAACATGCCATGGTAACAGAGCACAACTACCTTGTCGCAATGTTTATTGGCTTATAAATCTGTACCGGGTAATTACCAATACCACAGAGTTGTTGCCACCTAAATCAGAATTGTAGTGGAATCTGAACTATAGGCTAAATAAAAGTCTGACCATCTTACGATTTCCAAAGGGATATAGCTGTCGTCAGCACTATAAGACTCCAGCCAGTGTGTATCTAACGTAATTGCATATAATATCGGTGTGCTCGGACTAAGCCAGGGAATTAGTTGCAGGAAGCCAGACATGTTAGACCTTAATGGACCCTCCATACTCGCCTACGTATGGCATAACGAGGAGATGTGGCACGGGTCCAGTAGTGCAACAAGAGATGTGTCTGTATCCATAGATATTCATTTATCTTCAGCATTGGTTATGCTTAAAGAATATTACAAAGGTCCACCACCCTCATGCAGGGCCTGATTGTACTGTTATTATCGTAGTCTAAGTGTTACAATTATTGACATTGGTACGACATATTATTGCGAATACATGTGCATCTGGGCATACTCATAGGTGTATGATGTATGTGAAAGAATCATACACATGAAAGTCCTTCTGCTAAAATAAGTAGATTTGATTCAGTATTAGAAAGATATCCAACAGATCCAATACCCTATATAGGGTCATTGACCGTTCATGACAGTGATGGTTTCATATATCAGTATTACCGACCCTTCTCTCCTCCTATTCTCGTACGTTAATTACTCCTTTAAAGATGAGACAATGTCTCAATGCACCATGTTCATTTCATGACAGTAATGGTTTCACATATCAGTAGTACCGACCCTTCTCTCCTCCTATTCTCGTATGTTAATTACTTAAAGAGAAGACAATGTCTCAATGCTCCATGTTCATTTGTTGGCATAATGCACCAACGCACGTGTCATGGTATATGACTCATTGATGCAGCAAGTATTGCATAATCTCGGCACGTCAGGATCTCACTCAGGTGCATAGTTCTTTAAAGCACTATGTTACCTTTAAAGCGGCACTTTCACCGACGGTCTACATGTAGTTTCTATAGTAGAAGTCGGGCCAAATAACGTATGTTGTATGTTAGTTATGCAGCTGTAACGGGTTTACACCACCACCTGTGCCACGATCGAAGCAGTTTATTAATTACATCTGTCACAATTTTTCATTCAATTCTCCCTTAATTGTGTGTTCTTGGCTCATCTATTGTGTCTTTATCATATCTGTCCCCGATGCATACGTAACGTACGCTCAGTTATCTTATTATCTATGTATCTATTGAATAATTGACTCAGTTAACCCTTTAGCTACGGGTGATGCCAATTGGCATCATCCACCAAAAACCGGATGATGCCAATTGGCATCATCCACCAAAAAACGAGTGACGCCATTTGGCATCATTTTGAAAGATACAAAAATCTCTTTTTCTGGGAGAAAAAATATTCCAAGTATTATATTTTTTCCACAGATTGTAGATAGAATAAGTTTCTTTCAGCCCACATTCTAAAATATCCACATTTTCCTGCCCCCATGGTAAATTTGGGCCTACTATGATATGATATGGAAATCCCCCGTTTTTTGTAGCAATATCAGTTTGGAATACCAGTAGTCAAGAGTTTGGGTGAATTTCTGGGTCAGTAGCTAAAGGGTTAAATTGAAATATGTTATCAAATATTATGAATTCAAATAGCTGAATTTCAGCTGAAGTCGGACACAATGTCATAATTAAAATATTCACCTGAAGTCAGACACTATCTTTTTCTCCGTTTTTAATTTGGGGGAAACTTATAATTTTCTGATGGATGTTCATATTGAAGAGAGGATCAAGTGTATATCACATTAATATGTGGGTGGTACATATGACATACTTTTATAAGGGTGTTAACCATTGGCTATAGTAGATCATGATGAACACTGATGAACAGGGTTCTTTTTCAAAGAAAAAACTGATTCAACCATTTTTCTATGTCAGGAGGGACATAAAACACTTGTGAATATCACAAACACTACTAGGGTAGGTTCACCACTTTCAACCGGTCTGATTCATGTTTTTTCATGAGCTACCTTTCAGGTCTAACTGCTCCTAGAGTTTTTTGTGCATATCCTTCACAATTGAACCAAACTTTAGGTATTGCTCTGGAGAGTCACTTTCATGATGTCTTACAATGCCATATATCAGTTTACAGTATTTAATTCCATGATTTATCAGAGTATTCAGAATTGCCCCTTTTCACCCTAAGTCAGCCAAAATGCACCTTGAGTCAGCCATATTTGAACCACCAGAAATATGTGGAACAAACCAGTAATTTTCTGGTTTTCATAAATGGATGAATGCATGCATCATATATCAATATGTTACAACTAACAATAGAGAAGAAAATGATTTATTGAATATGGAATAGTCAAGTCAAAGTCAGTACTGTACCTTAGGTGAATACAATTGCATTATGAGCTATCAATACAAGTAAATATTACCTGTATGAGCAATGAAGACCAAATATAACATTAGAGACGTGCAGTATGGAGTTCTATTGAATATATCGGGGGCTCTGCCTTCTCACCCCCTTTCCCCTCCTCTTTTTGCGTTGCACCCTTGCCTTCTATACAATATACAAGTAGGCCTGCTATCCTTAACCCTGTAGTAGAAGAGGGTATTCTGGAAGGAAGAGGTATTCACAAGGGTAGGGGGAATGTTCTTGGACAGAAATTCAAGGTGAGAGAATTTCAGGGGAGATTCCCGAGAAGAAAACTGCATGGTTGACTTAAGGTATGATGTGGCTGACTTAGGGTGAATTCATGGCTGACTTAAGGTGAAATGGGTATACCTGAAGAAATCAGTCCTAAATATAATTTGGGAAATTAATTTTGCTCAATAAAGACATGATTTGTGTGATTTAGATACATATGCAGCTCACAAAACCGATTGACACTGTGTATGAAAGGGACAAACACTTCAAATCAACTACCAAAGGGTATAAACAGTGGGGAGATTTTCATTCTCTGTTTGCCAAAACAGGTCAAACAGGAGTACTTCTGACTGATTTTACAGTATGAACAAGAGTGATGATGTGGATGCAATGTGCATTATATATTTGGAAAACACTTGAATTCTTAAATCAGTGGGAGTTTATTGTCACCAGATGCATATTGAACTTGTAATTTCATGTCAAAAGTGGTTGACTCAAGGTATGAGTTTGACTCAGGGTGAACCTACCCTATATGATAACATGTATGAAATATAGGTTAATATTACAGATGAGGGCAATTTCCTAAGCAGATCTATGTTAAACTCGCCACATAAGGTAAACATCATTTCCTCCCATCTCCCTGCATTTTAGGATAACCATGGATATCCTATGTCCTATTTCTATATATTCTATAACAGCATGTATCTTAGTTCTGATCAATTCAGAGGGAATTGACTAGCAATTAGTGTCTGAATCTTGGTGAAATGGGTGTCCGACTCTGGGTGAAATTACGTAGTCAACTTAAATTGGCTATAGATAGGAATATTCTAGCTTATAACTATTATTTCGTAAGACTATTCGCTTAAGAAAATGTGGGGGTTTCATCTCATATCTGCACATAGGACATCTATGGAGGCATATTCTCACAAAAGTGGTATTGGTAAAATTACTTTTACACTTCGTTTGATTAATTTAGGAGACCAAAAACGGTCTACAAATCTATGCTAAACGTGTATTGTTTACATAGTCATCGAGAAAAACATGTGTTATTTCATTATACAATGAGGTTTTGGACTGATTTCACAATATTATATATGAATATTAAGGTCAAAATGTCCGACTATAGGTATGTGTCCGTCTTTGGGTGAATCTACCCTGGGCATGATCATAAGTGATTTTTATCAAAGCTGGCTGGAGCAGGCCCACGATAGAAATGTGCTTCCTTCACCCCTCTACCATTATACATATGGTAAAATCGAGGACCTTAAAAACGCCTGATAAGTGTGTATGTAGAGGGTGACATGAGTAATGTGGAGAAACCTATTGAACAGACCTCCGTTGTGACAAATTTACAAGGAGAACATAGGCACTACCTCGGCCCTATTGATGTTTACTGGTTGCAGCAATAACTGACGATGCCAATTTCAGTCTAAATTACGTTTGCCCGTAGGATGTACTTGGTTGGCGGCGTTGATGGATTTTGAACTGTTTTATAGTAACCACAATTGGTCTCATGCAGGATCCGGGTAGTCGACTGTACATGCTTCCGGCAGAAAATACGCCGAAACACGCCATCATTGGATCTGAGATGTCTATCAGTAATTGAACAATTAGCTTTAACAACCCCCACCCCCTCCACCCAAAGTTCTCTGTTCAGGTCCGCTCCCACCTCCCGATTGCATATCTGGTTTTCAAATAGCTTTCCATCAATTAGGGGAATTAAATCAGCATAGATGGAGTTCATGTAAAGTGGTTGCCATGCCCAAAGGTCACGGGGACAAGTGGGCAGAAATGCAGGTCAACATTAGCCCCATAATTTACTGACAGCAACGAGTTCTCCCAAAAGGGACAATTGGAATTGACTGTGGCATGTTTACCCTTGACACCGTCATTACACTGGAGTCAGGGGGTGTCGCTGCCTGCAGCTACACCTCATACAACCTACATTATTGGCAATGTTTCCCCGATCAACAGTGTAAAAACTGCAGCTCAGCCATTGAGCCGGTAGCACATGTGGCCGAGAACACCACCAAAAGGACAGGTGGCCTCCCACCTGCTCCCCAGTCTCCACCCACTCCCTCAGGTGGGTGGGCGTGCAGGGATCAAAACGAGGTTTCCCCCGCTTTATTCATATTTGAAGAGGGGGAGGTCAACATCACGACACTGAGATCACGACAGGCGTAGGCATGTTAATCAGACCGACATGCAACGTTATGACGAGTTGTTGAGATGTTCGGTTCAGTTCAGGCAGGTTTAGCCAAAAGGTTGCGAGGGTTGTGGAGGGTCAAAAATGGTCATGGAACCTCTTTAGATACCATGTTCTTGCTGCCGCCCGGAGAGGCCCTCGTGGTACACTTGGTGCATTGGTGACGTGTCCCTAAAAATGGGGAAACCACCGGTTGGGATTAACTGATCATGCTATGACATGGGGCCTATAGACATTTCATTTCGTAGTAGATAAGTCTCATTTCATTGGGGGTACCAGTGGGCGCAGTATCCACACCCACACCCTCTTTTTTTAGATAAGATATTAAATGTAGTCTGAGAGCATCATTGTCACATGCAGACACATCGTGTCCCCAGCCTATTACCCTGCATTGATGAACAACTCAGATATTCCCGTCATTGGTTTGGCAGGTGTCTTCATTTCCTGACCGTGAGTGACCTCTATTCCTGTCGGACACAATGTCGTGCAAGTCCTCCGGACCGATTGTATACTTAGGCTGCATTAAGTGGAGTGAACATGCGATGTCCTGCCCTGGAGGCTGTCCAATAGACAGTTATGTCCCCTCCCAGAACGTGTGGAGAACCCCTCCCTCCGGCTGCCGCATGCAGGAGACACTTCAGGTCTTTAAGGGGTTATATCTCATACAATGTCCTCCAGGGTGGATGCAGGGGCCTTTAGCAGCGAGTATAGGAGACCTGCAGTCTGTGACAAGCCAAATGTCCCCCTCCCCCCAAACACTCACCCCCAACACCCTTGATATATAGCCACCCAAAGTTGTCGAGGTTGGTGACCGCCAAATGATGGAGACATTATATGTAACCGCCACTCCTCCCTTATATTACCAGAGGAACTCCGAGTCCCTCACTGTCTGCCGAGTATCGATTAGCGTACGATGCGACCTTTAGTATATCTAGACGCCCCTATAGATGAGGCTATATCACAATGTACGCCGACCTGAGGTGTTGGAGGGACTGCTATACCTGCCATATAGGTGGGCACTGTAATTTATACTATATAAGTGCACCTGAGTATACTCATCTTTGATCTCCTTCTAGGGGGTAGGAATAATGATAAAGACCAATATGTGGTCAACATTGGTGCACATGGCAATAGCTCATGTGCTGCCGCAATTGCTTTCTCTAGGTAAGGATTTTCCTGTTTTGAACTCCATCACCGTCAAATAACACCCCCTCCTCCTCCCCACCCTCGATCCCTTAGTACAATGTATCTGCAGCGTATAGTCAGAGGCGTATACAGTGGCGTAGGAAAAGGGGGGGGGGCGCCCTGTTAAGCCCTTATCCTACAAAATTGCCCTTATCCTTCAAAATTGTATAGTTTTGTAGGATAAGGGCTGTCAGTCAGGCCCTTATCCTACAAAATTGGCACTTATCCTTCAAAAAGTGTGCCCTTATCCTACAAAACCTATGTAAAGTCGATTTTGTAGGATAAGGGCTGTCAGTCAGGCCCTTATCCTACAAAATTGCCCTTATCCTTCAAAATTGTATAGTTTTGTAGGATAAGGGCTGTCAGCCAGGCCCTTATCCTACAAAATTGCCCTTATCCTACAAAACATATCCCTAATGGCTCTGGAGGAAGGCACAATGCATACAGCGACATGCACTGATAGCCTATTGATAGGAGGGGGGTTAAAAACATTGCCACCTCCTTGGGGGGCGGGGAGAGTAAAAAATGTCACCCCTTTTCAGCTTAAAAGCCGGTTTATTTGGCATAAACTGTTTCTAGTCCTCTAATACTGTAGGCCTATAATAGGTCTATATGAAAATGTGGACGTTGGTATTTGTAGGCTATGTAGGCCTATATGCCCCTAGATCTCCAACAACAGTGTCAGGGGCCTATAGGCCTACTGGGGGTAGAGAAAATAGGCTTAGTATTTTGTGTCATTTTTTCTGGAAACCCTTTGCAAATTGAAAGGTAGAAGCACCTTGTCTGGGGTAGTATGACCCATACTCTCCAAATTCGAAGTCATATCTAAGCTATTCTCGCTCTAAACTGGAGTAAAATGGGCAATAACGAACCTTATAGACAGCGCCGATGGCAACAACTGTCTGTTGCCCCTGGCAACTTGACGAGAGAATGCACTCTCCCCGCAGAGATCTAGATGTAGGATAAGGCCAATTTTGAAGGATAAGGGCCTGATAGATGTTTTGTAGGATAAGGGCAATTTTGTAGGATAAGGGCCTGACTGATTGCCCTTATCCTACAAAATGATCACATAGGTTTTGTAGGATAAGGGCAATTTTGTAGGATAAGGGCCTGACTGATTGCCCTTATCCTACAAAATGATCACATAGGTTTTGTAGGATAAGGGCAATTTTGTAGGATAAGGGCCTGACTGATTGCCCTTATCCTACGAAATGATTATATATAGATTTTGTAGGATAAGGGCAATTTTGTAGGATAAGGGCCTGACTGATTGCCCTTATCCTACGAAATGATTATATATAGATTTTGTAGGATAAGGGCAATTTTGTAGGATAAGGGCCTGACTGATTGCCCTTATCCTACAAAATGATTATATAGGTTTTGTAGGATAAGGGCAGTTTTGTAAGATAAGGGCCTGATTGACAGGCTTATCCTACAAACCTATACATTTTTGTAGGATAAGGGCAATTTTGAAGGATAAGGGCATGATAGATGTTTTGAAGGATAAGGGCCAATTTTGTAGGATAAGGGCTTGACTGACAGCCCTTATACTACAAAGCTATATAATTTTGAAGGATAAGGGCAATTTTGAAGGATAAGGGCCTAACACGCCCCCCCCCCCATCACTGAGGAGGGGGGGGCCTGAATATGTTTGGGGCCCCCCCAAAATTGTCAAGACCTGTAATATAATACACACTATTTTCAATCCTTATCTCTCCTGCATGGGGGAAAATGGTGGCAGAGGGAGTCAGGCCCCCAAATCAGACCTAAGGGGGGCTCAAATACTACTTTTCCATACAATCTAATATAAGCATATATATGATACATCATGCATAAAAACTGATACTTAAAGTTGGTTGGAGTGGCCCCCCCTCGCCCCCCCCCCCCATGAAGATTTGCTTCCTACGCCTCTGGTATAGGGACATCGGGGCGGGGTGATTCTGGGGACCTGAATATGGTTGACGCCAAACACTTTCTGAGAATAATACACAATTCCCAAACCAGAGTTGCCCATATAGGTAAGAATGGGGGCAACGGGCCCTGAGCCCCCAATGAGATAATTGAAGCTGGTTGGGGTGGGTCCTTCTGCCCCCCCTCCCCAATAAAGGTGTGCTCCCTATACGCATATACGCTGGAAGTAGGATAATGTACTATTAGCCTTCGATTGTTCATAGCACGATTGCTTCGTGTGTTCTTTTCAAAGCAGATAAAGGCTCGCTTTATTGCATACTACCCCCACCCCATAGCATTTATTCCAACTATATCACTGTATCAAATTATACCTTGTGCCAATCTAATATCTAACCGTCTTAGGTGTCTGGAGAATACACTATCAAATGAATTCTCATTACCTCCATCCACCTGGTAGCCCCACCAGGGCTCCCTCATTGTTCTTCATCAGATCTATAGTGTTATGTACAAGCGTGTTTTAAGATAACAAAGGTACATTGTGTTAATGCGAGCTACTTTGGTTATTCATGAATAAAAAGGAAAAAGGACATAACATAGATCCTATGTCATCATGCATGAAGTGTAGACATCTTCGCTATTTATAGGCCTTTAGCCATATAAGTATGGTGTCTACTGGAAAGCTCTTTATGATTATATGGTGAGCATACTTGTACGCTTTTGGGATATTATGACATGGTTTGAGTCTTAGCATTTTTGTCGGCTGAAGTTCATTAGACCTGACATCTTTTAAATTAGGCCAAAGTGGAACAAGAGTAGATCCATACATATACACATAACATGACTTTACATGCTAAACCAATCTTAAACGTTTACATCATAGCAGCATTCATTGATAATGCATTAATAATACTTTCTAGCTTTTTTGTGGCACTCTTTCAAACAACCATTGGATGTGTATACATTTTCTACCAACGCACGAAGGATCTCTGGTACTAATGCAGTTATGGAAGTTATAGTTTCTTCTTAATAGTTTGTAAACATTAATTTCATATATCCTGTGAGCGCACATCATACAACACACTAAAAGCATGTTATTGAACACAGAAAAAACCATTTGCTTCAATTAGGCCAGCAGTGGCAGTCTCTTGCTGTCTGGGAATGATGGAGCCTACCATTCAACCATGTCTCAGTTAGGCCTGTAGTAATATGGTCCACCTGGGATTAGGAAGGGAATCAGACATGATAGGCCGTTCACAGTGGTCTCCCATAGCGCGGACAACAAGCTCTTTCCCCTTATCTCTTTACACTTATGCCCTATTTGTAGCTAATTGACCCAAATGACCATGGATATCTTTATACCATTGGAAAGCTCTGCTTTCAGTCACACAATAATGATTGGTTGGTTGGTTGTTGGGTTGCTTAACACTCTAATTAACAGCAGCTCTGCTGAGGACATCTCAAGGGTGATGATGGCCGGTGATCGAATCTATGGATGACTGAAGGTAGAAAGCATGCCCCTACACTTTTACCGAGGCAATGGTTCTTTTACATCCCACACTACAGAGGCACAGTGTGCATGATGTGTGTCACTGAGCATGATGGACCTAATCGATGCAGTTAAGGTATCCAGATGTGCACACAGCAGCCTACTATCCAGGCTATGGCAAGATTTAGAAACCCAAGAAGATGCAAACAAATAGATATTGATCAAATCTTAGCTCGGGCTTTCTGATTATTGTATATATTTTTGAATCTGAATCCTAAGAAAGGGTTTTAGCGTCCAGTTTCTGTTCGTAATGAACGATTTACATTAACTTCATTTCAGTGACTGGGCTGAATTCACAGGTGTATATAAAGAAACAGACGAAATAGGATTTGATAACACTGACGTGTGTCTTAAATGGGCAATGACAATGTGAGACATGAGAGTTCTCAAGTGTTGACAAGCTTTCTCCTTAAATGGAGTTTATTAACGCCTCTTTCACCAGAGGCGTGCTTTCATTGCCTCAGGTGCACATCTCCCTACAACAATTATAAGTTATGAAATGCACTTAGGCATGTTTTAGGTGTTAGTCTGCCTGCATGTTTATGTTATATGTCACATTATCAGAGAATACACAGCAAAATAATTTATTTAGTAAGGTATGTTAATTAATGCCCTTATCGAGAAAAGAAACAGTGAAAAGGAAGTCAAGGCTTGCCTTCAGACTAACTCCCTTAAGGGGTCGTGATACTAATAGGTTGGTTCAAATTAACACATATGCATGCATTATTTGACACAGATATGTTGAGACTATACATATTGTACACCAAATTGATCATATTTAATATTTCTATTAAATTAGTTCCATTTTGGAAGGTTTAATAAGCCCTGGAGTGCAAATGGAACAAAAACGTTAGAACAGCATTATGGGATGGAATAAGAACATTTTTATCAGCTCTGATTATTGGGGAGTTATCTAGGTGTCATTCCCAGGGGCACTTTTCTTTCTTTTAGGTATATCTCAATTATTAAGCTCTCCAGAGCTGTTCAAAGTAGCATAGTCACTTGAAAATTGTAGGAAATTGTTGAAAACAGGCGAAAATATGGAATTTTAGTCATTTTTCATGAAAAATCATCATTTTTTATGTGACTATGCTACTTTGAACAGCTCTGTAGAGTTTAATAATTGAGATATAACTAAAAGGAATAAAAGTACCCCAGGGAATGACACCTAGATTAATCTCCAATTATCAAAAGTTATGATAGTATTCTTTCCCCATCCCATAATGCTGTTTTAAGAAAAAAGGACGTTTTTGTTCCATTTGCACTTCATGGCTTCTGAAACCTTCCAAAATGGAACTAATCTGATAGGAACTTTAAATATGATCAATTTGGTGTACAATATGTATAGTCTCAACACATATGTGTCAAATATTGCATGCATATGTGTTAATTTGAACCAACCTATTACGACCCCTTAAGTAGTGCCACCTAATGTGTTTCCTATTCCTGGTCAGTTCTGGATGTAGTAGCGGAGTATCCACCTCGTCATTCTACCATTAGTGTTTCCTATTTCTGTATTGTATACCCACTTTTGTGACTCCCTCAGGGAGTCCAGGCTACCATTTCAGCCAAAGTAATCAAGACCAAGTCAGACAGTATGAAAAGAGAACTAAAGGAAGACCTAACTCCCCTTTTATAGCGCAGTTGGGCCGATGTTCAGCTTTCTGTGCACCTCAGATACACTTGCCATAGTGTACCTCAGATACACAACAATCTGACCAATCAGGAGCCAGCACCTGCTGCAACAGATGCATCTGCTGCGTCCCAAGATGGCTGACCAGAAGTATATCTGGGATACACAAGGGGAGGAAGAATATCTGGGATACACTAGCAGATGGAAGTGTATCTGGGATACACTTGGGGGACAGAAGTGTATCTGGGATACACTAGGGGTGGAAGTGCATCTCTTGTATATACTTGGGGAATGGAAGTGTATTTCAGATACACAAGGGGACAGAAGTGTATCTGTGATACACTAGAGGATGGAAGTGTCAAATTCTTTATTGATCGCTCATAACAAAACTTAAATACAGATTGCCATGATCTACCCATGATTGTACAGTACTGGGTAGACCATGCATAAATGATAACCTTATATGTTTTAGGACCCCACTACCCTCCTATTATATCAGATACACATCGGTCTGTGTATTCTTAATGAGTGTATGCCAGATACACTTCTGTCCTCTAGTGTATCCCAGATACACTTCTTTCCCCTAGTCTGCTAGTGTACTTCTCGGCCCCACTGCTTTTATAGCCTGGACTCCATTTGTGACCCAGGTTCCTTTGTGTGGGATATTACTAAGATTCGTCCCATCTCAAAAAGAAATGAATAGGTTATTCTGCACATTTTACTTTCAGACGCTTTTTCCAAAAGAGATTAATGTCTACCTTTAAGATTAAGACACATCAATTGTGTCAAAAATGTTTTGTTGGTGAACAATTGATTTGAGCATGATATTGGTGGGATATTTATGATACAGTAGTAGGAAACACCGTGCATAGGTTAGACCCGGTGCTTATAACAAATAGATGTAATCCTATGTCATAATCATATTACTACCTGTCTCATTCAACCAGACTTTCTATGTATGGTGGAGCAATTGTAACTGTCATCATTTTACCTCCTCTTATAACGACATTTCCCTGTAATCTATCATACAACATTTTGTGAAAAGTGAGACGGGATGTTGGGTAGTTCACTTGGTTGATAGAGCTAGATCGAGGCTATAGTGTAGAGACTGCGCAGGCTTGAAATGACGAATAAATCATGACAAATTAGTCTGCACTTGATTAGTGACCGCAGCAAGAACAGAACGGGATGTGGGGTAAAGTGACTGGATGTGGGGTAGTAGGACTTAATGTAGGGATGGATGTAGAGATGCATGGATGGCTTTGGAGTAGTGGTGCTGGATCTTTGGTGAGGAGAATATCCAGTAGAATCTTATTCTAGGTATATTGATAAAATAGAACGCTCTCCTTTGATGGTAGGGGAGAGAGTTTAAAAAAACATTTGTACATGTTTGTAAATACGATCTCATCTCCATGCCTTCTTTTAAAGGTATTCCTCAGGCTGGCCCTGTGAAGCCCCCAATAGTAAAAAGAGGTGACTCGGAAATCACTTTGTTTTACCAAAGCGGAATGAATTAATAAAGGAAAGCGCCATGGCTCCAATTAGGCCGTCCCCTTGGTCACGTTTAATGCAACCTGGGTGGGTTTTTACTACGACACCAACTAATCCACAGGGGGAAATCATGACCACGTGTAAAATAATTTTAGGTCAGGATCGGGAAATGATTCCCCCGCTACAGGCATCTCACCAATTTGTCCCGTTGCTCATTGATAATTCATCCTATTTTGACACTTGTCTCTGAAGTAGTCATCTAAGAAATAGGCTAAGCAGCACAGGGGTGTACGGCATTGGCTGATTCCAATATGAAATATCAACACAATTACGTATCCTACAAATTGGGCTCGGAAATCAACAAATATCGAAACTTTACATACAAAATTTTCCACCCTACACTCATCGGTTTGATACTTTTGTCCAGGTTTCCACGTCAGGTGATTACTTGACTTCAGTATTAGGTAATAGAACTCTCTATTGAATGTATTGAGGCTTTGCCCCCACCCCCATTTTTTCTCTATTTACCCTTCTCTTTTCTTCTCTTTCTACAAGACGAAGCTTATAACTTTTAATCCTTTAATAGAATGAGGCAGGGGATCCCAGAGGGGAAATTTCCAAATGGGGATAAGTCCGGTGGGGTGGGAGTAGTATTGTATGTATCGGAACGGGACTATAGTTAAGTACTGTTTATTACTCAATCGACCTGCAGCCAATCAGAGGCCTCCCTTTTGGTGGGAAATTCAAAAGCAGCCAATGAGAGGCCTCCCTTTTGGCGGGAAATTCAAATAGGTCACGTGACCGGAAGTGACCTACTTCCGGTCACGTGACCTTTGGGCGGGAAATTCAAATAGGTCACGTGACCGGAAGTGACCTACTTAAGAGGGTCACGTGACCACCATGTTGGCGGGAAATTCAAATAGGTCACGTGACGGGAAGTGACCTACTTAAGGGGGTCACGTGACTACTAGGTTGGCTTTCAAAATAAGTCACTTGAGATTTTGATGGATAAATAAATTTAAAAAAAGAAAAAAAAAGCAAGCTGAAAAAGCTTGCTAAAAAATAATTTAAAAATACGGCTCTTTTTTTCTAGGAGGGGGGGAGAGGGGCACTCTGGGGGGCACTCTTTAAGATGCATGGGGGGGGAGGGGGGGAGGGGGGGAGGGGCAGGGTTTTTTAAGAGTGAGACTCGCTTCTCTGCCCTCTCTAAAAGAGAGGGCAGAGAGGCGAGTCTACTTACCATGAAAGGTATCATGATCGCGTTTATGATGATGTGCATCTCTTGCTGGCTAGACTTTCAAGCAAATTTGCTAAAGTCCAGCCCGTTATTGAATGTCCAGCCTAGCCTGACCCTCAGTAGAACAGTCCTTGACCCATCTATTATAGTCTAGCAGCGCCTGACCCTTGTATGAGAGTAGTATTGGCGACATTGGCTGACTCTGATATTTACCTGTGTGTACGGAGAGAGGAGAGGGTTCACAGCCACAGCTCTCTTAAGGCAAAGCTTGCGCTTATAGAGCACTACTAGTGGAGGTCTGGATAAGGAAGCTATGGCGGTTGTCTTCAAAAAAAATAAAAAATAGCCATGGCACATGTCGATGTCGCTTAATTATGCTCATATCTCGTGTCGATTTTAAGAATTGCTCATGTCACCTGTCACTATGTTTTTCAAGCTTCATGTCAAATGTCACTAGACCTCATGTCGAATGTCGATTCTAAGAAACAGATATGTCACCATCTCGAATTTAGCGGTCCACATTGCCGCTGCTGCTGCTGCTGCTGATTTGCTGTTGCTGCTGCTGTCGGTGCTGCTGCTTGTGCTGCTCGTGCAGCTGCTGCAGCTGCTGACAGCTGCTGCTGCTTGTACTGCTCGTGCAGCTGCTGCAGTTGCTGACGATGTCACGGATGCTGTTGACAGATGCTGCTGCTTGTGCTACTCGTGCAGCAGCTGCTGCTGCTGCTGCTGCTGACGATGTCACTGATGCTGCTGACAGATGCTGCTGCTTGTGCTGCTTGTGCAGCAGCTGCTGCTTGTGCTGATCGTGCTGCTGCTGCTGACGATGTCACGGATGCTGCACGAGACCGAGTAGCCGCTATTACTAATGCTACTAATACTAGTATGAGAAAATACATTTAGTCAGTCGACTAAATCAAGGAGGTTTTCTGACTTCAGTGGATCGTTTAGCCATCGGCCACAGGCAAAACTTGAAACCATTTTATACATGGGACAATTGGCAGAGTCGAAACATGTTGGTACGATGGGGTCGATCATGTTCATCATCAGTTCAGGCAAAGGAAGTGTGTCGACAGCACGCGAAAACTTCATGTCCGGATGTTTCAACACAACACTTTTTATCACACTCACACAGCTGCTTTGAAGAGTGAATCCTTGACCAAACTTGAGCTTTTCCAACACAGCTTTGGCCTCCTTCTGTGCAGTAAGGGATCTCTCTTTCGGGGTCATCGCAGTGCTGGCTAGCATGTCCTCAAAGTCTTTAACATAATGTTCCAACGGGCTACAAATGATGTACTCCAGATCATCGTCCGCATATGTCGTCTCCTCGCACCATACTTCTTTTGTTTCGAATTCCGTCATTTTCTGAACAATCTCCTCGTGAGTGCGTTGCATATATCGAAGCTTCTTCAAAGACCAGATAACTTGTATGCCGAACGCTGAAAAACCTGAAGGAATTTCACCACTACAGTCACGCCAACTATACGGAGCTAAGAAAAATAGCTCCAACAAAATTTTCTCCCTCTGTCCAAATGAAACTACTTCCGTTCCGATGAAGTTGAAGCATGCTTCTATCCATTGCTCCTTGGTGACGTCCTTCCAATGTTTCTTTACCTCACATGCATCATAGGGCACCGTTTCTCTTCTTGCTTCTAGTGGGAGTTGCTTTTTCTTTCTTGGACTCATTTGGAGAGTTTCGATGCTCTGTAGCGTCGACACTTCGATAAGAAAAGAAGCTGTAAAGGTAGAAATAACCCTCATAACATGCTGAGCGAGCGTGGAGTGGACGATGCTACGATGATGAAGGGCGAGTCGAGAAAGTGTGATGAGTGAGAGCAGCGTTTCACTCTTTATGTACCCTGTCCTGGATAATCCTCTTAAACAGCTGAAAAGACTCTCTCAGTACAGAGTCTCTACTCAATTAAGTGATCTGTTAAGTAAGTTTTCACATGCTACTTGACTACTGCAGGGGGGTTTAGACTTAAGCAGCTTAGTGCACACACGTGTCTGTTAGAAAGCTACCTGCACACCTGCCTTCCTTTTTCACTAGTATTTACCCCTTGCCGACTAATAAGGCACCTATACACGTGTCAGCCTCCTTATATACGTCATTCTTCCTCTCGAGAGGAAGAAGCGTGTCTCTGGAAGCGACTTGATGAAGCAAGTGACTAGAAGCGACGACGTCACATGCTTTTAATGAGGTGATCAGCTGTGACTGGCGGCGGCGGCGGCGGTGGCAGCGGCGGTGGTGCTGGTGGTGGTGGTAGTAGACGTTACTGTGGTCAAAGGTGATATGGTTTTTTTCCAACAGAAATCAGAGCTTTTATACAGAGAGAGTTTAATCCTATTTCCAACAGCACCCCAGCTGTCCAGCAGCCGCTCCGCTCCGTAAGAGCTTCTTAAGAGCTTAGATGACGAGGGGTGTGTCATCATCATCTTTGGTGGCCAGCTGAAAATGGTGTTTTTTCTTTATCCATTAGCCTTACCTCCTACTCCCTACCTGAGGACGACTCTCTCCCCCTTTAGCATTCATTGTAACAAACGTCAGAGGTCAGGTGAAAATCGGATTTTCATGCACAGCCTTAGTCAGCTGTCACTCCTATTGAACTAGCTAGCCGCCGCCGGCCGGTCTACTCACCCCAGCTGTCCAGCAGCCGCTCCGCTCCGTAAGAGCTTCTTAAGAGCTTAGATGCCGAGGGGTATGTCATCGCCATCTGTGGTGGCCAGCTGAAAATGGTGTTTTTTTTCCTTATCCATTAGCCTTACCTCCTACCCCCTACCTGAGGACAACTCTCTCCCCCTTTGGCATTCATTGTAACAAACGTCAGAGGTCAGGTGAAAATCGGATTTTCATGCACAGCCTTAGTCAGCTGTCACCCCTATTGAACTAGCCGGCCGCCGCCGGCCAGTCTACTCACCACGGCAGGAGGCGGTGATTTTTTTTTGTTTTACACTTAAGTCGCTCACCACATGCACACGACTCTACTCACAGACAGACACTCCCGTCTTAGGGGGTCCTGCTTCACACTACATGCCTCCTGTAGTTTTTTTGTATACACACTCTAAGCTCATGTCTGCTTAATCCTTTATACAGCTAATGCGCGTTGAATTAGTACAGTCGGTACACCGCCCGCTCATGGCAGTCCATCTCTCAAAAAAAAAAGAGGGAGGGGGGAAAGAGATCCAGCTGAAAACGTCATGACTTATGTCTTTTGTTTCTCTTTGGGAATGTCCGCCGGTCAGCTGGCGGCAGCAACTGCTTAATCCTTTATACAGCTAACGCACGTTGAATTGCTGAACAAGGCAGTAAGTAGCTTAGCTCGTGTCAGTCGATCTCTCAAAGGGGCGGGGGAAAGGGATCCAGCTGAAAACGTCATACCTTATGACTTTTTGTTTCTCTTTGTGAATGGTCACCGGTCAGCCGGCGGCAGCTGAAGAGAGCTGTAAGTAGCTTAGCTCTAGAAGCGAGAAGGCGTATATAAGAGGCCTGGAAACACCCGTTCACTCACTCAGTCTTTTGCTACTCTCTACAGGCACCACCATGAGCAAAACACAACAACTACTGTCGTCCAAGGATCTAATCGAGTTCAACAACAAGAAGAATACGCAGAACGGTGATCGTTTACTGTCAGCGTCTCCTCTTGCTACTGAAATTGAGACTACCGCCGCAACCGCTTGGTCTTATCACCCTCCCGCTGTAGCGAGCGCACACAGCAGTAGTAGCGACGTTGTTACACTCGCGACGGTTGTTGCTGCTGAGCACGCTGCTGCTGCTACTGCTGCGCCTGCTGCGGCTGCTAGTGATCCTCGTGCTGCTAGTGCTGCTGCTACTGCTGCTGCTGCTGCTGTTGCTGCTGCCGCGCCTGTTACTGCTGTGCCTGCTGCTGCTGCTGCTGCTGCGCCTGTTACTGCTGCGCTTGCTGAGGCGGCTGTGCCTGCTGCTGCTGTGCCTGCTACTGCTGCGCCTGCTACTGCTGCACTTGCTAGCGCTGCGCTTGCTCCTGCTGCTGCTGCTGCTGCTGCTGCTGCTGCTGCTGCTCCTGCTGCTGCTGCTACTGCTGCTGCTGCTACACCTCTTGCTGCGACTACCGCTACTAGTACTGACACGCAGTACGTTGCACAGAACCTCTCCACCGCTTCATCAACCGACGCCATCAACGCTGCTCGCGCTGAGACTTACAGCTATTCGGACACTCAGCCCCAGCAGCGCGTAGTAGACATACATGTCCTAAAGCAACAGGGTGAAACAGAGAACGACGCTGACGACGAGGCGTACGAGGAACCCGAAGGGTCACGGGCGCACAGTCCGTTTTTCGACCTCATTTCCACTGGTAGTGCGTCCGGTCCGTGGCGACTGCCCTCACCAATACCTTACGAAGTCATGTGGTTGCCCTGTTCCGACAACGAGTCGTCTGATACCAGCGCAGACGCTGCTCCTGTTATTGGTTCTGCTGCAGTAGTACCTGTATCATCATACTTCAAAGCAGAGCCGTTAGGATACTTGTCAGACGCTATGCTACTGAAAATAAGCGGTAAGTTGCCGACATCAGATTACATACGGTTAGGTTCATTCCTTGAAGTGAACTTGAAGGATATGGGATATCTCAGTTGTGAGACAAGTGTCATAACTCAAGCTAGAGAAATGTTCACTACTTGGTACCAGAAAAGTTGTACTAGTAGGTGGAAGGACCTAGCCGCCGCCTTGGAAGAATCTTACCGTATGGACCTCATCAAATTCTCACGTGAGTACATGGACAAGCATGACATGTGGGATGGCTTAGAGAGTGGAGACATGGAGTGGAAAGTGCAGAAATATTTCTCTCTTTTAGCTGAGCTCTGCCCTAGAGACTGGAAGACCATAGGGATCTACTTAGGGTTGACTTCTCATGAAGTAACTTCCATCTCTCAACCTGTGCCTTCTGACAGGACTGTGAAGAACCCTGTCTATGAAGTGCTGAAAGCTTGGAAGTACAACGAGACGTCTGAGCCTATGGCTCTGATGAAAGTGTTGGAAGACTACATGGGACGCGGCGACGTCGCAATGTATGTTCAAGGGTTGTATGCAGCTGTACCCAAAGAAATAAAAGTGAGCTGTGACACACCAGTGTTGACGACTCTCGTCTGATCCCTGCAGTAAGATGGACATCTGTTGAAATCGATCCTACACTACAGACGTCTTTCACTATGCTAATAGCATCGTGTGGTAAGAGGCGTCTAGTATTCGAAGTGATAAACAACGTTTATTTTTTTAATATTTGGTAAATAAGTGAAAAAAACAAAAAAAAGAAAAACATGCCGCAGGACGTTTGCGAAAAGTGTTTCAAAATTTTTAAAAGACCGTACAATCACGAGCGACCCGTAGAAAAATGAAGAACGATACCTAAGTTTTGCTCTCTATGCAGCGATGTCGGCTAGCGTCGCATACGACTTTCCGGGGTAGGAGGGGCAGCGTACGTCAGAGAATCCGACGCAGATTCCGACCCCTTGTTAGACCGAGTTTAAAATCACATAAACGAGAACGCCAAAGTCATCGAGAAAGCTGTGCTAGAAGTTTACCGACCAACCTTAGCGAAGTTACATGTAGCGATAGGTGAAGCTCTCCTGCTAGAGGAAGCGACATTCACCCCTTCTCCAGGCGGCTTCGCTGCAGCTCACACCAGACAACCGTTAGTTCAACTGAAGAAGCGGCTTCTGAGATACATCCGTCAAGCTCCAGTCGTACGCTTCAACTCGGAGAGTTACGACTTGAACCTGATCAAAAAATACGCCTTCGCTCGTTATTTGCCTCCGGAGAAACCAACAATTCAGCGTCATAAAGAAAAGCAATCAATAGTTGACGTAGTAGTCAACTTTTTTAGCACTTGGTTACAGCTACGCGAATTATTTGCGAGCTTTCACTACAAACAAAGAGAAAGGTTGCTTTACTTACGAATGGATGACGTATACCAAGAAACTAGTAAACAAAAAACCCCTGCCACCGAGATCGACTTTTGACAGCGAACTGACGGGCGTCAAAATGGCCGAAATCCGACTACGCCACATGTCAGAAAGTTTAGTATGACAAGAAGAAGCAAACTATGACAGATTACTTGATCCACTACAACAACGAAGACGTCAAATCTTTCATAGAAGCTTTTTGAAAAAATCACGCTATTTTTTTCCAACATAGCAGCATTGTCATGTTGAAAGACGCCATCTCTCTCGCCAGTTTGACTTTACAAGACCTCTTCCAAAAACCCTATAAGCTGTGTTCACAACGTTCCCTCCGTTCGACGCCGTCCTCCACGCTCTGATCAAAGAAAAATATAGTCAGTGGTCCTTCCATCATCTTCCATAGATTTCACGAGAAAGAGTGTATAGGTGTCTTATAAGTCGGCAGAGGGTGAATACTAGTGAAAAAAGGAAGGCGCGTGTGCAAGTAGCTTTTTCTAACAGACATGTGTGTGAACTAAGCTGCTTAAGTCTAAACCCACCTGCGGTAGAAGCTCTGTACTTAGAGAGTCTTTTCAGCCGTTTAAGAGGCTTATCTAGGACAGGGTACATAAGGAGTGAAACGCCGCTGTCACCAGTCACACTTTCTCCACCCGCCCTTCATCTTCGTAGCATCGTCCACTCTACGCTCGCACAGCACGTTACGATGGTTAGTTCTGCTATTTTCTTTGTTTATGAAAGTGTTGACGCTACAGAGCATCTAAACCCTCTCGAAATGAGTCCAAGAAAGAAAAAGCAACTCCCACTTGAAGCAAGAAGAGAAACGGTGCCCTATGATGCATGTGAGGTAAAGAAACATTGGAAGGACGTCACCAAGGAGCAATGGATAGAAGCATGCTTCAACTTCATCGGAACAGTAGTTTCATTTGGACAGAGGGAGAAGATTTTGTTAGAGCTATTTTTCTTAGCTCCGTATACTTGGCCTGACTGTGGTGAAATTCCTTCAAGTTTGTCAGTCTTCGCCATACAAGTTATCAACTCCTTGAAGGAGCTTCGATATATGCAAGGCACTCAGGAGGAGATTGTCAGGAAAATGACGGAATTCGAAACAGGCGAAGACACAATATGGTGCGAGGAGACGACATATGCAGACGATGATCTGGAGTCCATCATTTGTAGTCCGTTGGAACATTATGTTAAAGACTTTGAGGACATGCTAGACAGCACTGAGATGAACCCGAAAGAGAGATCCCTTACTGCACAGAAAGAGGCCAAAGCTGTGTTGGAAAAGCACAAGTTTGGTCAAGGATTCACTCTTCAAAGCAGCTGTGTGAGTGTGATAAAAAGTCTTGTGTTGAAACATTCAGACATGAAGTTTTCGCGTGCTGTCGACACACTTCCTTTGCCTGAACTGATGATGAACATGATCGACCCTATGGTACCAACACGTTTCGACTCTGCCAATTGTCCCATGTATAAAATGGTTTCAAGTTTTGCCCGTGGCCGATGGCTAAACGATCCACTGAAGTCAGAAAACCTCCTTGATTTAATCAATTGACTAAATGTATTTTCTCATACTAGTATTAGTAGCATTAGTAATAGCGGCATCCGTGACATCGTCAGCAGCAGCAGCAGCAGCTGCACAAGCAAAAGACAAACGCCGTAGTCTCCTCATCCAGACCTCCGCTAGTAGCGCTCTATAAGCGCAAGCAGTGGCTGTGAACCCCCTCCTCCCGCCGTACACACGGGTAAATATCAGAGTCGGCCAATGTCGCCAATACTACTCTCATACAAGGGTCAGGCGCTGCTGACCTATAATAGATGAGTCAAGGACTATTCTACTGAGGGTCAGGCTACGCCGGAAATTCAATAACAAGCTGGACTTTGGCAAATTTGCTTGAAAGTCTGGCCAGCAAGAGTCCGGCATACTCTCCCAAGAGTTCAGCATTGTCAGACTATGGCATGAGGATCCCGCATGGTCAGACTTTCAAAAGCAAGTTTGCCAAACTCCAGCTTTTTATTGAATGTCCGGCGCAGCCTGACCCTCACTAGAATAGCCCTTGACCCATCTATTATAGGCCAGCCGTGCCTGACCTTTGTCTGAAGGTAGAATTAGCGCTATTGGGTGCCTCTGATGTTTGCCTGTGTGTAGTCAAACCTCGCCTGAGAGAGACATACTTCAGAAAGAAAAGAAAGCGGCGTGAGAAGGTGACGGGATCCCAAGTGTCAACCCTAAGACTTACATTTGCTACGATCAAATCAGCGGCACCAGTGAAAGAAAATCTCAAAAAAAGTGTACAGAAGTAGTCGTCTTCTTAAATGTTTTCGAAAACGAAAAACTCTCCTTGCGGTAAATATAAATTTCAAAAGTGGTACGAACCAAAAATGGCCACTTACACCATAGAGAAAGATGACGTGCGCTACTTGTATTATAAGCGTCGCGTGCATTCTAACGGTGTGACAACGAGTCCTTTAAAATATGAAAAAGTGTGTTATTGATTGATTGAGCGCATCTTTTCAAAAATAGAGTGTTATTAGAATTGAAAAAAAAAGAAAATAAAAAAATAAAATAAAATTATTGTTGTGTTTATTTTCATACGTCTTCTTTTATTAGTAAGTAAAACAATTATAACAATTAACTAGCGTGTCCTCTCAAAGTGACACTTCCTCCGGTCGCTGCTGAATCGTCTAATTAAGGTATGTGTCGTCGTCACTTCTAGTCACGTGACTCATCAGGTCACTTCCGGTCGCGTGATCCTAAAATCGATCACTTCCTAAACAAAATTAAATTAAGAGACACATTTCTTCATGACCCAACCAATCAGAGGTCTCCATTTGACCAGAAGTAGGCCCCTCATTTGCATAAATGGGTCACTTCCGGTGTACCAGCCAATCAGAAGCCTCTAACTAAGTCAAAGTCACTTGACGTCACTTCCGGTATGCCCTTATATGTACATGTGAAGGTCACATGACGTCACTTCCGGTATGCCCTTATATGGGCGTGTGACGTCACATGACGTCACTTCCGGTATGCCCTTATATGGGCGTGTGACGTCACTTCCGGTCAAATGGAAGCCTCTGATTGGCTGAGTCATGACCTTGACCTCTAACTAGGTCAAGGTCACGTGACGTCACTTCCGGTATGCCCATATATGGGCATGTGACGTCACTTCCGGTCAAATGGAGGCCTCTGATTGGCTGCATGTCGATTGAGTAATAAACAGTACTTAACTATAGTCCCGTTCCGATACATACTATACTACTGGTGGGAATTCCGGAATTTCACACCTACTGACCAACGCTTTTGATACATTATGCGTTACATATATGGAGGCGAAAAGGGTAACCAATTACCTAATACACCTACTATTCCCCCCATCAGAAAGGAAGGGAGAGAAACAAAAAGTATGCCTCTATGGATGATTCATATGGGCTCGGACATAATATGATGGGATTTTCTTATAGACGGGAACTTGAAAATCGCCTGTTACTTTTCCAGGATGTAACTCCTTCGAGACCTTAGAGAAATAAGAATGATGTCCAGAGTCGTCCCCTGTTTGAGACCTTGACTTCCGGTTTGCTATAAACCTTAGTAAATGTGACAATTGCCTTACGCCGGCCCTATACACTGCTGAGTAAATCAAGTCCAAGCAACTAAATCACAATTGATTTACCACATGGACCCAGTGCGTGGGAGGGGTTCGGAGTAGGGGCGAATTGTGTTGGATTTGTGTAGGTTTTTGCACTGGCGGATGAGCAGGATCGTTTACTCAGTTGTCTTATTGGCGTCGACTTGTCTTTCACTCCAGGAAGTGGTAGGGTCCCATGTTCACCTGAGTGGACATGGCGTAACGAACCAACAAGCCTAGTGTGTTTGTCCAAAACGCCCACATGTCTCAGAGAAGGAGTCATCAAGGAGTTGTTCCTACATAATTATGCAACTGAGAGATAACTTAAGGGATATTCCCCAGGGTGCCAGTATATCGACGGGGTTTGTTTTGTCTGTGTCTGTGGAAAGGTCTCCCATAATTATTGTCACATGAACTCCTATCTATCATCGATAGTCTTGATCGAAATCAACTATATTCTGATACATACCTAGTACTAGCCTACAAGGTGCACCATATTGTAGAATTCTGTAACCACAAATTAAATTGACTGTTAAGAGCCTTGCCCCGGGGCCTTGCCACTTTCAGCCTACGAAAAGAACATTATTCATGATTCAATAATGACACCCCAAAATAGGTAAAACTTATTATAGTATATGCAGGCACGTACAGAGAGACAAAGACCATCTGTAAGCCTACTTTTCCCAAACTCACCCATGCTGTCCGAGAATCTGTAAAAAGATGGCACATACCAATGTGTTGTTAAGATGTGGTTTATATTTTATATAGAGATTTTGTGTGCGGGGGGGGGGGTGTTCAAATCCGAAATGTATTATGGGAGGAAAAATCCGGGGGTAGTTGTAGTTTGTAGTTGCAGTTGATTATATTTTATTTGGCAAAAAAAATCACAATACACAGGGCGCTTTTCAAGTCCTATAATACTGCTGACGCTGCTGGTGGTAAAGATTGTTACTATTCTTAATACAGATGAACAAAGTCAAGCACAAAGATGTCCGACAGAGGTTAAGATCTTCGATATTCTTCCTTTGATTTATTTATGCCTGGCGTGGGACAATAAATTGCCTTCTCCATCACCCCAGATCGCATCAAAAAAGCATTGACTCAGCAGTTTATACGTGCCCTGCACGAGAGCAAACATCAAAATAGCCAAACTGGTCACGCAAAGATTCGCCCCTCCTAAATCATATATGGTATTCACTGGTCAGGGATTATGATCAGAAGAGAACGCTATTCTTCACGTATTTGATCATTGTGGACAGGCACATGCAAGATTGGGATTAAGACAAGTGTGTTCGACTTCTCAATTTAATTGTGTGTGATTTTTCATACTTAATGCGGGTTTCAAGATAATATGCCGTAGATCTGTATTAAGACGTACACATGCCATTTATGACGTAGGCCTAAAATAGTCTCTTGTTAGCTTTAATATTTCGCACATAATAGTCATCTGTTACATTCTACTCCAGCATACACAACTGATATGAAAGAATTATTTCAAAAGAAGATTATTAAGTGAAAGGGTTCTACATCGATTCACCCAAACCCCCTATAAAGAAGCCATATGGATTACTATGGTAGAATGACTAGAGTGATTCATTGCTTCGAGAAGACGATAGCGATTTTGAGTTCAAATTTGAAAGCGGAAACATTATACGGGACTAGCGCATCCTGGAATCTCAGGTAGTCGGGGGCCAAACCTCTATCTCCTTATCAGGCTTATCCCCTCCCCTCGCACCTAGAACAAAGGTTCTGAAATTCACCCATGATGCACTGCTCTGGAGTCGGGGGCCTAACCACAATGCATTGCTCTGAGCCTATGATGACGCCACCTGCCCACATGCTGTGAAAAGATTGTGAAGGTCATTTGGTGCAATCCATGTAATAGTTGAATGTAAATACTCTCGTGGTTGACCTGAGATAAATGACAAAAGTCTATGAATTAACTGTTAATACAAATTTGAACCATCATGTTATTTGCAACCAAAAGTTGCCAACATAATTATTTCACAAAAAGAAATCAAATATAGCTGATGGTCCTGAAGGTCTTACTCGTGCATGTAAAGAGTTAATGGCTGTGATAACAACACGTTGTCAGTCCACCTCTATCAGGAGCCCATCTCTCAGCCCAGCACGGCAAATGGTATTACTGCCAGGCTGGCAATGCCATCCACTGTATTAGCATTCAGAGGGACAGCTCAGTGATATATATGCATGAGCCGGAGAACCCTCGATGAATAATTCAAAGCAAGTAAAATCCGTTCTCCGGGCTAATATATTTTGATAGCCTCAACTAACGCAAAATGTACACGCTAAAAACGCTTTTGAAAACGCGGAAAGTCTCAGAAAAGAGAAGGTTTTTAGTAGCAGTATTTAGGACTTGGCAGTGTCGTCATTGCCTAATGGCTAAACTCCACTGGAACGATTTTGTAGGCCATGTAGATATTTGAAACTAGAATGAATTATAGGTCCGTACCATCGTAAATGAAATTATGTCATAGCTTGCAAAATCTCACCGGCGGAATTTAGGCATGATAGGGATGAAATCTTGCAATTTAAAAAACGAATGAATACTATCATTTAAATGTGTGTACATTGAGGACTTGGTGACATTTATACCTTTGTGTAAAGTAACATCCACAAAGTAGGTTTAACTTCTTAAATAATGACTCTCTTTGCATAGGGCCGCATAAATAGGTATGAACAAAGTGTAGTGAGAACAGAGAGTCTAGGGAGAATAGGAGATTGCCTTAGATACGAAAGCTTTCTTCTGTATATATGTTATTTACTGACAGGCGTACATTTAGAGAGAAAAAGGGAAGTGACATTATTTTCTTATTGTCTAATGCATTTAGGTGTCTGTATTAGAAGTTTTATTAATTGAATAAGAACACAATGCCATCTGTAGACAGGTCAGTGCAATTAAATTGTCTATTGTCAGTTACTGGTGAACCTTATACTGGCTGTGCTGATAATGTATAGCTGAAGTGGACACTGTTCACTTTATTGATGAGGTTGAGGTCTGCTCTGTTTATATCTGAATGGTACACTTGATAGCATATGATAATTATAGACAGGGTGTCTGAGCTATAGTTAAATCTCATATGTTTATCTTAAATAATGCGGCATTCAATATAGGCATGCAAGGCTACCGTAGGGATAAAGACGAATAATTTAAACAGGGAAATATATGCTTAGTGGGGGGGGGGGGTCTAACGGGGGATTTTGTCAATAATGATAAAATGCCTGCAGTAGAACGTTATTTTCTAATGGCGTATGGGTATGTGTCATAGACATAAATAGTATCCTAGTCAAGTCTGTGGTATGCGTAGACAGGAAGATCAACGTTATTTTAAGGGGTGATCAAGAGGAGGCCTGGGGCCATAATAAAACATACATAATAGAATGAGGTATACTAGAAACTATAACCGTTCAGCTGGGTGAGGTAAATCTTATTTTCCTTCCACAGTTAAACCACAGTGGAGGGGCAAGACAAAGCATTTCACACCTTGGTTATTTTTTACATGACCAAAGGATAAGTCAGATACCCCACTTGTAATTTGTATGTAATAATAACAATGGTAGACTGGCCTATGAGGGCCTTCTGTCGTGGTTATTTTGACATACTGGTGCCGAAACGGCTAATTTGTCCTATATACAGCCCAAACTCTTGTCCTACAAGTGTCCGGTCAGCAGCTTTGCTTAAACCCGCAGATCTTACTGCACGTCCAGTAACAGTCAAAGTGCAGTCGGGACAGGTACTCAGCTCTATTTATAGGGGCGCTGGGCCTTTAGCGTTCAATTATGTAGAGATGGGATAATGGGGTATGGACACCCCTTAATGGGAGTCGATAGCTCACTACAGCCACCACGCCCTACTGTGGAGTTCTTGGACCAAAAATAAAGTGTGTTCCAGGTCCAAGCTGGGGTTATATGGGGTAGAGAGGAAGGTAACTATTTTCTCGTTTAGAAATTGACCTCGTGCTCAATAGGTATCTGTAAAGCAAAAACGTAATGGTAGGGATATTGAGAGGTAGGGAAGCTGAAAATTGTTTCCTTGCCGTTGGCTCGGGAGTTTACCTCCAGCGCTCAGGGCCGTGAAAAGGGCCCTCTTGTTGTCTTGCCATGTACTTTCGCATGGTGCATGGAATCTAGAAGGAATTTCAGCAGTACAATGACACCATCTTATTACCAAGACCCTATACTTCAAACCTATGTAAGGATTTGATAAATAAAAAAATGCCCACAACAGGGTGAGTGCATGAATGAACAGAATCTATATGGAGATGCTAGTGCACTGTGTGGGGGTGGGGGGGGGGGGGGGGTGATATGTGAGTCTCTCTGAGTTAGACACGTGTCACCTCTCTCTATATCCGTTCTCAATGACAAAGATATGAGTAAATCTCATGTACTGGGGTGATAGAAAACACATTGTCCTACATGTGAGGCTTTGATACTATTTTCTAATGTTTTTATAAGTGTACTTCCTTATAGGGCATAGGATAAAGCAGCTCATATCAACATGAAAAATCAACTTAATCAACAAGTATCATAGCACATCTGGATGGGCTATTCATTGGCTTTAAAAAAGTTATAATATGATAGATTGTATTTTCAATAGTTATCAACGGAAATAAACATATGTATACATACATACCTAGACCTATAGGGCTCCTTGGGGTTAGGCTATGGGCGCGGCCATGTCCAACCCCCGGTGCTTCCTTTGGTTGCCTCTAGATGGGGCCTAAGTCAGGATAGTGATTGCTTCAGTCTGCGTTACCCTGAAGACATGCGAATAGCATTGGCCCTCAGTAACTAGGCCTACTCACTGAAGGGCTAAGTCCTGGGAACCACTTCAGGCAGAAGCAATAGTGGCCTGCCCTGTGATGTCATAACCCCTGGTTAGCTGCCCTACCTGGTGGCCAAGGGCCTGTACTGAAGGTTCTTAAAGTTAGTACATCCGATGTGTGGGCCAAAAAAATTGATTTCCCTAAAATTTAGTCAGAATGCTCACATATAATATATTTGACTTCCTATCTGTTCCATTCCCCCTAATTCCCTCCAAATTTGCTCTAATTGGATTTTATTCCCCAAAATATGGTCATTTTCAGAATAAAAGCGTGCACTCTTTTATTCCCCCCACTGAAAATACACTAGAAAAACCCATGATTGGGAGACATTGGATACCGTTAACACCCATTGATGACATTAAGTTGACCTCTATTCTCTAAATATTATACTTTTAGCATGTTTGGGATACATTCAAGTAAGATTTAGAATTTGAAGAAAAATCGGATATACCCACTTTAACTTAGAACAGGTGGTGCTGCTGTCAACGGCCAGGTGCCCTATACAGTACCATTGCACTGAATTCCTACCTGCTGTAGTGGTTATCACTGAGGCATGCTACTCAGTCTGGCTCTCAATTAGCACTTAACACTCTACCAAACACGACCACTTCTCTCCCCTCTACAGTATAGGAACCTTTTCCAGTAAAACCACCAACCTTGCCTCACATTTAATCATCTTACACAAAAACTATGACATGTATTGACATACCGTTTTTTGCATTATATTCCTGACATATTTATCTTTTCATTAAGGGTAAATTGAATTATGTGCAATAAATAGATTCTCTTATATGGGGTAAACGCCCTATCATTGGCTGTTTCTTTATTGATCAGTGATACGTTGGTCATATGCACAGGTGTATGTCATGGAATATCAATGTGGTCTAAGTGTCTAGCTCATACACCCATGTAACAACCCTGCTTCTAGTCCTACCAACATTTCCAATGTAATCACAGAACCCCTTTTTCTCTTTTTTTTTTACCAGATTACCGAGATGACCAAGAAGCAGTGTGGAGTATGGCAAAACGGATATACGATACACAGCAGCAGCTGACGGCGGAGAGGGAGACGTGGAGGAGGCCCATCCCCTCCTCCCACTCCACATTGATCAGGTTGCTGCTAGATAAAGTAAAACGCGGATCGGGTCGCTGTATAAGTAGTTGTTTGGGAGGCGGCATGACCTTCGTCAGGTGTAAAACAATGTGTCACTGGTGAGTAGTCTTGGTTGATTTCTACTTCATTTTGTACTTGTTGAACCCGTGTTACCATCTGAAGACCCAAGGGTCTCTCATTATAGTAGTACAGTTGGTTTGACTTAAAGACGCCGATCTTGCTGCCTCTCCAGTAACAGTCGGAATGCAGGCATGACAGGTACTCAGCCCTTTATATGCGGCCTGGGGTTTAAATGCGCAGATCTCGCTACCCCTCCAGCGGCAGTCGATTTGGAGCCGGGACAGGTACTCAGCCCTATATATGATGGCATAAACTCCCCACTTATGTTGTTTCGGCTATTTCTGGCCCTTTTCAGGCTTATACCCCTACAGAATAACCAGTTTTGCACCAAATTATTCAAATTTTTGGTATATGTGAAAAAACATCCTAATAATTCGGGAAATCTCTTTTTTTTGTGTATTGGCCCAATATTTTCCATTTTCTGGCCCTCCAAAGGCCCAAAAACCCCTAAAAACGTCAAAAATGCTAAAGATGTCATGTTTTACATGTCTCCCATGTGTACTGAGGCAGTAACAGCTTATTCCTACTATCATTTTCTATTAGGTCTATGGTATAGTCAATTGATTCATTGATGAAAATTTTAAACCTTCAGAGAATTGTTAATACCCAATATATTTAAGTTATCTCTGGTTTTCCTGTGTCCTACTCCCTCTAATGTTCTTATGCAAAAATCCACCATTTTTATGCTCATTTATACAAGAAATTATTTCCGTCACGGAGTCACCCGGGTGACTCCGTGACGTGAAATAGGTTAATAGGGGTACTTTAGGCCTATACTGTGCAAATTTGGTCTAACCAGATATCATGATGCTTCATATTTCTTAAAGTACACATGATCAGGACACTGTAGAGTGAATTTAACCAACAATGGGACCATTTTGAGGAAACTAGGGTAAAGTTGAGAGTATGTAGTTGAAATGTTCATATTTCTGATAAATGTTCAAATTCATCGGGCTGTATCTCAAGAACTATTACTCAGAGGATATCCATTCTTGGTATGCTTCAAGATATATTTTGGCCCAGCTTGTAAACAAAATTATTAGTTGCTGTGATGTATTTAAAACATAATGTTCATGATCATGGATTTTTCGTCACGGAGTCACCTGAAAAAAGGACAATAAACTTAACGAGGCGATAAAAACTGAACAGCTAGGGTTAGAAATGTATCAAAAAGTGTTCCAAGGAGCCAAGATATATACCTTTCAATATACTAAACTTGTTTAAACATATTAAGAACTTTCTGATTTGTTCTTCCTCTATCCTAAAACAACATAAGTCAGGAGTTTGAGCCTATATATAGGGGTGCTGGGGCTTTAAGGTGAGGGAACCACACCCGACTTAGCTACAGGCGGTATATGGATCCTTCTCAGAACTAAGCATGGGTATGGGATATGGAATTCGAAATTACAGTACAAAAAATGTACTTACCTGTGCATTCTACTCCAGACTACTAAAGCCAAGATTTCCCTCAACCGACAGTTGACAGTCGAGTCGTCCTATCAAATGCCCACATATTGGTACCCCCACACCACGGTAACCTGAGTAAGAGTCGGACTGGAGCCAGAACAGGTACTCAAGTCTTAGTTACATAGTGCAGGGTGTCATATATACTTGATTGCTTCTATTTATATGGGAGGCACCCCAATGAAAGCAGTTCTGCACCAATCCGCCATCCATGTGTATTGGTACATGTATGTGTCATACTTGTTATTTGTACTAACCCTAAGTCCATTACTTTATCTCCAATTTTCATACCCTAGCTTTATAAACAACATTTTGCTCACATCCCTATAGCAAAGGCACTACTTTTGTGCTTTACCTGGCCTGTGGCAGAGTAATTACTTGATTGGCTGTGTTGATTGATACATCTGCACTAGAGACTGTGTACATTCCTGTAGGCGTTTCCTGTCTGACTGCGATTTCTCACCAATCTCTAGCCATATAATCCATACAAGTCATATCTGTATATCTATTGCCATTTCCTTAATTGACCCATATAGAATCATCCAATAGCAACATATATGATGGTCCTATCAGTATCCTGGCCTTGGGAAATAGTCCAGTGGGCGGATAATGCCTTATTATTTGGTCTGTTTACAAGGACTGCTAGACTCTCGTCTAGACTTTGAATCAACATGAGAGCAGAAGAGTTTGCAACAGGCATATATGCTTTTATCACTGCCCTACTTGCCCTACTAAAAGATACGGAGAAAGCCCACTTTGTCCTGGGTCTCCAATTCTGGGACAGGCCCTTTCCTGGCTCTCCTACTCCTTCCCTTTGTACTTTAGAGAGCTAAGCCACTCCCGGGGTTGCATTGTCTTCAGCCTTCTTTGCGGTGAGGGGGGAGGGGGGTCCGTGCTGACCCCAGTTCTTAGATTATCTATACAGGTCACCTTTATTGATGAACACAACAGCCCCATTAATCTAACCAAAGAACTCTGCATTACATAACCCCCCCCCCCCCCCAGTATCCTATTACCTATTACACACTATTCAGGCAAAAATTTAATGAGCACTCAAATTGTCCACCACTGAGAGATATTCCCAGAAGGTATCACCCTCACGTGTGAATAATAGTTGTTACCAGTACGTATATTTATAGGTAATTGGTCCATGTGCTGAGGGCCAATGAGAATCAATTTAAGCACAGACGTAGAACCAACTAGTGAGGACCTATATTGCTCCTCTTACTCAAAGGGCACACATTCAATACTGTTGGTTTTTATGATCCAGATATGATGATATAGTTTGAAAACCAACACAGTCGAAGGCTGGTTAGTAGGTCCACAGGGCCCATACGGTAGTAGGTACAGCAATCAAGGGCCCCATTCACGGGTTTGTATGTGTCACAGTCCTAAACAACCCAAATGAAACAATTCACAACTCAGCAATGAGACATCTTACAATACCAAATGACACATCATGGCAGAGAACAAGACCGCATCCTTTTCTTTCTGACCCATCTGTAGCTGCCAGGGCAATAAGTGCTGAGAAATAAATTGGTGAAATATAAATACAACTGCACTGCAGACAGGTAGATTGGAATGGTTTTCATAGAGGAGGCACTGGTGCTATCCTCATAGAAAAGGGGGTCAATCATCAAAATTCTCATTTGTGTTTGTGGGACCTCATACATGTGGACTCTCCTGACTGAGCAGATTTTGTAGGTATCCTATTCTACTTTGTGTCACAACAATTACTAAATAAAACCCTCCCTCATTAAGTTACATCACTTTTGCAGGTGATCTATGTGGTCAGGTACCCCCCAAAACCACCCCAAACCCCCACCACTTGATAGCATATATAGCGACGGTGCCAATTAACCCTCTGTTCATTGGAACTACAACAGGACATATGATATTCGAGTGGTAGTTGGCATGAGGGTCTGTACTGAAGGTCTCAAAAAACAAGATTCTGTAAACAGCTACTTAATCAAGGACATATCCTCTAATTGAGAGCAATATACCTACAGCACACAGCATGATAGGTCCAGCTAAGGACACTCAAGTAGCCACAGCATGCATCTGCCAGGCACTATATTGGAACTTGCACAATTCCGGAACTGCGCACCCTTAAGGTTGCGCAGAGTCAGAATTCCTACATGGTGCAACAGTTCCGGAATTGCGCAGGGCTTCTTTGGACCCCGGCCCTTTGCACCTAATAACTTGTACAAAGAGTTATTCTGTGGCCTAATATGCAATCATTTTTCCGAACTAAGGTCCGCATTTGTGCAGGAGTGGAGGGGAGTGGGTTTATTGATCAATTATTTTAGAAACGTTGGATTTCTATGGGGAGAG
Organism: Harmothoe impar; assembly: GCA_947462335.1. Taxonomy (NCBI): domain Eukaryota; kingdom Metazoa; phylum Annelida; class Polychaeta; order Phyllodocida; family Polynoidae; genus Harmothoe; species Harmothoe impar. Next base: position 26,854,142 of record OX381705.1, on the reverse strand, counting down.
ACTATATTTTGGATCCCCAAGCCACATCCCCAAGACACATCTCAGGGTTATTCTTAGAATGCGCAACTTCCGTTTCTGCGCATGAATAGGGTGGGGCAATTCCGGAACTGTTGTGTTATCTAGGGATAATTATAATTATTTAAAAGTTCTCACATTGCACAACTTCCGATATTGCGCGAGACACATACACTGCAGCAGAGTTGGAGTGGTGGAAAGTGACAGATGCTTGCTCCCTACTTTTTTATGTTTAGAAAATCATAGAAAATAGTCTATCAATGATAGGTGCATAAAGTTTGCAGTTCTGAATTCCACTCGATCCCCTCATCACAGTATAGAATATATATGTTATATAACAATTTCCCGAAAATCCACTGTCCTACCTACCATACGGACCGAACCTGTATGATCCCCAAGGGTGTGTGGTCTATGTACTGAAACTACCCAGTGCATTGTTTGATCCCCATAAGGGTGTCTGGGAGCATGTGTTTGTAGGGGCAATTGCCTATGCTGACCAGAAATAGAATGCTAGGCACACAAAGTGGTCAAGTCTATTCTCATGAACCTTTGTTTATGTCTGTGCTGTCATCATCATATATGTCGTCAGGGGCTACCTGTTGAGTTCCTGGTGTGCCACCCACCACAATAGGTGAGAACAGAGTTACAAGCTGGGTGAGATCTGTTGCCTGCCCTCTGTCCTATTGTCCCTGCCCATGGACTATAATACAAGGTAGAGAACACACTGTGAGACGCTGTAGGGGATCTATCCTGAATTGCCCCAGGGATACATCTACAGTTTTAACACTTTAAGAGCCGAATTGTGCCCTTTATCACCATTATGTATGAATGCAGCCAGTGCTGCATGAAAGCATCACGCCGCCCTATGGGATTGGTACACTCCTGACGGGTCGGCATGATACAGCCCTGGTGAGTAGACTCGTCAGGGCTGCATTCGTGCAGCATGGACCACTAAGGACATAATATATAAAAGTAGTATGCCTAAATAACATATCATTTGTATAAGGGGAACCTATAAATGTACACTACCCTTTGTACATTAAATCTATGCAGCTCTGGGTGTCTAACTCGCACATGGGGACGAACCTGCCAAGTGACTAGACGCCACCCATCTTACCTGTAATCTTAAAAAGTCCACTTTTCCAGTAATCTTAATCAGTTCCAGGCCTATCCTCTAGATGGCACCACTGTAAGTTGGTAACATTGCTGTATATATCGGGGACTCTTCCCTTGCACCCCTTATCTTTCTCTTTTATTTTCTTTTTCTTGTTTGAAACTGTAACAGAACTATAACTGAACCCATTTACCTCTAAAGGATGGGACGGTTAAGATTGTAGGAAAGGACTTATTTACCAGTTTACAAGAACCACAATTCTGTCATCAAAGGAATCATGATGAGGGCTAACTGGTAAACTTTGAACGCGTGTTCGCAGTCTGAAGTGTACTTAAAAGCGATGCCTCTGGCACCATTGTGTCATATCAAAGAGGCAACAGACACCCTTATGATTGAGTAGCAATTAAAGGGTCATACACCTAAAGGCAGGATATATTTGTGTGTGGTGGGCAAGGATCATAATCACGGACTATTTTTCCTCTAATAGGAATATGATGTATTTATGAAACACAGCGATATGGATGAAAATAACTGTTTTTCAAGCGATTCTTAATGCCAGTATATAGACAAAGGTGCACGAGTTTCAGTCTGTTGGCTGGGTTATTTCACGAGTTGACCTTGGGCCGTATTTCACGAGGCCGTAGGCCGAGTGAAATGCGGCCCAAGGTCAACAAGTGAAATAACCAGGCCAACAGACTTAAATAAGTGTACCTTTTTTATGATTTTCGATTGAATATAGCAAAATTATGATAGGGGGGGGGCCTACAATAGCTTATTTCTATCCCGTTTCTGCCCCGTTCAAAGGTAAACAAACCGCCATTTTGATGACGTCACAGGGCCGTGAAATACGGCCATGGGTTATTTCACGGCGGGTATGTAATACGGCCTTCCTTGGTTAAGTCAATGGGACTGCTGTATTTCATAAAAAATAAAATGGTGTTTAAGACCATAATATAATACTGGGTACATGGCCTTTACTGATGAATAGATTTGCATTATACAGTAAAACACAAAATCAGTTAACAATTTTAGTTGTAGCACAAGTATGTGAAACCTATTCATCGAGATCATTGGGCAGACAGAGGCCCACATTCCCATTGTTGACTCATGGTTACTACCAAGAGTAATAATATACACTGCCTAAATTCGATTTTAAAACGCCTTTGAGCCACAGGGAAACTCCATGTCATTGTCACAGTGTATGACATCAGAGACATGAAAGGAGTGTAGGCCTGGATAGTCAAGGTCGGAGGACAGATGATACCATTATAAAAGATGTGCCACTTTCAAGATATGCCCAAAATCAAGCCGTTTTTTTTTTTTTTTTTTACTTAGTGCTAGCCTGTAGAAGTGGGAACTCCAATGTTGAGGGCAAAGGAGAAGACACATTTTGAGTTGAAAGTTCACATTTTCATCCACAAAAGGGAAGATGACTAACTGGGAAGATCATGATACAATTCACAAGCATAAGGAAATTTTTAAAAAGCGTAACAGACTCCACCCGCTTCAGAAGGTAGTGCAGGAAACTTAACAGCTGTAAAGCACACACCCTCCCCCCTGCCTCCCCCGAGCATTTCTATTGGGTTGGGTCTGTGTTCGCCAAGGTGCATGTACAACTGTCAGAGGGTCACACATCCAGACCAAAACATGTCTTCGGCGTTTACGGTCAAACCGACTAGCTTTTTGATCAGAAAGGATGGCAGCAGATGCCCGCAGCCAGGCACTGTAGCCCACACCCACCTCCCAGATAACAAAAATGTTATTTTACATCAAATAACGTACCTAAGTGTTCGCTAGACTACACCTGGACACGGTTCTTCCATATACCCACTGCCCCACAGGGTCAAGATGAGGTTTTATACACCGAGTCAATGACCAGTGGGCAGTGGGTATGTGGGAGAACTGTGTCCAGGTGTAGTCTATCTGACTTAACCCTCGGATATGCGAAATAACGTTTTTTGACAACTGGGCTGCTCAACCACACCCACCTGGTGCTTGCCCACACCCGCCTGTGTAGGTAGGACAGCATGCGTCACTCTAGGTATGCAGGCCATGTGCTTCTGATCCCCTAGCAATGTTGACACAAGGCGGAGGGGGTATTTTGCTAAAAAATTTGGTCTATTTCCAGTTTAATGCATAATTGTTTATTCTGGATCCCAGCAATATTATTCATTATGCATAATCATGAGATTGTGGCATTTTAATGCAACCAAATACATATTTTTACCAAAATGCGATGCTCAAAGGAGAGGGGATACTTTGAATTGACCACCCTGTTTCTGTAAACAGACCACCTGACCTCCACCCCGAGGTTTAGCTAAGTTGGTGCCCATGGGTTAGAGTAAGCGGTAAGAGGTGTGGGGTATAGGGGCAAGGCCAGAGAACCACCTTTTCCCACAGAGTGCACCTAGGTCGTTGAAACTAGCTTTAATTTCACAATAGGAAATTACAAAAAATAGTTTGGGTTAATTCATTGTGAGCTCCCGAGATTGAATTGATGGAAAGCATTGTTCCTCTTTAGCAAAGGTCATTGGAAATGAGCTGGTGAAACCTCCACCAGTGCATGAATCAAATCACCTGAAACGTGTACCACTGCAACGATCGAAAGCCTGCAAGTATTGCCCCAAATCACCTCAATACAGATAGCTACATGCCTTACCTCACTGAACCATATCTCAGATGCCAAAGTCCTGACATTATTATGTTTCATAACGAGTAAAGGATGTGGCATGCAACGTCTTCTTCTTCCTCAGTAACGCACTAGGTGTCTCTGACGCATGTTGCTCTTGACTTCAAAACTATAGTTCTCCATTCTTTCCTGTCTTTGGCAGTTTCTGCTGCTTTCTTCGGTGTCAAGTTAAGTCCTTTTAAGTCTTTCGCCAGGACCTTTAGCCTGGTTGTTGTTTGGCCTCCTCTGTTGTGTTTTTTTGTTTCTTTTTACAACATGCTGAATGTATTCAACGATGTCAAATCCGCTAATGTGGGTGGCCTGCAACTTTTATTAATGCCAAGCTCCCCCTACAACCCACCCCAACTGATATGGTCTAATTATTTCCATCGTAAGTCTCAAAAAAGGAGTAATCTTTGGGGCCTCGACATACTGGTACTACACAAAGAAAGGATCACAGGCCAAAAATGTCAGTTAGACAAACCATACCTGAGATATATAAAATATGACTGTAATTTAGAGGACCCTATGGTCTACTTATAGGACCACCTTACACGTTTAGTTTATGGGTAGACTAATATAGCCACTCTGACGGCTGTGTCTCACCAAATCAATCCAAGTTGAAAGTCTATGACCGGGTGCAATCTATGACCGGGTGCAATCTATGACCAGGTGCAATCTATGACTGGCATGACAGAAAAAGGCTTATTTAGGGCAGATTTACAAAGACATTTAAAACAAAATGTTCTACAATATGTGATGCATAAATTAACGTGGATGGTTGTCATTATTTCCCCTTCCTTTGGATGCTACTTATAAAGTGACGTCTATGACCTTATTGGAGTCTTCCATTTTATATGTGTTAAAATTGAGAAATAATTATAGAAACTGTGAAAATAAATCTAGTGTCATAAAGTCTCAGTTTTAATCATAGACAAAAACATTGGCCCATGTTCGTGAGACACAGCCTGACACCGCTCCTCTCTCAACATGAAGAATAAAAGGATAAACATGATTTCTCGGGCCAGACAAAACATAAAACACTGGCCCATTTGTATTTTAACAAGCGCACACAACCTTCTGTGGAACGTGCCACATCATATATGAAATGCCAGATCAAAAGTCTGTGGGAACCACCCTTATTTCACCTCAATTCAGACAGTGTTCGGAACACAGCAAACTGTCTGAATCACTTTTCCAAGGCCATCCATACTGAATATACCATATCAACATTACCATCTAATTGGATCCGATATGTTTTGATTCTATATACGTGCAAGTTGTGCTCTACCTAGCAGTATTAGGTCAATGGAATCTAATGGCGTCTTCGCTATGATCATCCACTTGCCAATTATTATGTCATGAATATTCTGGACACTGGTTCGTGGATGTTAGATATTTCTATTTATGTAAATATTGTATTTTATTGATTTAATCAATCGTTATCACTCCAGAATGATACACTTGGTATTTCGTCAGCTTGTTCCCCCGGATTGTCACTTCGGCCTGGTGATGATCGCCCCATGCACCTTGGCCTCGTCGGCCTGTCCAGACTGGCCAACCTTAACCCTTTATGGACGGCATAGTGCATTTAGTACATCATGCCTTGGTCATCATTTTGCTTGGATGCAGCCCTGGCGAGTAACTCACAATTGCTGCATTCAAGCAGCGTTCATGTTGACCCTATAGGGTCGAGACATTCCCGAAGGGTCGACATGAAGCACCAATGTAGCACCGGCGATTTACTCGAAAATGGTTTTGTAATTTTTACTGCATTAAAATCAAAATGAAAGTTAGAAGACTGTTATATGGTATCTAAGATATTGTATATGCGATATCATTTTATGTGTTCTAAATTTTTTGTTCACCCTTAGGGGGTGGCTACGTAAAAGGTATGAATAAGGATGCATCACGTTAAAGCATTGCTGTAACATGTATCAGACACACTGCTCAAACTATTTAGATGTTGTCAATTGGACTGTACTAATGTACAGTTGAAGATAGACCATTCTGTGGTCATTGGTGATCCTGTGTACAGAGGCTTGTGTTATAACATTATGTTCCACAAACAGTCACATAACGTAAATCAATATGGAAGGTTTAGTTCCTTGAGATATGTATGGGACCTGCATTGGCCCTATAAACCTTTTACTTTGTCTGCAATGAGGACCCCTAGTTCACCCCCAATCAAAACATGGAGATCTCTCACCCGCCAAGTATGGTAATACTTGGCTGGCCTGCTAGCTATATATTATGCAGAACTATTACATACAGCTCTAGTATGTGCACCTATCTTTATCATTTTTTACATATATTATCTGGTCCAAACATCCACAGCTTTGACATCTCTCCTCTCATACTGAATGGAAAGATAGTACGAGAGCATTTGACGAGAGAAGCATTTCTAAACGCCGATTTCATGCACGGATTCCATAAGCATTTCGACATACAAAAATAATAACACCTTCCTGATAACACAGATTGTTTTAAATGCACTTTCTTTAAAGTAATCATAAGTGCATGCTTTTTCCTCTCTGTAAGGAAGATATAAGTGGGTCTGACGTGAGCTAACAATTGTAATGCTTTGCTTGACAGAAATCGTGAAATGTCACAGGTACAACGTCCCCATAATAGATTCATTAAGTACTCTGCTTTTAACACTTAGAATGTTGGACAAGTGATGCGAACCTTAGAACCTGAACTGTATAGGCTACTCATGGAATATCATTGTTTAGACTCTTTAAAATCAGTAGAGAAAACAAAACATGTTAACCTTATCAACAGCTGGTCATTGTCAAATAGAGTAGAGTTCGTAAGCTAATTCTGTGCCCATACTTTCTATGTGTACTTATGTAATATCAGCAGTAACCGGTCAAGTATTTTGACAGATATATAGTCTGTTCTCAGGTGTAATTTTTACTACATTAAAACCAAAATGAAATTTAGAAGAATGGCATTAAGCATGTATCTAGGATATGCTCAGAGCATTGTGAGCAGCTTACTTAATCTCCATCATCAAAGATCAGGCAAATAACCATCTTCATAATGATGTGTGGTTAGTCTGTAGTGGTTAATCAACTATTTGAAGGTCTGTCTCTGAGAACATAATCAAGCTTATTTGATTGGGAGCTTTCACTCCTGAACACAGTTAGTACTTAACAGTATCGGAACCACAAGCTTGTTGCAGGGGAGGGAGTGATACAAGTGTTTGAAAATAATCGAAAACCAGCTCAGACATTGCAGTTCATGCCACCTCCACACATTGATTTCATCTCTATTAGTTTATTTGCACTTTATAATTAAGCTTATGTTGTCATTTTTGCTATGTCATGTGATTCTGATCCACGGCACAAGCCTCACACAAATGTCGCGTTTCTAATAACACAGTGTATCAAGTGCAAAGGTAACCTGGTAGCCTGGAGACCTATGACCCATAACTTTAGTGCAGGCTCGCAGGTTTTTTTTTCGAGAATTGCCTCTATATGGGCCCGGCTGGTCTTCAGTATTAGATGAGGAACATTCTAAAAGAATCCATAGCAATGGTCTAGAAATGCTGGACTCCTTCCATAGCATTGCTAGACTCTCTTACATCCTAATGAGGAAGAATGAAAATTCAGCATTGTTAAAATGTTGGAACATCAGTTTTTTTCTCAATGCAGCTAATTTGGTTAACAAATAATACCTATGATTTTCTGTTTCAAAAGGACTTGCTGTCTTCGATATTCTATTGATCATATTTACAGCAGGGGTAGACACTAACGCCGACCGGAGGGCCAAAGGCCCTTGATCTTGGGTTTGGGCCCATTTTTTTTCGCATGGGCCCGGATGGTACACAAGACATTTTGAAAGATATCTGAGGGGAATATACCTACATGAGCATTGTCAGGTAATATGTGAGCAAATGAGGCAATTTGGTCTTATGATCCACCAGGAATACATTTGATTTTCTCTTTGAAAAAGGGAAATTTGTTTCCGGGCCCACAGCTACAAATCTTGGCCCATAGATTTCTGGAGCTACAGGCTTGGTTGGCCTACAGCTCAGAAAGATAGTGTCTGCCCCTGTTATAGCATATGAATCTGGATAGTATTAATTTGACATATAAGGAAGTAGAAAATGAGAATAAAATGACATGTTACGGTGCTGGGAGTCCCACTTGAAAAAAGGATATTAATGCCTAGATTCAACCATCTATGGTGAGAGGTTCCTATAATCGTGTCCTATTGAAACGCAGGGATGAGTTTCTGAGATATAAAGACTGGGGAAAGAGCCTGTTCTGGGCACATGCTCACACTCAGAAAAGTCAGCTTCATTGTCGCTAAAACCACTCTCACCTGCCTGACTTTCAGGTGAGAGTGGTTTCTGAGTGTGCTGTTGACGAGTGTGTTTGGTCACGTGGTCACCTAGATGACCGGACCACCACAGTGTCAGGCCTTCACTCTAATACTTCCAACCCACTGCAAACCATCTCCACCAGACCACGGCTCAGTGGACGCCTGTCCTCAGATGTAGCAAGAACATATTTATTGGGTAAAGCCTTCTCCCAGACCACTGGTATTCAAGATTCTTCCAGTATGTCCCAAATGTTACATATCATTGTTGTATGTACACACTCAGAAAGGTCAGCGTCATTGTCGCTAAAACCACTCTCACCTGAAAGTCAAGCAGTGCCTGACTTTCAGGTGAGAGTGGTTTTAGCGACAATGACACTGACTTTTCTGAGTGTGTACCTACGAAAGATGTCTATTGCCTTTACTATAAGTAATATCGAGGTAGTCTCCATTAGGATATAGCAGAAACCACGTAGTAGGTCAGACCTATAAAAGGTTGGTCGGGACATACTCCCATGGGAGCATGGACAAGAAAATCTTTCCAATCTTAAATTCGATTTATTTACGGTTATTTAAAGACTATCTACAGAGGACTGAAAACATTTAGTATACATCCTTAACATAAGGTGGCACCACCCGTTTTTTCTTCTTTTTTTGGCCATTATTTATTTATTGTTGGTAATATTATTGTATTGCTCTGCCCCCGAACCCCCTTTTCTTTCTTTCTTCTTTTCATTCTTTTTCGAAGTTTGAAGTTTGAAATTTTTATTGACCACAAATCATGACATAAGATGCTTTTCATTATGCAGTCAACTGATACATATCTAGTAAACATACGGTAAAGGTTCATGACTCAAATAACACAAATTGGATCTCTCACGAAGAGTATAGAGTATTGGAAAAAGTGGTTTCCACGAGCGAAAAATTGATGATATGTAAGTTCTATCCAGGGTACAAACTCATTATCGCATTATCAGCATTCAGGACAGGTTAACTAGTTGTCTTAGTTCACACATTTTCAAACTGGTATCAGACACAACCATGGACAACTATGGATGATACAGTGGTTCCACTTGGTGTTTCGAATCTTAAATTTAAGAATATCACATTTTTAAGATAGGCCTTTTTAAGATTGGAAGATTTTCTTGTCCACACTCCCACGAGAGTGTATCCACTTGTGCCTATAAAAGGTGGATTGAAGTATGACCTGACTTAAAGGACACCGGATGAATGCTAGACCCAGGGCAATTGTGTGTCTCAGATCTATACGAACCTTAATGTTTCTTTCTTATAAAGTAGGAACATTCATATTAGGTGGTCCGGTCCAGGACTCTTGTGATCATTCCACTCTTATGATCTTTTGGCACTATAGGATCATCGGGGGGGGGGGTCTTAAATTACAACCAGAATATGGCAGCACACCCCGGATCTAGCTCAGGAATTATGACTTTGAAATAATGCTTGTGGTATATCTAGGGCACTGATTTCAATCCAATTTAATTGAGGTGTTTTTTTAAGTAAGTTTATTGACATATCTCATGTAACGGACATATGTTCTACCGAAATTGTCAGGTGGAAACAGGGATATAAAATATAATAAAGTACAAGAGTATATCTTCAATATGAATTATAGTTGGTAATAATCTTTTTCCCAGCGGGGAGTGTCCAATTCCTTCAGACAAGATTTTGATGAGTCTATGCAATTTATTATGGCTGGCGTCTTCATACTTAAGTGATATATCATTAGTAATAATACTAATAATGTCGGCTATAGTCTTTATAAAATTACCAGATTGTTTTTTCAAGACAAGTTATATTCATATCTTCCAATAAATGTTCATGCCATACTTTTAAGGAATTGAAATGTGCAAGATTATACTACATTGACTGACTGCAATCTTGTTTTAAATATGTGGGTCTCCTCGCAAAGTTCATTGAATGAGAGATGAGATATGAAATATTGAACATTGAATGTTGACTACACACATCTAGTGATTCTGATTCTCAATTTGACCATAATGGTTATTACTCATAAGTTTTTACTACTACTGATTGTTCAAGCCATCTATGACAATGTCGTTTGTGTCGCTGTCTGTGTCATTAGCACGATTGGCATTGATTGCGTTAAAGACAATCATGGCAAACAAGAACTCATTTGGATCTTTCTTGTGTGTGTATTTTTCCATGTAATATGTGTTCCAAATTCTATACATTTTTGCTTCTAATTTCGAAGAAGCTGCGAGATGTGTTCAATATGTTATAAATGTTAAATATGGTAGCTTTGGTGCACAAAAACTGTGACGTACCCTATACTGCCATATAATGCCAGCCTTCCATGAGATATTACATAGAGTGAATAGCAGATGTAAAAGAGAGTCTGTCTGTGAGTCTTGGCTTATTTCAGCTGCTGCCTTCATTAATATGACACAGCGCACTGTCTGGGCTACTCTGTCAACAGTCATCTATAAGGTGATGAATATAATGAATATAACTTCATAAGGGAGTACACTATGGTCGTTAAGAATGGGTAGAACCATCTAGCTGATGCTGGAGTATATAAAGCTGATAAACAATCTCATTGGACAGGTTTGGATTGAATAAGTTATAATTCAACTTTATGTACTGTCTGTAATGTGATTTTTATGGCATCCCACACAAGCTCTTGATCTTATCTGCTCGATATATGCCCCGAGGGTCGCATCATGGTCATGTATTCAGAGAATCAATGGGTCTTCACATCCAGTTATGTCATCTACAGTACTTAAAGTTTAAAATGATTTCATCAGTCCAACAAAAAAGTGAGACTTATGACTTAATATATACTACGATCCTTGGCGATGCTTCAGAGATGTTTTTGTAGCGAATAATCTTGAAACCATTAAGTCAACCTCATTCTATCAATATTCTATTCATTTACTATTTTATTAACCAATTTAACTAAATTCAATGAGAATGCAAAGCTTTTATGAGTATAATGAATGTTTAGCTGTCTGTCCACTCTTTGGATGTTGGTTATTTATAGAGTATGATCCCTCAATAGATGAGCAATACACAAAAGGAAGTATCAATGAGACATGTATTTTGTTTAATATGGATTAGATAGATTGATGTAATATAAGCACTATACATTCTACATCAACTATGGGTACCTCCTATACCACGCACATATTAGATAATAAGGTGTGGATGTGGAGATACTGCCCCTGCCCTACACTTGGGGATACACTCAAAAAATAAACTTGTCTCCAGACTCTTCAAAGTGACGGTCATAAAATAAACGAGTCAAAAACTTGTCTAAGGGACAAGGAAGCGGGTCTTCTAGCTGGAGATAGAAGACCCGCTTGGCATGTGCCAGCCCAAAACCCGACATTTGCCAGCTCCAGATTCTATTTGTGGGATGGTAACCTGATATATCCTGATATGTTAGACAACTTTTGACTTGTTTGTCTTATGACAGTCACTTTGACGAGTCTGGAGACAAGTTTACTTTTTCAGTGTATCAGCTAAAGGCTGTCAATCTTCAGTGGGTGCTGCCAGAGACATCGACTAGGCATGCTGACATTGCGTGACCAATTGTGACTGTGCAAACAGTTCAGGCCACGGAGAAAGTTATTTATATGTTGTATGTAAAAAGGTTAATCAATATTCATGAAGTATACTGCCTCAGTGGTTTATTAAATTATCGCCAATTTGTCAATTAGCCCCAATGCACAGCTGAAAAGTGTATTGAAAGCTAACAACATTATAAATCATATGTGCAGGCGGTGGTTTTACTAAATCTTACTTTAACCTCTGTGTATGGCCACCGTCCACTGGGGAACTTTGGCCGACTAAGCTTATACATTTCATCAGAGCCCAGTGGACGGTGGCCATAAGTTGATATTATCTAGAACGTTGTCCTGATCAGTGGGAAACACGTTCAGATAGGCTAGAGCTGATATGAACTGTGCATTGTATACTGCGCTTGACAGTAATTCCTAAATGTGACAGACAGTATGTCACTATATAGACCCATTAAGGCCTCTATTTGTAAGATATGGAATGTCAGGGAGGTGTATGGATGAGCAAATTTAGAGAATATTGTTTTATGGCCACCGTCCACAGAACATAAATCGGCCGTATATGTATAAAAATTCCCAACATTTCCTATGTAGATTGTGTATAAAATGGCCACATACGGCCGATTCATGCTCTGTGGACAGTGGCCCATAGGACTATAAATGTTCCAGCATTTTGTGCTGATACTTCATCTAACCTAGGTGCCTTCTTAAGATCAAATCCAACGATGCTTTCTATGCCTCTCAAACCTCTGCAATTTGAGGTTCTTGCCTCGCAAATACTCTAAATTGCAAGAGTTCTATGACAAATGGCATCAAGGAAGTATCTCTGTTGGTATTTTACTACATTTTCTTGTACTGTATAATATTTTTTGCTCGTGTATTCCAATGCATGTGTGTGCGTCCAACTAATGTACCAACTATGTGCCTTGGACAAGTATGATATCAACACACCCAAGAATGATTAAATCTAATGCCAGTCTCTCTCATCAGCTTGTGTATTAAAGTGTACTTTTATAACAGTAGCACTTCACTCAGACGGCGCACCATTCGGTATTTACCAATGCCGACTGTGTTCTCTGTGTTCCCCTTCACTGATGTACTTTTAAAGAGACAATTCAATCTACTCTATTCCTTTAGTATGCACCACACACGAACACAATTACAGCCAACGAAAAGCAATCTCCTCGACATTATTACCTGATCTATGGGTGCTTGAAATCCGCTTTGCAACATTAAAGTATGAGATGACTCCTTCTTGTGTCTTTCAGCAAAGTCTGTCTGGTACCATGGGTACCATAGATATTACATTATTTTAGTTGCAATATCTAAAACAATTCAGGAGAATGGCGACGACCAAAGAGCCATAATTACCAAATGTTACATTAGTTACAGAGAGGAAGGAACAGTGTAAAGTTATCCATATTCCCTTCACCAAGGTCTGTACATTTGGAGTATTCCTGTCAACTTGATAACATATAAGATATTAAAAGGGTATCCCATAGAATACCTTGATATAATATTATATAAAAAGATACATGCCATCAGAGGCAAACCTTAGCCAGACCTAGTGACTACAACATTAACAAAGCTATTAAAGCAATTCTCTTGGTAAGCCAACTTGACCTCGTAGCAAAACACACCAGGGGGAGTCCAGATGAAACAGTTCTAACATCCATAAATGCATTTCAAAAATGCACATGAGTCCACGATATAGTTGAAACACTATTTCTGTAGGCTTCATCGATTAGGTCCAACATACAACCTCCTGTTTAGGTGGAATCATTTTTGCAAATGGTGGATGTGGAACTGCACTTAACCAACATGGGATGATTCTCAAGGCCGTTTGGTGGACGTGATATCTGTAAAAGAGTGTCCCAGTACACCTAACAAAAGGGTCATGTAGTGTATCTAAAGAGATGTAATGTCTGTCTCGGTGTACCTCATTTACCAGAATGTACAGCATTCTATAGAAGGGTTGCGTGAATAGATGAAGCAGCGTGTTGCCTTTACACTAACAACAAACATGCTACCTTTGACTAAGCTTGATTAAGTTATTGCTGTGATGTCTAGATTGTTTGATATGTATAATTGGCACACGTGCTGTTCCGTAGATCCAATGTCTATGTTATCTCGAAGGGTGACCATATATATTTTACTACCACCCTTTCAAAAATACATGTAGTACATATTGGTGTTGACCAGAGGTCATGAAAAAAGCTGATTTAGTTGGACAAAGATTTTCTACCCAGGGTGTATGTATTTCCAGTATATTACAGTGTAAGTTATATTACATGTAATACGAATGGAAGAAAGACACAGAACCGATCCTCACTGCCCCTACACCAAGAGTCTGCGTACAGCGAGGACAGATGCCTAGTTCCTTATATAGCAGAGTGGTGGGGCTTCTCTTCAGTGTGCACATTTATTATACATGTGTATACGTGTATATATACATATGAATAGGTTCTTTGATAACGGTTTGCATAGGCCTTGTGTATCCCGTTTAGGAAAGCTGATATTCGAAATGTATTATCAACTGATATAATAAGTATTCACAGATGCATGGTAACAGCCTATGTATATGTGATTACATTCCATGCGCTGAACATGATCTATGATACAATGTACTACGATAAGCATTATTTTGGATTTCACAGAGGAAGGTGTCAGATCGAGTTTTATAATCATCCTAACGTGATAGCTGTGGTAATAGAATATTCATGTAGAGGTCTTTTTCTTTTGTAAAGGTCCATAGGCATGGCGTGCTGTAAATAGATTCAATACTTCTAGGGCGTACCGGAGATATGGTATAGATCCCTTTCATTTGTCAAACAATGTACGACGATGAAAGGGAAATCCTATAATGTGAACAACTAGACCATTATGTAATCAGTAGATAAACCATCGACTCAGTTTTACATTTCTAATCTGGATACATATTGGATGGCGTCCTTCTATCATATGACGTTTGTACTATCTCGATTTATACAATCTATAATCGTTGTCTCTCAGTTCAGTGTTTTATGATAATTAGGATGTCACGAGGTAGATGAGATGGAGGGGATGTTTGTGAATCTATTAGTATGCTACTATATATATGCAAGAACTATATGTTTATTGACAAAGACCTACTGTACAAGAACACTTTCTACCGAATAAGTCAGATAAAAAAATTTCACAGTATTACAGATGCTCTATAACATTGAGCAATTTTTTTTTCATTTGTCTCGTAGATCTTATAGAATTTCATCAATCACAGTGTCCATGTGGAATAACGGTGACGTATTTCCAATTCAATTCAATACAAAGCTAAAAGCTTTGTTATTCTAAGCAAACTTTCTGCAAAATAAGGCACCAATAGTCCGCTCAGGGGACACAAAAATTAATTAATTAAGGTCACAGATAATCAAATAAGGGACGGATGAATAGGATGAAATATATAAAAGAATCTTTGACAACAGTGCACAGAGTTCAACCAGTAGTATAAGAATGTGTAATTTCCTGTTACATCAATTTAATATTTGGCTGTACAGACAATAAGTTACATTTGATTCTAACATTATGAATATTCAAGAAAGAAGGCCAAGACCTAAAAGGTTTAGGTAACAAAAGTAAATGGGTCGGTGGGTCGATTTCTTCAATACTTTTTACCAATTTCGTTTTGAGATTAGGAGAGAAAATTTCCAAACCACGTGGACCTTTTTCAGTTTCTCATAAACAGCTATCATTACGTCTGTCTTGTTAACCTGTCCTTATGAGAATGATGTATGGAATTTGTGGCTGTACGTTTTAGTGTGATTGGCACTTATACTAGTATGTGCATTAACACGGACATAACGGACGAATAGGTTGGTCCTATATTGTATCTATGACTCTTATTGACCACACTATGAAATGTAGCTTATAATCTGCATGTAAACCAACCGTTAGTAAATTAAAATATAACACAGGAAGTCCCACCATTGACATGTTCTTCTCTGCTTCCTCTTCAGATGACGGCTGTGAACCAAATCCCGTTCTCCCCTGTCTATGCTCCTGCCGACTTACCCCTGGGCTCACCTCATTGCCCTGGACCTCCCACTGAAGCCACCTACCACTCGGCAAGGCTGATAATTAACATAAAGCCATCAGTTCCACCCCTCTCTGACTGGAACACCACCTCTCATGACGCCAGCACTGACACCAATGGCGTGACGTTGACGGTGACGTTGAACTCCGCCGGTGACGTCAGTGTTACTCATGCCCTGCTCATGTCAACAGATTTGACACCTTGATCCAAGAAACCATCGGTCAACAAGTGCAACCCCTTTCGGAATAAGTGTTTATTATCAGCTTTGAGCATGGTTTAGTTGAGAAGGATGACAGCAACACGAGACCCCGGGATCCTGACAGTGTCCCCTCACCAAAGAACCTATTTATATTCAGAGGCCACAGTTTGATGAATACAGCAGCAGCAGAAAACACTTTTACTGACAGTGCCAGACCCAACTATATGATTGGCACTAATAACAGTCACGATGGACTATTTGCGAGAGTGTTATGATACAGAATTACAAATGGGAAGCTTAACAACATAAATAGCACATGTTAGGTCCCTGGAATAAAACCAATATTGGTGGTATGCACTATCCACTGTCCCTATAGGCTCTGCATCTACACCTATATATTGGCATGCCTATAGTTCATGCTCATAGCTTAAAATGCAGGACAATATCTCAACTTGAACATTTATGAGGAAATATACACAAGGACTGTATAATGACTGTTAACAAGGAGGACAACAATAAGGAGACAGAGAATGTGCTTATCTACTAGTGCTATTATAAATTGAACCACAGAAAGACAGGGAAAATGTAATTTCGTCCAAAATAGTCATGGTGTCTCCTACAAAGAAACTGCACGAATAAGTATATCAACATGCAAGCAATTGATGCAGTGTGATAAGCTCTATATTTGACATTTGAACCTTAACGTTAGTAATATCATACATGTGTAGAATCATAAAATGTGTCCGAGTTGTTAAACTCATGGTAACGTCAGTGTGATCACTACTCATCATTACAGAATCTAGAATAACAAATGCTGGGCTGAAATAACTGCATATGTTCCATACAAAGTAAACTAAAGTTCAATAAGTTAGATGGATTTTGGATTTAGTTTCCTTTTATATATTGATAAGTGTGCCCAGCATTTTATAGGCTAGTAACAGAGGAATATTGGCGTAGATTTGGCTAGTTTCTTTTATAATCTTGAGACGTGTGTAAATTATGTAAATACTACCTATGAGAGTTTAACTAAAAATATTTAATTTATTCATGTCGTCCACTCTTTCATATGTGTCCTTCCCTTATGCAGCTTGTTCAGCAAAGATTGATATGGCTTAACATACAGTTGTAATGCAGGTAAGAAATGATCTATAAATATTTGGGTCTGACGCTGTCTATGTGTATTTATCATCTTTATGCTACATTGATAATGCAGAATACAGAATACCAGAGGTAGCGTTAATGTTTTGAAGATAACCAGAGCATTAGATGATAACATACTTTAACCTAGATTTCACAAATCCCAAATTATTTTATCACCCAAGTGGTATTGGATGGCGTCGGCAATTCAGTTGAGAGATCGTGATCTGTGGATTGTATCTCGTTTGACATAGGATGAGATCATGCTCCACCCATTTGTCAAAGCGATGCTATGCCAAAATAACACATTGGTCACAATTTTTCTAAAGAAATGTTTGTAGTGGGTTTCCACTATAAAATATCGATTGGGAATTGGATCTATCATCATGACAGCGGAGACAAATTCTGTTTAAATTAATGAAGAGTTGGACATTCCCTGGAGCAACTGTTGAAGATGACGTAGTGATGTCCATACCCCTGGGTTTTGGTCCTTCTTGTCCATCGCTACCAGTGGGAGCCCAGATGGGTCAGCCCGGATTCAAAGTGCCCAGTCCTAGCCCAGATTTAGCACACACTATAAAAATGTACAATAAATGGTACTTTATTTGGAGGGAAAAAAAGATTTCGTAGGCTGGCCCATCTGGGCTGCTACTGGTAGCCCTGGGCAATAAGGACCATAACCCAGATATGGGCAAGCCCAGATGGCCCAAGTGCAACACATATGGGCCCATGGGGACAAAAGCTGACTGGGCAGATGAGGTCGCATAATATCAGAACTGATGGAGCTGTGGAATCCTGGCCTTACATTCCATAAGAATGGTCAAAGAGTAGCGGCTCCACAAGGGAGAGGCAGCGTCAGCTGCGTTAGATCCGCCATACATGTGTTAGGGATTAGTCCAAGTAACCCATCATGGGGCTCTAGTCGCCGACCTAATACACTAATGGCATTGCTGCTCTTACAAAGGACGTGCACAACACACAGGGGAACAGCCCTGTCAGCCTAATCTCTACTCGCATCACCTTTCATACTCTTGAAGAATTGAAGAAATTATAGGGATTCTTTTAATAGAAAACATTTTCTAATTTGCTCAGATCTTCCAGGAGACAAATAGTGTCATACGGAGATGATGAATTAATTTACGTAAAGTAGCTCAGGTGTTTATAATAAGGTTATCATCGTTCAGCCCTGCGAATGATAACTTTCAAAATGTATGTTTTAAGTTATTCCAATCTGACTGAAACAAAATCATGACAGAAAGACTAGCTAATACCTAGTCGCTAAGGTCACACTTCAGTGATATTGCCTGGGCCATAGGCTCAATACGGAATTATTTTCGCTCAGTATCCATCAGTCTTTGTTTTAACGGATTATGGTCGGCTGATGATGCTCATTTCTTGAAATAAGTGTGGAGAAGTTTCCCTTCAATCCTCCACCTCCTTCACACCTTACCCGTTGCAGGTAAATGTCTAAAACATTAAAAGATGATTAGTCTTTATTCTCTAATAAACAAAGTATCATATCGATATAATGTGATATATATGTAGACACAATGAGCCTTTATCCTCCCAAAAATACCCCGACGGTTGGAATAAATGTGGTGATGGTGGAACCGATGATGTTGAAGGGAAATATGGAGCAGGAAAGAGAGTGCAAAGCTGGGAAAATCAATATACCACAGACTTGATTAGTATTCATTAGGCCCAATCATCAATACAGATTCCTCTCAATTCTGTTTTCTATCGC
Organism: Harmothoe impar; assembly: GCA_947462335.1. Lineage (NCBI taxonomy): Eukaryota > Metazoa > Annelida > Polychaeta > Phyllodocida > Polynoidae > Harmothoe > Harmothoe impar. Next base: position 26,835,307 of record OX381705.1, on the reverse strand, counting down.
TGCCATGGAAGATGTGATCCTTGGTGTGTTGGGAGCAAGACATTTGTCCCCAGTAATGCATTATGCATACACCGGAAGAGGTTGGCAAATAAGGAAGTATTTGTGGGATTTTCAGTGTTATGAATAGAAACATCTGCGAAAATTTCAGGTGTCAGGTGATCGAGATACTGCTTGGTTTCGTGAACAAGTGGACTGATCGATGACTCGTATCCCTTTTAAATAGTGGTTTTGGATGTCTGATTTATTTACAGAACCTTATTTACAAAACATTAAAGAAATAATAGGAAGTGGCCGAAAATAACTAAATTGGGCATTCATGGGTTGACCGAAGCGTCGTTTTCACCCAAAGGTCACAATCACTCTCCCCACCCTATTTTCTTAGCGTGTCTTAAACCCGGGAAATGATTTACGAAAATAATATTAATAGTCCATATTATATCTTTCACTGATCTGCTACACTGAAAGCTTGAATTCACCATTGCCCTTCAACTTACCCCTGCTGAATGTATTCGCATGTGACTCTCATGGTTATTAATTCCTCATCCTGACCTCGACCCCTAGCCTCCAATCCTCACCCACAGATAAGGGCCTACCCCCTACTCCCAGCACCCTCCGGTCCTCTATCTCTGTATCTGGCAGCTTGTCCTCTCTCCCACGCACGCCCCCGTGCCCCTCCACCCACTCAGTCATTTGTAGAACCCCACTCCTCCCCCACCCCTAACTTCTTCAATTCACCACCCACTGTCTCCCTGAGGCTGTGGTATAGAGCTGCTCTAGGCAAACTGAGAAGGGGCCGGGGCAGCTTCCGCTATACGGATTCAATCACGCCATTGGGCGGCAGGATTATGGTGATTGCATCACGCCAATAGAGATCACTACGGATAACAGCTACAACGGTAAGACGTCAGATCCCCACTGTATACGGGCCTGCGTTTTGCCTGATAGAGAATGAGATGAGGGGAATCAACATGGAATCTTACTAGCTGTCTTTTCATCTGTATTTTCTTTCTATTTTTATTGACAATATTCCTGGCTGATAAAAGGCATCGATGTCAAATCTCTGATGTATCATCGGTTTTTGATGAAGAGGGTTTCAATACACGAAAGATATAGGCTCTGTGGATGTTGGGATATTAAGAAAGATGTAACAGATATGTGGTATTGTGATGTATGACAAAGTGTTGTGGGGTATAATGGATGTGAAAAAGACAGGGATATGGGAAGGAATGTCCCATTACTTCATTTGCCAAGGACAGGCAAATGGTAACATTTATATATACGACGATAACCAATACCCCACAAATCTACAATTACTGATAATGGAGATACTGTGTGTAAGACGTGGCATGTGCCCTCTTTAGGGCAAGACAAAAATTATCAAAACATGATAATGGAGATAAGTCTGCTAACTGGCTGCATGCAAGACTCTTTAATGCATGGACATGCCGGGAAGATGGAGACAAAGACTGGGGGAGGGGGTATTAAAGATAACAGTGTTGGTAGTGTCAGTACAGGTGCAGGTGTTGTGACTCAATGGTCCTCTGAGAATGCACTAGATTGTTAGATAGGATTGGTGAGTGGTTAATTGCATTAAGCAGGCTCAGAGTAGTTGGGTCTCTTACGATGCAACCATTGTGCAGCTGCCCTGTTAATATAATAGTACACACCGTCCCACTCCCCCACCCCCCTTTATGTGTATCACAAAATGCAGTTTTTTTATACCACATGTGTTCTCCCCATATTCATTTGTACACTGGTGTAATCTCCAATTGCCAACCTTAGCCCTGGAACCCCTTGCATAACATGTTACTAACATGTTGATATCATATGTTCATGAGATCTAAATGCAATCTTTTGCACACAAAAAAAAAAGTTACGTATACATTTTTCCACTGATTTTGAAAGGTCAAACAAAAAAATGAAGTGACTTTACCCTATACCTATTGCAATGTGTGTAACAAGTTAGGTAAAGGGCCTAAATGATTTGAGGAAATCACAACTTCAAAACTATGCTGATAGTTGCTAAGATTAGGTCATGTTGGTCTGAACCTTATGATACACGGAACATGAAAACCAAGTCAACCTAATATGCATTTTCGATTAAAGTAATGTTCTCCAGCAGATGCCCCACAACTCGAGAATTGTTTGGAAAAAAACATCGTGATTTTGAGGATTCGGTTCAGATCTTAATTGAGTTGTTACCATGGCATTGATATTAAAACAGGAAATGGGAGACGATGGTGTAAAAAGTCATCAGATTAAGAAACGACATGTTGCACTTAAGGAAATAAGAAAACGTCACCAAAGTTATTGTCACTGTGGACTTGGCTGATGTTCTATTGACAAGTAGTTACTTAACATCCAATTACACAACGTTAACATAAAAGTAAAAATAAAAATATCTAATAGTTTGCACTGTCGGTATCGTTTTTACGGTTGACAAAGAAGTACAATGGACAAATGTCATTTCATTATGAGAAAATCGTTATGAATCTTTTGCTGAATTTGAGTACATGGAAATAGGAATCAACAGCTATAACATCAGACCGGGGAGATCAGACTGTGCATTGATAGAAGAATAAAATGGAGCTTAGACAAAAGGTTTGATAAAATACTAACAACATGCAATAGAGACCGCTTAGATGGAGCAGGGAGGAGTAGAGATAGACAAATACAGTAGACAGAGAGGAGAATAAAAGAGGTTAAAAGGGATGTTAAGGGAGCACAGCCTGAAGGGTTGGTCCCACATTCCCCAGTGGATTCAGCATTCACTAGGGACATTTATTACATTAGTAGGAGGCACAGTGCTAAACTCCGTCCTCGGTTCCAGCTTGGGACTAGGAGACACCCATAGATGCTCAATGCTGAACAGTTATGGTGAGCTATATTCGGGTGCCTTCAATTGTTACACGGTATATAATGTCTCCAGCAAATGGGGCAGTAATTCATGAGGCCGGTGATATTACGAGAGATATACATATTACCGTTGGCTTCAAAGCTGGAGGACCTAACGCCTTGTTTCTGTGATGGCTGAGATTCTCATGTGATGAGAGGACTATGATATTAGAAAGTGTCGTCACATCCTGCTACTTACAATTGTAGTATTTCAAGCGGCGTATTCACTAAGAAGGATGGCTATTCACACGTTTTCTTCATTTGTGAAAGTCTACCATCATGATATATGTACTAAGGCTATTATGATAGCTTCACACTATGTTTTCTTCATTTGTGAACTGTCGACTTCATAAGTATACCTTTATGATTTACAGGTGAACTCAAGGAAACATGTTTACATTTTCAGCTTCAAACTGTGACAGATAATGGGTGCTTCTTTAGTGTTTGTACCCCATTCCTAACCCCGTAGGGACCTTAGACAGGACACAAACAGAGGGGCACCCCTGCCCTGGACCTGCTAACCCAATTGGTCGAGCTGGCCCCTCTTAACCCTGGAGGCTGACTCGTCTGTTTCTGGCTCTATGTGGTCTATGGCTGTGTACCTCATAACACTGGTATAATCAGATACTAACAATTACAAGGACGTGTTGAAGCATGAGTGGAGACGTTTGATGAATTGTTGCGTCAAGTTGTAGAAGATAGTTACTCCTAGATATCCACAACTAGAATCTCCACTCGAGTCTATACTCGAGTACGACCACGGATGTACAACACACCACGCGCACCAACTGACCTTTGTCTCCAAGCAGAGTCCTAGTCCTACCGTCAGGTAGGACAGTGTGGGCCACTCTGACTGCTACACTTGGCTACCTGTGCTACCTGTGTACAGACCCCTGTCCCTTCCTTGCTCCCCACAGTGTTGTAGGTATGCATGCCATGTGGTTTGAGGACTGCAGCAATGTTGACACAAAGCAGAGGGGGGACTTTGCTAAATGTGGGTATATCTCCAGTTTAATGCAAAATTGTGTGTTCCACATCCCAGTAATATTATTTATTATGCAAATCCATTAGATTATGGCATTTTAATGCATTCAAATGCATGCATTTTCACCAGGATGCTATGCTCAAAGCAGAGGGGGAACATAGAGTTGGCTACCCTGTTTCTGTGAACAGAAACACCTGACCTCCCCCCCCCCCCCCCCCCGAGGTGTAGCTCAGTGGTGGCCCGTGCAACACACCGAACACTAGTCTGTGCAATATCTGTAAACACAATTTTGGCAAAATGCCTTATCTTTAAAAATTCTATACACCTCATCGATTCAAATTTACAAAGTTGTGTTTAACACTGTAGAACAGTGGACTAATGTACAACATCCACTTGAGCTATAACTATCACTGTGGGGCCTTCTTTTCCAATTACCTTAATTTTAGATTAGGCACTATTGTATCCGCCACTTCGACTCAGCAGCAAACCCCTCTATATACGATGGCAATTGTCGTAATTACATTTTACATGCGGTGGGCGGAGTCGACCAATTTAACCAAGAGGAATCTGTTTCCCTGATTGCATATAAAAATGAAGAGGAATCTGTTTCTCTGATTGCATTTAAAACTATGGCCTAATCATATTCCAACTTGGCTGAAAATACAGTGTCAATCAGTGTTCATTTTGTGTACCGTCCGCCACTTTTAGGTTGTTTACTAGATCTTGAGTTACGTACGAGTTACTGACTTGGGACCACTGACTTGATGATTTATGCGAATAGGTTATAAAGGGTACTGTTGCTGTTGTGGTTGTTATACATTTGTACTTATAAAACTCATGCATTTCAGTAGACGTATATTAATATATCAATACCCATTCTAATAATAATGTGTTCATTCTAGTCTCCATAGTGCTCATTGAAACGGTACATGCATTATCTTACACTATGGTCTCAGTGATGATACAACACATGCACTGTTCCCCAATGATATTTGCGTAAGCTATACATTTGAAACAGTTAACAGTGAGACAAGTCCCTGTGTTTTAAAACTATTATGATTTATTCAACTTATGAAGACCAGGACAATGCATTCTGCAAAATCATGAAATAGATAGAAGCTTCAACTACTGTCTCCCAGGGTATCAAATTAACGCATGTCACTTGATCAAGAGTCTCCTTACTGTGAACGCGCCTAAATAAGTTGCCCATTCTTCTATGCTACTGACATAGTATTTTTGTCCGCTGCAAATGTGATGTTCACTGCAGCTTGCGTTTGTTATGGAAAATGCCGTATTTATGATTCTCCGAGAAAATGGGTACAAGAAGTACAGTGCTGTGATGTCAACGACCTTCGGCGAGCGGACAATTATATCAATTCTAGACGTTTCTATGGTTGTATGACATTTACAGAGAGCTGAATATGCAAATGTACATATTATTTGCTGTTGCTGGTTATCTTATCTGCTTAGTTAGGACCGTTATCTAATACATCCCAGAGTGTTTTTTACATACAGTAGGCTATACACAGACCAAGGTCCATGAGAAACTATACATGAGTCTCTCCGCCTGTAAGTTGGGCCTGGAATATATTATATTAAGATGGACCTAAGTGAAATACGACCTGGGGCCCAACGAGTGAGGAAACTGTCTATTCGGAGAGATTCAAGTAAACCTCTGTATTAATCTCATTTTTTCATGGATGAATTTGATTTCATAGGTATCTTGATGACACCACCTGCAGAAAGGGGCAGTATACAGAAAAAGGTCCCGTTTCTGCTCAGGGTGTGGTGGGCGCCCATTCTAATACAAAAGTTTAGTAACTTTGTTTCTCAGAAATTCTCCACATGAAATAGATGCGTATACTACTAATACTTTAAGTGTTGCAACGTGTACCTGTGGTAGGCAGCATGTATATGGTCGATTCCCACGAAAATGGATCACAGGGTTAAAGGAGGGCTAAATTCCAGGGTTGTAGATATTGCTTAGACTTTTTGATAGCTGATTAATACCATACAAAGGAGTGCAGGTACAAAATTGGGAACATTAATTCTAATTAATACCATATTTATGTCCATTCAAAGTCGGACCTACGCACGGTGATGGGACCTATGCACGGTGATGGGATCATTGCACCCATTAGAACAAAGAATTAGCAATAGAAATAAATATTTCCAAGTTTATTTAATAGATTTGTGATCAAATTATCGATTTTCATCGGATTTAGAAACACAAATATATTCTTTGCCATTGTGAAAGAATTTAATTATGGACCTACGCACAGTGATGGGACCTACGCATGGTGATGGGACCTACGCACGGTGATGGGACCTATCTATAGTCCTTTTGTATATTAATTAAAGTTTCTCACCATATGTTAATGTTCCTAAGTATTGATCCCCCATTTGTTGAAGTATATATTAAAAGATATTGGTAACATTGCCTATCATTTACCTGTTTTTCAATGGATGTTTATGATGTACCTACGCACGGTGATGTACCTACGCACGGTTACTATTTGATTCTAATTGCCCACAGGTTAATGAATATTAGGCCAACTTTCATAATTTTTTCCACCAAGAATCTTTTAGGTATGAGTAATGTGACAAACAAATATATTTCACTAATCACTTGCAGTATTTCTTTAATCTGAATTATTATGGACCTACGCACGGTGATGCCCAACCTACCCCACTTTGTGTATAGTGTAATGGTAGAAAAACATATTGCTGTGTAAAATTCCTTTCACCCCTATTTGGTACCTCTTAATAGGCCCTACATATTAACTTGTTGATCAGTACCAATATGATACTTTCCTTGGATTTATTTCAGTTATTATGTACCTACGCACGGTGATGCAAAAAGCTACACCACTTTCTTCATTTTGTAAAGCTAAGATATTTCTAACAAGGAAAGAACACAGGCCACCCTAATTAACCTAAATTATTTACTCTATGCCTGTGGGCATAGATGTATATAAATATTACCTTCTTAAGATATGTGTACCTGAATAATTCATATTTCACTGTTGATATCTCAAGTTCTCCTTTTCAAAATGTGCAAAAAAACATGTGAAAAACACATTTTTTCATGCATATGTTCTATAAATAATGGGGTTAGGTAGACAAAAGTAGGTACCCATGGGTATGTTTGGTCAAGATCTATGCAAATATACCTAAATTGATGGCCTCTATTCCTCCATTATGATTATATCTAATTACGAGCTATGTCGACCTTGTGATCCATTTTCGTGAGAATCGACCATATATATATATATATATATATATATATATATATATATATATATATATATATATATATATATATATATTCACATGAACAGCTGTATAATCTTAAGCCTGGACTAGGGTGATATTATGTACAGGGTAGGTATAAAACCTAGACTGCTAGAGATCCAGAAAATCCAATTGAAAATCGCTGTATTTTGCATGTATTGCGCCCTTGTGTAATAGTGTCTACATGACAGAAGAAAGGATTTTCTGGATCGCGATGTTTCACACGTGCCAATAACCACTCCCAGGAATGAGATGCCCGTGCTGCGTGGTCAGAGCATCAAAGATGGCGGATGGTAGGTTGAATGGAGGCTTGTTTTGGTTAGTTTTGAGGGTGTTATGGAGGTTGGCAGGTTGTACAACTCAGTATGTATGACTTAAATATCAATACAAACATTCTGGATAGTAATTGCACTGCAATAGGAAGCTAAATTCATTGTATTGAACATCCTAGAACTAATGAGTGATGCCCTTGCCACATATCAAAGTATTTGTTGTGATGCCCATAACACTTTTCTGTGATGCCCTGTCCACGGGGATATGTGCCATAGCTTGATAGCTATATTGTATTTTCAGTAGTTATCAGTGGAAATATTTATAGGTACAGGTCGTAGGTAGGGAGTTCAAGATAGTGCAGCCAAGGCCACTGTGATCTGCACATTTCTGTGATCCAATATGCACCCTTCCTAGAGGCATCCCTCAATATATTATGAATAATATGACTTGTTTAAACTTGGTAACATGGGGATGTTGGTAATTACGTTTTTTAACCCTTTCCCTGCTGGCCTTGAAAAATGTAACTTGGGCCTTGACCACCAGCCCTAACCAATAGGAATATGCAACTTTGCAAGTATGTGCTCACTGGGATAGTGGCTAAGGAGTGAAGTTGTATTGGACACATAATTTACACCTTTCTGAGAAGGGGACATCGTATACATGTTAAATATTTTTGGATTGATTCAAAAATTCTTATTCTTTGCTTCATAGCAGGAGTTATAATTCAGTAGTATTGCTGCCATATAGCAGCACTGTTGCTGCCCTATGGCAGCAGCGGTTTTTCAGGGGTATTTTAGGTGCTGCCCAGAGGCAGCAGCGGCCCTTAAAGGGCTAAGACATATGTGAAATCCAGGTGTGTTTGACTCTGCCCAATGTCCCTAGCCATGTTAATAGGACCTGTTTTGTCTGTTTTGTCTAGCCCCCCTCACCCTTGTCAGAAGGGTGAGGGGGGGCAGTGCTACATTACCCCTGGCTGCTGTGATCCTGCCTAGATCACAGAAATGGGAAATAATTATGTTCAAGTGCAATCACCATGATAATTATACCTGGATCTAGGTATGATAGGAACATGATCTTTACAGATCTGAAAATATCTCATAGGGACCTTTACCACTGCAACCAATATGTATTCTTTAACTCATTTTTGGAAATTTATCAAACTCCCTACCGTAGGCCTACAGTATAAGTATTGGACTAAATTATAGTACCTGCTGCAATGGCTATTCGGGTCCCCTTTGCATAGGCACTTAGGGACCCTATACAAAACAGCCACCTCTTTCCTCTCTGCCCTATAAGGCTGTTTTTCAGCAAACCCCCCAACCTTACATAACATTTAGTCATCTCACATATAACCTAGGACAGTTATCAATATGCTGTCTTTTGCTTTGTATTCCAGATATATATTTATCTTTCCATGGAGGGGTTATAAAACTACTTTCGATATATATGTCATATAGGGGGTAAACACCCTACATATGCACACAGTGCATTAGGAACCTGTAGATCGAGTATCCCCATCCATGCACTCACCTCTCTCCATTGACTCCATGTCTATAGATGTCAAAACTTGTCTGTGTGATCTCAAGGTATATAGTGAGTTCTGAAATAATGAATTTCAGGTATACAGGTTTCTGCACTATATTACTAGCTACCTTGAAATTATATGAGGCTACCTTAGTTTAGTATCTTAAACTGATTTTATAAATTAAATATATTTCCCAAATCTTACATGATTATTGTATAGGGCCTTAGCGAGATGATCAGTGGTCAGCGCCATTTCCACTGGTACTAGGCCTATTCCCAGTACCCACAGCAACCAGCTTAGCCAAATCTCGTGGCCGAGATTAGGGTACAAGCAAGGTGCAGGTATTGTGAATAGCTTGTAACTGGACAATACTCATATCACTTAGTCCTGGATAGGGTAATGCTTAGCACTGTGGACTCGTGATGCAGAGTGCCTGAGTTCAATTCTCTTCCAGGCAATGCATGGTAATCAAATTTATAAGTAAAGCTATTTTGGAAACAGAATACATTATTCATAATACTCAAGAAAATTTAGAAATATATAGGGATTTGAACTTGGGCTCCCAGCATTATGAGTCCACAGTGCTAACCACTACCCTATCCTGGACAAGGTGATATGAGTATTGTCCAGTTACAAGCTATTCACAATACCTGCACCCTGCTTGTACCCTAATCTCGGCCACGAGATTTGGCTAAGCTGGTTCTTGCAGAGCAAAGGGTTATGATTGTTACCAGTGGTCCAAAAGGTGGAGCCACTGTATCTCGCTAATGCGGAATACAAACCAATAGGAATAGCATGGAGGCAAAAACACCAGAAATGTAGTTTTGGACCAATTTGAGTAACCAATACACACATATATATATATACCAAAACAATTGTGTTACGGAGCATCACTTTCATGCACTGACAATATGTTACCAGGTGGAAGACTGCCTGGACTCACAGTACAGCCTGGATAACACACCCAGCCCGTTTTCACAGGTCACTCAGCCTGGTAAACAGGGCTGTTCAGTTACTGCACTGGGATTTTATTATAGCTTTTATATAATCATATTTGCGATTTTTATCCGCTATTTGCGAAAAATGAAGCTCCCTTGAGTATATAGATCAATATGTCACCTACCAACTTATGGATGCATTTAGTGCATGGTCCATTGCATTTCTGAGTAGTTACGAGATGAAATATGTATTTCATCTAGTTTGGCACAAATAGAGGAGGGTGTAGCAGCTGTATCTGCTGGGAGAAGGTGTGAAAGCCTGAGCCCCAGACTGCTATACCAGGCTGATGTGCTGGGAGAGTGTGAACAACCTGACAAAACACCCTGCCTGTAAAGACTCCCAGCCTGATAAACCAGGCTGGGCAGCCTGCATTACCAGGCTGCCTAGAAATACGGGTCAGGCTGTATCCCTGGCGCAGTACTCCACCTAGTTACAGGCATCAGTGGCAGTGTGTTACGGGCATCACCATGAAATCACAAAACACATATTTCTCACTAGTGTGTGGGTTTTACATTGAACAATGAATGGTTACAGCCTTGTTAATTGCTCATGATCATCATGTGTAATTTTAAGCATTCACAAGTCCCTAGAAATAAGGCAATCTTGCCTTCTCTGTTGGAGCAATAATAACTCCACCATCTTTGATGCTCTGACCACGCAGACCGGGCATCTCATTCCTGGGAGTGAATAACGCCCTCGTAGAGTATGGGATTATTAAAGGTAAAACAGGCTTTTTTCTGCTCACTTTGTGGGGAACGCCTCAAAAAAAGTGGTAAAGCCTCAAAAACATGCTGAACTCTCGAGGCGAACCTGCAGCACCCTCAGAAAAGTGACTCATTGTCGCCGAAAGCACTCTCAGGTGAGAGTGCTTTTGGCGACAGTGGCGCTCACTTTTTTGAGGGTGAGGGGGCGATAGGGGTAACCATGCAGTTGTGTGCTGAATAGTGCAGTTGCTGCATAGAACAGGCTATCCCGATGGCATGTTATGTGTGAATTCCTTCCCCCTGGTCCCTGAGGTTAGGTCCTTTGCAGAAAGAATAACTAGTGGTATATGAGAGTTAAATTCCTAAATCAACACTTGTGTTGCCTACTCTTTGGAAATGCTATGAGTATACTATTACATGTACAAAACAGTTGAACATTGAGCATACACCTTTTGTTAAACAAACCAACGATTGCTATGAATCACACTATGTTTAGGATGTACTTTATAGAATAAAGAATGATAATTATTTCCATCAGGATCCATTTGGCAACAGACATTCAATTGGCACTAACGAGTGGTCGTCAATATTGTGCTACCAAAGGGAAATATATGGTGTCTTTTTTGGTGCAAAAGACCACTGGTCCCTGTGGTATTACACCTACACGCAGGTAATTATCAAGGTGAACCTTGTTTACTCTGTATTGAACACCATTGACCTTGACGTCATACATATGACGTCAGAGTACAGACAGGAAACTGTTGTCAAACACAACGCCATCAAAAAGCTATACATACACCCTCCTTGGCTGATAGTTTGATGCATATACCACGGAACACGCTTTGGTGAATGGCTGAGCCTGTTTGATTATGGTAGCCTAATGGACTAATCAATCGAGGCATAAGGATAACCTTGTTGGGTACGAACTTCTCTATGACAGTATTTTTTAGTTTTGTGAGGCGAAATGAATGCCCAGAATAAAATGCCCGGACATTGGTGAGCGAGTATGGAGGCCCCCTGGTGAGTATTACAAGTATAAGGCATCGTTATCTGGACATCAGCCAACTTATTTATTGTATTCATGACCGTCAATCTGCTCATAGGGGCCGATTGGTCTCCATTGCTGTGCATGTGCGGTGCAGTCATTAGAGGCCCATACGTCGGTCCCCTTACAGTACCAGTCGGAGTGGAGCCAGGACAAGTACGCAACCCTATTGTATAGGGGTGATGGGGGCTTCAAGCTGCTATACCATCGGGCACACTCAAACCTACACTTTCCTCATTTTTTTTTTTAAAGTGTTTTATTGGGTAAAAGATGTCAAATACAAAAGTAGATGAATCATCCTAGCTTAGGCGCATTGCCTTGCTTCCGCTAGGTCCCCTCTCATTCACAAAATTATCACAGATTCAATGTACGTATGGATATGGCGACAATTTTTCATGTACTACGGTATATGCACAGACACAGGGTACATCATTTATCACAGATGAGTTCATATTCAGAATGATGAGATGAGATGAGATGGATGGGGGATGTTTGGTGTACAGAGTAGGGGGCATCCTTCAGATTATATTTTAAAATACATTCACATAAAGCAGTGCTCATACTCTCTTTTTATCGTGATCTTAAAATCAGCCAGGCTGTCTATATAGGTGTAACAAGGTTTCAACATATTCCAACGCTTTATGGCTCTGTAAAAACAACTCCTCAGTACAATTGGCTTTAAGGACCGAGGAACTTTTAGCCTTATGCCTTGATTATGTCTAGTTGGTAGGTCTCTATCGTCAACTAACCTGGGCTGTAATTTTAATGTAAAAGCATAGAATAAGAGGTGTATGTCCCTCCTAATATTAAGATACATACATTTGCTATTATCATGCAATTGAACAGTGTTGTACAATGGATTAGCCTCTAATTTCACTCTATATACAGTCCTGAGCGCTTTATTCTGCAGGTATTGTAGTTCTTTATTTTCTCCTATATTGCCACGATCCCACACATAATCCACATAATCAAAAGATGGTAAAGTCATCGTTTTATACATTGTTAAAGCAGTGGGTGTGTCTACAAATATTCTAGCCCTGGCTGCTTGTATGATTTTATTTCTTATGTTATTTACGGTATTAGCTCTATGTTGTATAAATTTCAACTCAGGGTCCAAGGTAAGACCTAGGTATGTAAAACTGTAAACCCTTTCAAGTAAAGCACCATTTAATGTAAATTCTGGTTTTTTGCGCTGAAAATTGTTAAAATACATCCATTTGGTCTTTTTTTCATTTATAGTGAGACAATTATCTATACACCATTTAGCCACTAGGTTTATGGCAATTTGCATCCTACGCGGGCAGCTAAGAGATATGACAGCATCGTCCGCATAAAGTGTAATGTTAAAATTGTAAACTTTTGGTAAAGAGTTTATATAAATAGAGAAAAGCACTGGACCCAAGACGGAACCCTGGGGAACACCATACGTGATAGTTTTTTCTGAAGATAATATATTATTAGCTATTGTTTTCTGTGTTCTGAGGTGGAGGTAGCTTTTAAACCATTTTACGGTATTTTCTTTAAGTCCGAACAGGGATAATTTTTCTAGTAGTTTTGAGTGTGAGACTGTATCAAAAGCCTTTTTATAATCGAGATAGAGGGAGATAGTTGGCTTATTATTAGTAATATTTTCAATTATATTTTGTAAGTGTTCATGAATGGCTGTCTGGGTCGAGTGCTTTGCTCTGTAACCGTGCTGCCGAGGTGATAGAAGTCCACATTCATTCATATAAGTCTGTAACCGGTTACAAATAATTTTTTCTAGAATTTTCCCTGGTAAGGGTAGAAGGCTGATGGGTCGTAGGTCACTTACTTCCATTGAATTTGCCTTCTTGGGAAGGGGGACCACTGTCCCAGCTTTCCATTTTGATGGGAATACACTTGTCGCTAAACACTTATTATACAGGCATAAAATGACGTCAGGTATACACATGAAGGCGTCTTTTAATACTTTAGTCTTTATATGTTTAATGGAAGAAGACTTTTTAATGTTTATCTTCTTTATATACTTCATCATATCCATATAAGACAATGGTGTAAGCAGGTCTTTATCCTCAACCGGAGTACCGTATGGATTATTTTCATATCTCTGCCCCTCACCAGGTGGCAGCGCTTTAGCCAAGGTCTCTCCGATTGACGAAAAGTAAGAATTGATATGATCAGCACATTTATCTATAGGCAGTATTAGGCCTGTGATGTTATTCTTTAGTTTAATTAAAGTAGCTGTTGTTTTTATAGGTAATAATTTCCTGATAGCTTGCCAGAATTTTGTAGGGTCATCTTTCCTGTGCACTAATAACATATCAATTTTCTCCTTTCTGCTTTTAAAAACCATGCCTTCAACTAAATTCTTATGAAAATCTGCTATACGCCAGTCATCATTATCCATAGAACGTCTAGCAACATTGTAAAGTCTATCTCTCTCTCTCATAGCATCTATAATGGGAGGAGTTAGCCACTCTGGGGTAAATTCAGGTACAATTATCCTTTTTACAGGGCACATTTCATCTAAAATCGTTCTGATAATGTCAATAAGTCTGTCCCACATGGTGTTTACATTGTTAGCAGTGACAACAGGTGTCCAATCAATTTCATTAAGAGAATTTTTGAATATTAAGAAATCATATTTTTTATACGAGCGTGCCATGACACTTTTCTTCTTGATTTTAGTACGAGTACATTTTACTACCATGTATATGGGAACATGATCAGATATCCTAAAACCTATAGTGCCTGACGATGATACATTATGTACATTTGTATAAAAATGATCTAACAGAGTTCCTGATTGTGGTCTTGTAACTTCATTTATTAATTGCGTCACATCATTATCAGAGCAAAAGCTATCAACTTTAGAGGTTCTTACATCATCATTAGAGAAAAGGTCAACATTGAAATCGCCCATTATGACAATTTTTCTATTTTTAGACACGGGAGTTTTTAATTCTTGTAGTTTCTTATAAATAGCATTCTTATCATTATCATGATCAGGAGGCCTGTAACAGACATATACTTTGTATTTTATTACCCCTATGATAATATCTACACACAAAATTTCATACTCTTTATCAATACAAGACGAGTTGAGATCTACCGTGGCAGTGTAATGGTCTCGTAAATACAGCATGACCCCTCCAGCACCTTTTTCTCTATGCGGAGTTCTATCAAGTCTAATATACTGATATCCCGGTACATACAAATCAATATCATTATGAGTAGGATTGAGCCAGGTTTCCACTATACCTATAATATCAGCACTAGAGATTATTTTAAAAGCATCAGTTCTCTTTTTATATAAAGATCTGGCATTAATACACACAAACTTCAAGCCTTTTGTGGCTTTGAGCCTATCTAATTCTTCCATTTGTTATACACTGTAAACGTACACCAGATATTGGATGCATTGAGATGGTAGTGAATGATACCTGATATGAAGTGATCGTATGGGGGAGATTTTTAAAATACATGTTGGTCTGGCTATGGCTGATTCAGACAGAGCGCTCCCTTGGTTGGGATAATTGACAACAGAGGCTATGTGCCGACCCTTATTGAGATTCCTAATACATGATACATTTTACATTTTCATACGAGGTAATATCAAATACATTTTAAATAAAATTAGATCAGACTACTAACATTAGAGAAGTGCAGTAATTATTAAGTAATAAATAGGCTATACCGGTAGGAATTTCTATTTTAACCTCGTATACACATGGATCTGGTAATCAGCTGTTTGGCTTGACCCAGTAACCTCGCTCAGGACGAACACATCATGCGAGATGCAATGAACCGGTTGCCCACTCTAGAGTATTATGTAAGTAACCTCTTTAGATTAAGTACAGGCTATTTGATGTTACTGTAATACCGTAGTGGGACTGTAGGCCATGTGCACTCACAGCTCAGTGCCTCCTAAGACGAGACCAGGTAAAGACAAGCAATTAATTATTTATCAAATACATGTTAAAGTATACAATTGGTGTCTTATTTGTTAGTTTTACCAGACGACAGCTTTTTTGTGGCCGAATTGATAAGACCTAGCATACGGTCTTGTAGTTTAATAGAATCATTGTTCATGATTGGTTTTAGACCTTTTTCTGGCTTCTTCTTGTTGCGAGCGGGGGTGATAATAATGTCTGTGGTGCCTGGTGAGGATTGCAGGGTTGCATTTCCGTGCTTCTCCTGTAGGTCCTGCATGGTGATGGGTTTGCCTAGTCTCTTTGTAGTGTCAGCGGAGGGTGAGACCACAGTCACTATTGATAGAGTATTGTCCGGGGATGACATGGTAGTCTTCGTAATGTCCAGTGTAGGGGTGCTTGCCGTAGCTGTTGTTGCTGTCACAGTTGTGCTTGTAGGGTGCGTAACTGCAGGGGTAGCTGTGGCTACGGTAGCTGTGGTAACTGTAGTGGTAACTGTAGTTGTAGCTGCTACCGGTAACATCTCGTCGTCCCTCGGTTGTTGGGTTGGTGGTTGGTCTACAGGTGCTGCGTCTGCAGCAGGCGGGCTGGGGGTGGGCGTGGCATCTGGGGTGGCAGTAGGAGGAGTTGCTGCTCGGGGGGTCGTTCCTTCTGCGGCAGGCTGAGTATCAGGTGCTGGAGGGGCAGGGACAAGATCAGGGTATTTTGCCCGCAGTTGCCTTCGTACCTCCATTAATACTTGTCCCCCCCTGTTTTTTCCTTTAAAATTATTGTTTTGCACGGCCTTGGATTTCAGGGGGGCCCCCGCCCCCCAGTGGGGGCACGTGGTCGCCTCAACTAGGTCACGTGACCCGCTCGACAAGAGGGTGATGAGCAGCTCTCTGTGATTTTCATACTTTATGAGGTTTAACTCAGTCAAGTGCTGTTCATCAATTTGTTTCCAGGGCTCGCTTACCATTGACTTGGCAATATTTTTTGCAGCTAATGCAGTGTAGCAGTCTTTGACCCTTTGTGCCTTCTCATCGTTCTTACAAAAAACTGCCTTCCTGTGACTCAGTGCCTGTTCTACACAATGGAAGGTGTAGCCATCTACTTCAATGTCACACGGGTAGAAGTTACTTAACGGTGCCAATTCGGAGTGAAAAGCAACCATTTTGTCTGTTATATACGTGCGGGCATTTGCTAGGTGAATCTCAGGGGGCAGGTCCCCCAGGGCCTGATGGGGGTAAAATTTTCCACCAAAAATGATACCTCTCCCTCTGGGCTTAACCTGGATGCCAGCTTCAAAGGCTAGTCGTGCTATAGTGCTCACATCTGCCTTCTGTTTCCTTATAGAGTTGTTACTGTCCTCTGAGAGGTAGACTGTGGGATGATCACGTTTAAGTCTTCCTTTGATTGAGAGGAGACGATCACGAGTGCTGCCTTTAACACATACCACTATTATTGTGCGTATCCTGTTGGTTGGTGATCCCTGTCTGTATGCATAGTCAATTTCCCTCTTTAGGAAGTCGTCATCAATGGACGCTAGAAGAGTGCTTGCTACATCCAGGGTTGACTCGTTAACAATATACTCAAGTCCATCAATCACCAGATTTCTCCTTCTTAGTGAGTGGTCATTAAGGTTGATAGACTCCCTGTTTTCAACGATGGAGGTGGTATTAACCCTAAGCTGTCTTTCACTTTCAGTAAGTCTAGATTTTAGGGCTTTTACCTCTACTTCCAGAGCTCCTTTGTCGTCTTGTAGTTTAGAGATGTCTTGCTGTGAATAAACCAACGAATCTTTCAGTGCGTCTCTCTCTGTTAACAGATAATCCAGGGTATCACTCAATCCTTCAGTGTAGGAAGAGATGTCTCCTGGGTTGTGCCTGGTAATGGGCTTCCTGAGGTCGGATATTGCCTTCACTGCCGTGTCGCGCGTCGCCATGTTGACTTTGTACACAGGTAAGGCTCAGGTGGGTGCGGGTCACTGAAGCGTAAAACACCAGGTACACCGGTGCTAGACAGAAACCCTCGTAATTCCTTAAAAATACAAGATCCTCCTTAAATAAGTAGATCCAGATGTTGTGGCACACTTTATATGAGATATGTGCAAGTTTAAGGAAGCTGGGTGGTGTTGTTCCTTAGGTAATAGAAGAAAAACCGGGAGCGCCCTGAGCTATGCGTCTAGTCTAGTTGAATCGCCATAGCCATTTATCCAAACCATCATAGATGATTGGATAATCCTTTCCCTCTTATAATCTGCCATTTATTCTGACATGAAAGTCTTAATACTATGTTAGACAGGGCTCCAATCTCAACTTTTACTTATACACTGCAGGGGTTTGATTATTTAGTGATGACAGAATCCAACGGGTGGTAGTCCTGAGTGGAGAGGAGCCTGGAAGTTTTCCATTACTCAACTCACAAACACAGTATCCCTGTAAAGGACACTACCCCATGAACAACAAAAAACGTTATAGAACGTTTCTCCACGCCTCCTTATTATGGCAAAACGTTATATTACGTGAATAATGTTATTTTGACGTTAGCTGGGTACCTTGTTGATGTAATCAAGTGCTGAATTATTGTGAATAGAATGCTGCAAGCATTTTATTTTTCCTCACCCTTCTCCTTAGATTTAGCATGGTCAAAAGACACAAGATATGTTGGGATGATACTAATACACTCCAACAACAACTATGCAGATATTGAACTATCTGTTAGCAGCTTTAAGGAACCGAATCATATAGTTGCGTCTACAGTTAATTATCATGGGAATCAATCAATTTTAACATCACAGTGCATGAGAGAAACCCCATATTTGCTATCTGTTTTTAAATCAAGATCATTTCAATATTTCAAACCTATCTCGTGTCCTATGGCAATGGAATTGCAGTATTGAAGTTTACATCTCAAGTACATTCAAGTGAAAAGCAGACAGATCCATACGGGAGCGTCCCCCGCATGCCTGTCTGTGAATAGGTTAACTCATTAGTACTTGCGATTTGGTAAGTATTGCCATAGAGCCTGTGTTACAAATGGTCAAATTGAGATATATAGGCTACCTCTGCCATGTCTGTATTAAATGAGCTACAGTCATGTCGCTAAAGATCCCTATTGAGAGGTGGCTAGACCAAGGATCGATCCCACAACCTCCCGTGTTCATATTACAGGGAAAAGTGCTGTAGGCTGTGTCTCACGACCTTGGGCCAATTTTTTTTCTCTCTGACCGGGTGCCGTCTCTGACCAGGTGCCGTCTCTGACCGGGTGCCGTCTCTGACTGGACATCACTTTGGGAGTTTAGTTACCTTCTACCACATTTATTGGTTCATAGATTGTATTAATGTCCAGCAAGGTGAGCTACTGGCAAGAAATAATGCATATATTATCCGAACACCAAACCATAAAAATAGAACAAGGGCGTTGGTTTATGCTTCATGTGCTTTTTACAGTTCTTGATGTACGGTACTAAGAAATCACGCATAATCTATACATATGTTCAGTGATGTTCTCTTTGGCACCCCATTCAATTTATAGCTAAAGACATTACTGACACAACTAGCATTAATTCGATTATAGATATGTCTTCATATGTAGATTTATAACCAGGTAGGTGAGGATATCTAGAGCGAGGGGGAGGGGAATTAATAAGTAAGGTTTATGTCAAGATCTTTAATGAGATATCATAAGCTAAGATATTATTGGTAGTTTTGTGGAAATTCTATTTTGAAAGGTGTTTATATACTAAACACAATCCTAAACACAATCCTAAACACAATCCTGCCCTGTACTTGTCCAGACTATATGTTCCTAAACATGTTTAGACCAATAATAATTATATTTAGCTCAGTGCTTAGATACATTTATGTGCTTTAGTATGACAAGGCAAATTTTTGTTCTCTTGTGACGTCACTCTCTAAATGTTTATTTTAGGTTTAATTACTACATGTTGCACACTATGACAGTGTGTTTGTCAAAACATTGTACCTATACTATTGATGGAAGGTCACTTAGAATTACGTTGGTCTTTTCTTTTAACATGTCTATGTAGCAGATGTATCTTTATTGCAGCATGATCATTGTGACGTAGCATTCAAACCTTGAATCCTGCAATGTGTATTATAACCCTTTTGTTTCTCATGAAATTTGAGTTAATTTACTCAGATTTAAGCACTTTTAGAACAGCAATGATGTTTAAGTGGTTGAAGAATCTACCGTCAACTACAGGGCTGTCATCTGGTATGTGTTTAATATATTATGATCTAAACACTACATGTTTACATCCTAAACAACAAATTTTCATACTGTTTAAATACTAGACATCTAAACATATTCAACATAACTGTTTAGGTGTTTAGAATAAGAGTGTTTAATTCCTAAACAGAAGGATTCAAAGACACAAACCTAGTAAAATGTTTAGACATTAAACATTTTTAGACCTAAACATGTTTAAACCTAAGCACAATTTAGTGCAGTGTAGTAAGGAGTTAATTGATCTGCAAAATTTAGCAATAAAAAGTGTAAGCTTTAATATGTTACCAAATACGCCTATATTTTCCCATTCTCATTAAAGATTGCATTGCAAAAAGAAATGTCCAAATCTAAAAACCTTATTTCTATTACCCCCGTTAAAGATGATAACCTCTATCCCCCCAAATTGAATATAGATTTAGGCTCCTTAGATACTATAGATTATGGTTAAGTTGGGCAAAAGAATTGGGGGTACTCATGCTTTATTCTGTGCTGAGATGGCTAATGCGTTGGGTTATGTAGTTTCCTCATCGTGACAGGTTGGTATCTGTCTTCACAAGTGAATTATGCCAAATCATGCTGTGCACACTTCTGAATATGCTAAATATAACCATCAGGTACCATCGTCATTAACGCACCACATGCACATTATATATGATATGGATCGTTATAGGCCTGAGTAAATTAAAAGTAAATGACCACAATTAATGGATTAGGCACACCTGTAATGACGCAACCTAACATCTATATTCGTGACCCTCTCCTGGAGTCTTACGATGCATACTTTACGAACAGGTATGTCTTAATAGTTGTCATTCTGATACAGATTGTGGGTACGTCAGAGAAAGTACATGGCTGTTTTAGAATTATGTTGATATTAACTGGATGATTAGCCACTATTCTATAGAATAATTTATACTGAATGCGACAGGGAGTATATGAAACCATTTAGTATAATAGATATATCGTTACAATAATCTCCGATGGATAGTTTTTGTATTACGATTCAGACTTCATGAACAAGGGCAAAGATTTCAATATTATTCAAAATTTAATTAGACATGATTGTTATAAATAATGGGCACCTGACATCGTTTCGCTTTATCAGGAAAATTGGGATGTTACAATACTTATTACTGTGCTCCTTCTAATTATCATTATGGCTGCTATGTTGTTTCGAGCCTGTAAGGTAATGAAGAAACCTGCAGCTATCTCATTTCCCCTGCCAATGTTGGCGATGGATTCCTAAGCCTCGGGCACTCTATTTCCTATGTTGTAACCATCAGCAAAGTGATGTCAAGTGGACTGAGGGAAAATTCTCATCTGGTGCTCTCATAAAGCCACTTCAGTATCAAGGTTGATCATTATTACAATTAAAATGAACTTTAGAATTAAGATCCTCAGAATTAATCTTTTTACCATATGCCTTTTATCGTTCCAACAGCAGAAATGATAGAGAACATGAGAGTACCGTGCTGCACACTTTTCATGTTTTCATAATTTGGCAAATATGAATTAAACATTTTTTTAATTCGAGTGAGTCAACATTATGTTTTCTGTTAGGTTTATCAACTTGTTTATTTCACCATATTTTTTACAACAGATTTATACATTCACGTCGTTGACATTAACAGTCATATATATTGTATAGATCTATGTATTTTGTTGA
This sequence comes from Harmothoe impar, assembly GCA_947462335.1. Taxonomy (NCBI): domain Eukaryota; kingdom Metazoa; phylum Annelida; class Polychaeta; order Phyllodocida; family Polynoidae; genus Harmothoe; species Harmothoe impar. Next base: position 26,813,774 of record OX381705.1, on the reverse strand, counting down.
GAGAACACAAAAATTGAACTACAATGTCATGTATCTAGGCGAAAGGTGTGGAATAAGGTCACATCTCAAAAGAAGAGTCTCAAACGTTAAGTTCGTACAGAAATGCACCATATTCTTACAGGGACCTAATATGCAACTTGAAGTAAATCCTATTAAAGGTCTCAATAAAAGTATGCATATCCTGGGGTCAGATAATCATCCTCATTGTGGTGTAAGGAGTATACACACAAATAAATACTAAATTGAAAGGTTCATTGGGTACAGAAAATTATAAGATATCATGTTGTCTGTATCACATTTCATCAATCACTCTACACTGCAAAAAAGGTGATTATGTTTTAAACATGTTTAGGTCTAAACATGTTTAAAGTCTAAACATATTCCTTGGTTTGTGTCTTTGAATCCCTCTGTTTAGGAATTGAACATTTTTATTCTAAACACCTAAACAGTTATATTGAATGTGTTTAGATGTTTAGTATCTTAAACAGTTTGAAAAAATGGTGTTTAGGATGTAAACACATAGTGTTTAGATCATAGTATATCAAACACATACCAGATGGCAGCTCTGTGGTTGACTGTAGTTTCTACAAACAGTCAAACGTTATTGTGGATCTAAAAGTGCTTAGATCTTGATTAAATTAACTTAAATTGCATGGGATACAAAATGATACTAATACACATTGCAGGATTCAAGGGTTGAATCACTATCACTATGATTACGATGCAATAAAGATACATCTGCTACATAGACACCACTTTTAAGAACTCTAAGAATGGATAAAGCATTATCTTTCCTGAAGGTCTGTTGTATTGACTCAAGGTTGTATCTATGTTAAAGTGGAGGCCTATGTGAAATAGTGATGCACATATTGCCCTAAGGGGGCAGAGCTGTTAGAAGTCTCTTTAAGACACTATTATTATGGAAATAAAATTATTTATTTATTTAAGTAAAAATATCTAAACATAATAATAATCTACATCTCTAGGCACACCACTTTATCCTCAAACACTTGACGATAAACACAATAATATGCTAAATTCTTGAATCCTAAACACTTCATTGTCCTAAACACATTGCTTTAAACACATAAATGTCTAAACATTGAGCTAAACATATCATTGGTCTAAACATGTTAAGGAACATATTGTGTGGACAAAAACGGGGCAGGAATGTGTTTATGATTGTGTTTAGGATCTAAACACCCTCTTTGCAGTGTATTTAATCACAGACCTGCAACACACTCTGATTTAATCATTTTAGCTGTAATTATATTCTAAAGTTGTCGACTGTAAACTTGTGATATGGTGGATATCTCTTAATTATCTTGAATTTAATCATAACAATTAAAAAACATCACTCCAACAGAGATGCTTTATTTCCATCTAAATACAACGTTCTCTGTTTGGACCTGGGAAATTGGCTAGGGTGTTAGAATGGCGCATCTGCCATGTACTGTCTGCCCATAAACTTAGGGAACGGAGGTGTCAACCTTGTATCGTGATGTATGTGAGTAAGCCCCCACACATGATGCATTTCCTGTAGGAAATGGCCATGGTCGGGAGGAGGCATTGACATGGGGACACTAGAGATAGCCAGGGGACGTGGGAGCACCGGAGGTACACCGTTATTGACAATGTAGGAAGATAAGGGGGGCGACAACACTATGGGAGCGGTTGTCATGTCCGTGCAGTGAACAGCAGGGCCACATACCAACACGCACCACACTGGAGTATCCCACTATGAAGACAGTATATAATTAACCAAGATGTGTGCCTGGGTAATGGGACCCTATACTGTACCCTGCATCAAGGACCCTATTTGTAGATCACGTCACATATACTAAGACTTCAAAGGAGGGCAACGCCCTGCAGTTATAACTATTTATTCATACACATTGGTGACATTGCCTACTTTTATCTGAACGAATTTTCCTATGAATCATACCCTTGCACTCTGTTATATCAATAAACGTACTGTAATAGTGTGACGTATTTGAAACACTTACTCTTAATTATAGATAACTGGGAAATTAGGTAATGTAATAGTGTAACGTATTTTTAGTTGAAACACTTACTCCTAATTATAGATAACTGGGAAATTAGGTAGTCATTTTGATTATCACGTAAGCGCTACTTTATATGACTATTTGACTATTTGCAGATAAATGGTAATTTCCTAGACCGCAGAGTGACGTCCCTGTAGAAATCAGCCCATGCACGCGTACCACGGGAATCAGCGTACAAAACCTTATCGTAACCTTTTATGCAGATTGCTACTTGGTAAAACATGTGTCAGATGTTTGCCATCGATGTGTGAGCTGATGAATTTGCATGTTACGAAAACATGGCATGCCAATTGCAGCAATGTCCTCCCATCCCTCTCCATCCTTTAGTAAACAAGATTACTGAGCAAAAACGTAATCTTCAGATGGCATTGAACCAGTTGATAGGACAGTGGTCTCAAAATGCCCAATGAAGCAATCTGTAAATGTTGTTTAGGTTAGTCTGTCTTTTGTTACCTAGACTGAAAACCTACGGGTATTGAAAAGTCGTCAGTGGTGACAACTTCAGATTGTGGGTGACGGGGCTGCCGTCTAGGGTTATTGAGTAAATTTAAGCCATTTGGTGTAATGCAAGAGAGGTGGTGCATCCACTTTCTTTCCTCCAGGTTTAGCTTTAGCAAGCCGGTTAAAGATGGCACCCAGACAGCATGAAGACGATGATTAATTGTCGTGTTTTGCAAGGATCCCAAAATATTCATTTACCACTCACAACCTTCGTATACTGAGTTGACTCTATCATACTCGGGGCAATCCCAGATAATTATTATATTGCATAGGGATCCTGAGAATAGCAATAATTGGTAATAGAATACACTTTCCATGATCTATCCAAGTTCCGTTCATTGCTTATTCGGAAGCTGATATTTTGTTCATATCGTTTACATGTATAGTGTTTTGCTGTGTCCATAATTTCCAATGAGCAATGCAATTAGATCCGTGACTCCTTTGTGATTTTCATTACCTTTAATAGTCCTTTTGGACATGTAACGCAAAGGGTCATAGGCGAATGTATTGAAGTATTGAAGTATTGGCAGGGAGAATGGCAGAAGTAGAGGGAAATGTTGGGGCATGCATTATGTTATTAGTAGAGGGAATATTGCCTAGTAAGGATCAAAGAGCATGCCAGTAGTAGAGGGAAGTGTTACCATAGGGCAGGCAGTATGTCAGCAGTATTCCGCACTAGCAGGATGTCTCCTGGACAGCGCCACATTTGACTGGTCCCAGTAGGCATCCTCTACTTTCCGATGATTAGCTTCAGCAAATCCGGTGGACCAGATTAGGGAGCTTAAAGCAGTAGTTTTAGCTCAGAGGGGCGAATTTTAGATTTTAACATGTCAGCAATCATTACAGGCTAATATGCGGATAGGTCAATTTATAAATAAAATAGGTCCTTCTTTCTATATGAAAATAGGTGGAATACCTCCTATGATAATAAAAGTCAACCAACGTAAACCGGATAATAATAACAATCTGCAGATTTCTGACTGAATGCTGCCTCCTGGTAGGTGAGAGGCGTACTAGTAGACTTCCAGGCTCCTCTCCACTCAGTACTGCCCTCTGATTGTCAACACTACTTTTCCAAACCCCACCAGAATATAAATGATAGTTGGAATTGGAGTATTGTATTGCACACATTAAGAATCTCTTGCCAAAATAAATGGCAGATTTTAAGAGGGAAAGGGTTACACAATCATATGAGATGCATATGAAGAAAAGGTAGGGTTGAGTGTGCCAAGTGGTATAGCCGCTTTAAGCTCTGCTTGGAGAATGGAACTATTGCATGCTGGGACACTTGCAATCTTTCTTATTATCTGTCTAGGTTAGGGTTGTGATTAGGACAATGAATCTATGATCAACGGTACCTAAGTTCAAATCCCCTCCAGGCTAAGTGTGGTGACCATACCATGGACAAGTAATCTCTTTTATCTATGTTTGATCTAATAGGTCTGCCCTTGTGGAACATGCCTTTGAGTTGGAACAGTTATTAACTTGTGTTCAACCCCATAAGTTGCTAAAGGTCCATATCACAGTGTGTTGTGAGCCTACCTTGTTCTGATTTATAAATACATTATCATTCGTGTATTCTTGTAATTTAAAGCTTGACCGTCATGGTTGAAGTGAGGCCAAAAGCACTTTTGGATATAGTTCAGTTTTGATTCACAAGAGGGCTCTTACAGGCTGGGAGCTCAGCCCTTACAGACATAAGATAGGGTGAATATGTTGTAGATGGACAATGCTCATGGTCCCCTGTTGAGACACTGCTGCCCTCTAGTGGAACTGTTATTTTAGTCCATGAATGGAAAATGCTGAACTTATTCCCTGACGGCCCAGCCTTAACTGAAGAGTCTGACAGTATAGATCTCTTGTGTAGTTTTGGTTGCAGAGATCTTGAGACTTTGTATTTTCTTCCATTACCAATCAGTAAAGTGCAGCAATGCTCATATCATTGTACAATGCTTAATCTACTGTCCTTTATATACAAATATTTAATTGTATATAGGTTCATTTGCATAATATTGAATTCATAATGAATGAGAATTTACTGCTCGAACGTGGTAGGTTCAAGAGCTGTAATACACTCTCCATAATTGATAGTGCTACCACCTAGTGTGACACTAGTTAAATACAAATTGAAGTTGAGAAATTATGACTTTTAACGTAGATCTACATAGATTTATTACGTAAAATACGTTTGAATGAGGTAGATAAACGTTAATCAGAGGTCTACGTCTGTTATATGTAAATAAACCATCATGTTTTGACATCTACAAAGCTTCAAATTCTACCAATCTCAAACCTTTGGTTGGAAAACTACCTAAAGAAACCTTTGAGCTACGTTGGAATACGTAGGGTGTTTACGGGGCTCACGCTGTCACTCAGGACATGCATTGGTGAACATTAAGTTGTGTCTACATCTACGTCTAGGTTACGAGCTATGAAGTGGTTGCTGAAGATTCCTATTGAAGAAGTCTACTTGAGTTGGTGTTTAATCATGGCTGAGACAAGTATCTTTAAGTTTAAAGTGATATGGTCCGATGATTATCCTGTTTAGAATTGGCCAAAATGTTCCCTATAACCATTTTCTATATGCTACCTACTTTATAATCTAATTTCCTAAAATTCAGCTTATGATTCAACTAATTATTAGATTTAAGCCCAATTTATTACTTTTGGGTGCACGCTAGCGCTCTAATTCCACCCATTCAAAATATAATGAAAAAACTGTACCTGGGTATCTGGACTCTTAACTCAAGTGCTATCGAGAGGAGCTCCCATTTTATACCTCACCCCTTTCTTCTTTTATTACCGAACTAATTGCAATTTCTCACCTAATGATTCTCTCCTTATGATCGTATCCGTCAATGGAATTGAGGGATTAAATTCGGTTCTCATACTATGCCTCACTTCAGAGGTTGTATTGCAAATCCTCCAGGCAGAGCCTCTGCTTCAAAACAAAGAGAGGACCCCCTTAAACAGGGGCCATGGCAAGCAGTTTCAAAGTAGGGAGGTAAATGGGGTTGCTGGCCTTTTTTCGCGTTTTGAGGTGGGTTAGGCGTGATAATCCAGCCTGCATCGTCCAGGTGGGATGAGTTTACAGGGCGGCCTACACATAAATGGGGTTGGGGAGTGGGTGGAGTCACCTTTTGTCCACAGGCCACGAGGACCATGTGGACCACACGCCAGGGGTGGGTCCATCTATGTAGGCTGTTTACGTACACCACTGTGAGCCGGCAAAAGGAGCCTAACCCTCACTGTACAAAACATACATGGAAACTGGGATCGCGTTTACCTGGACTTTTTGAAGTCCCATCTAGTTAAGAAGGGCCCGCTGTGTTACCTGCTGCAGTGGTGACCATTGAGGCATGCCATTCAGTCTTGCTATCAATTTGCACTTGGCACTTTATCCAAAACGACCGCTCTCTGACTTTCTGCTGTATAGGAATGTTTTTTCAGCAAAACCACCAACCTTGCCTCACATTTAATCATCTAGCATGGAAACTATTACAGGTAGCAATGTGCTATTTTCTGCATTGTGTTTCACACATGTTAATCTGTCCATAGGGGATGTAGATTTATGTGCAATATATATTTCATATAGGGGGTAAACACCCTAATCTATGCTACATTGACAAAGATGGCGGCATCTATGTCGACATGGCAGACAAGGCAATGGAGCACAGGCCAATGTCAACATGGTGGCATCTATGTTGACATGGCGGCATCTATGCCGACATGGCAGCATCTATGTCGACATGATGAGATCTATGTTGACATGGCAGCATCTATGTCGACATAGCGGCCAGGGATGTTCTTAGAATGTATTGTGTGATGATATGTGGACCCCGGCCTATTGACCCCAGCTCTGAAGGATTTACCTATAGTTAGACAACATGTCTGAAGAATTCACCTATACATTGGCAGCTTTACACCTTGCGAAAGGTACACACTCATTTAAAACTACAGGACAATACTATATACATATTACCTGTACTAATAAGTTGATAGTTAAACAATTCACACTGAACGATTATCACATTCTTTGGACATTAACCACAGTGCGATCGTTTCCCATTAAGAAATGGGCCCCAGGTTTACACTTAAAACAGGGGTCTCAGCATGTCAGTAGTATAGGGAAATGTTACCTCTCTGTAGGCATTATGTCAGTAGCATAGGGAAATATTGCCAAGAGCGAGGCGGTAACATTTTAGTTATATATGAAAACCACACCATAATCCAGGCAGTGCTATGCCATAGCATAAGAACATAATACCCAGTGAGTTGTGTGATATGGTTCGGGTCCCAACTCATGAACGACGATGTTGTAAATGAACCTCTGTATACATGCACATGTACAGTTGTATCACATGCAATACATCTCTCCATAGACATGAACAAGGCTATAGATGGTATTGTGTTTATCTACGATAAACCCTTCTAGTCATATGTGCAATCGCATATTATTTATTGTCCATAAACGACTTTAAAGCAGTATTCTACTAAAGACGATTTTTAATGATGATAATGAGTTTTGAGTTTGGTAACGTTTTTATTGGTCTAAGTTCCACAGCATTAAGCTACGTCTCTCAAAAATAGCCAATATAAGTATAAAAAGTACTTCAAAATATAATATACATGTTCAAACAGAGATCACAGTCAAATACTATTCGCTTGCAGAACAGTACACAATAAATACAGAGGACATTACAGCATACTACATAATATGTTATATGGGCAGCAAAGCAAGTGGAAGAAAAGATTCAGCAATTATCACAGTTACCTGAGGACATGTTTCCATGGGGGGTTCACTATTCAAGTTTGCAATTTCATATATCACAATCATCTCATGCGATGATAGTATTGTCAAGTTCGGGTATAGTTAGCGAGAGTCTCCGGCAAACTGGCCAACGATTTATAAAGTTGGGTTTATAAATACCGGTACTTCAAACAGGGACAGGAGCATACACCCACAAGGCTGATAACAGCCAACAGCAGAGAATAATCTCCAATCAAGCATGTTATACTCACAGTTCAGGCAGTTGAGCCAAACATAATCATTTCAAATAGCAACAATCTCATATGATCAAAATTGAACAATACATTCAAACAGTCGGACATTAATCCAAGTGTATGTCTCACTTAGCGCGACTTAATTTTATTCATGAACAGAGTGTAGGATTCTATGTGCTGATCTACTGACAACAATTTGTTCCATTGTGCAGCTCCCCGATATAGAGGACTGTCACTGTATGTCTGACATTTGGGTCTCTGTAGTTCCATGAGTAGCTTTGCATTGCTACGAAGTACACGTTTTGGAACAACAAGCACTTCTGGACGTCTGCTATATTTATACATCAACCCTAGAATGCTTGTCTCTCGTCAATAGACCAGCGCGGATCCATTCACGTATTACATATCAAAACTGATGTATATTGGAAACAGATGTGTCGTTTTCAGGCAGTACTATTATTGAATGTTCTGCTCTGAGGTTGTAGCGGTTTTCAATCAATATATAGGGTGGAGCGCGTGGTAGATTGAAAATGATGTATATACTGCTAGTGTATGGATATGAAATGAAGGTGTAAACTATGAGCGTTGCTGTTCAATACATCTATGAATACCCAATCAACCCAACACATGCACAATGCATTTTCTGTAGGAAATGGGAAGGTTTGGGAGGTCGCATGTAGGCCTACCATCAACAGGCGAGGGGGGGGGGGGTATCACGGGGCCCTCGAGGGTTGGGGGTAAATGGTTATTGACAGTGTAGGAAAACATGGGACGACATGGCCACCGAGCAGTTGTCATCTCCGGGCAATGAAAACAGGGGGGGACGTGCGCACCCTTGCCCTGCCTACTGGACTATCCCCTGAGGCCTGCATAGGATTGGGATAGAAGGGCTTGTTAAGCCTAAGTTATCTTACAAATTGTCTTTTCCCTGCAAAAAATGTATTTGCTTGCTGGATAGGTTTGTCAGCCCGGCCTTTATGATAGAAAATTGTTATCTTGAATCTTTACTAGAAACACCATTCTCTACCAAATTAATTAATCGTACACTAGGGGAAATTGGATTTGGGTAGAATTATTGTTTCTTCCCCCCACATAAATGAATTCTGCACTCTAGGAATATTTGAGGTCTTGCACAACTACCAATTGAAATTGACAATGTAAGGATTTCTGATGTTAGCGGTCATCTGAATTTAATCCTTTGCCATAGAAACCATGTTTACTCGTGTATCACAGTGTATATGTGATATAAAGTTCACTCTGACATGATCATCTGTTTACTAAGGTTGTGAATACTACTGGACTCTGTATGAATGAGGACAGTCTCAACTACAAGACTGCTTTACTCTTGGCACTAAGGCCCGCATATACTGTATTCTAAACATCCTGAATGTAAATAATAAGGCGACTAGTCAAACGGGATTATGTAATATTGAGACCTAAGCAACCGCGCAGGAATCTATTGTATAATGCCGCCTTCTATTGAGACGTCAAATAACATCGTGACTTCATATGATATTAACATCAATCATATATGTCTCTTGAATTGTACTGTGTTTAGAAAATCATTTTATGAAATAAACACTTTATAAACTCAAAAAATCTAGGTGGACCGTATCCTTCAATATAGATTTGTATAAAGAAAGAGGTTTTGTATAATAAAGGTAATTTTGTAGGTTGAAGGCCTGTCCGGATCCAACATGGAGTGGCCCGGGGGAACACAATCGAGGGACGAGGTAGATCCTTCAGTAATGTGTAGGATTGTCTGGGGGTAACATTGAAGCTATTATAGATCTTGAGCAGTAACATTGAAGCTATTATAGATCTTGAGCGGGAACAGCTACTGGTAGTACAGAGGAGTTCATACCACTGTTTATACAGGCTGTGATCTTATGGAGAGTGTTGTACATTACAATGGATTAACAGAGATTTATTGTTATTCCCTGTGGACTTTATATCTACGATCTAAAAAATAGTCCAGGAATAGCTAATTGTCTAAAATGTTAGTTTGCGGCTAGATCCAAGCAGAGTCCCGGAAGTCAGATTGTATAGTGTAGGCTGTTAATTACATTTTCCAGATCTATGTGTTCAGCCATTCTCATTGAAATATTGTCTCTGATGTCCTTAATACCAAACAAACGGGTCCTTAATTCTTGAACTGTTAAATCCAAAAGGTATATGCTGGGAATAATTCATTGACAGATATTCCATGACATACAAGCAAAGGGATATAAAATTAGGGCCCTAGCATGCTACAATGAATTAGTAGAAGCAATTCCCTATACCACAGAGTGACACCCTTTGGGAATCATCTGATGCATGCTAGCTAAATTAGTTGACAGGGAGTGACATTCAAAACAACTTTATTAATTAATGACAAAACATAACAAGATGACTTTTTATACAAATTGGCATTTGATAAAACATGTTAGAATAACAATGTTTGCCATCGATCTGTGGGCTGTTGAATTTGCATGTTATGAAAACATGATGAGTGCAGTGATTCCCCCTCTTCTTAAAGCTTTACTAAGTAAAGACCTTTACCAAACAAAGTCTGTTACAAAGTACAGCTTGGTAAGAAGTGCCGGCAGCTGATAGTAGATGAGCTTAGAAGTGTTCATTGATAGAACCCACAACGTGTGTTTGAACTGCCTTTTGTCTCCAGCCTCTTTCATATCTAAATGGAGCAGCTATACCATTTCTTCTCACGTAGAGGATATTGCAAGGAACTTAATAAGTAGGCGATTGTTGTTTTTGTAAAATATTATGCAGGCTTGTTATTGTCAACATCACCTGAGGTCTATTGCAGAAAGAATAAAGAACACATGGACCTCAAGAGCATGAAAATAACGAATACACTGATCTCGTTGGAGAGGTTAAAATGAAATATGGGTCTATTGCAGGAGACACATGTTCTGTTGCAGAACAGTGGACCATCACTAGTGAGAGTGCAAGGAGAATACAGGTCTGTTGCCAAATAGTTACATGTTCTGCAATAGACCATAACCATTCAATATTGTCTCATTTTCACGAGAGATGCTCTGCCAAGCACCAGTGATCGTTGATAATATTTGAAGTCTGTTGCAGAACAAATATTTATATCAGTGCAATACTTATCAATATTTACTAATATGAAATAAATTGATGATCAGTGACAAGTGAAGGCAAATTTAATGATATTGTATTCCCGATTTCCTTCATTTCAGCTGGTGTATCTTCATTGTTAAGAAAATTGTGTGATATGTCATTTATGAATATTCAGGGAAAACCCAGTCTAGGATGACATCTTGACCTCTCTCAGACTGGCATTTAGCAAGGGATAATTTGGGCCCAACGACCACTCTTTGCCTGGTCGTTGGGCAAGTGGAAGACCACATCCGGAGGTTTTGAATAATATGAGAAAACTAGACTATACCACTGCAGACATACTGTTTTAAATAATCCTTTAATAAATATTACATAATTATGTGGATACAGTGGTATTTTAAACAAAAGTAGTACATCTCTCCAAATATTGAATTGATCAATGTGTGCTTTCCTCAATGTACACAAGGGGGCACCCCAGTCAATGGTCATGTGTGTGACCGTTGCCAAGGGTAGAAGTATGTGTGGGAGGTTGGTGTGGGAGTGGGTGTGAGAGGGGGGTGACATACAGTGAGTGCCCACTAGTAGTTACCCCCCCCCCCCGTACCACACACCCTCACTCACCACATAGACCTTAGAGGGGGGTTGCAGATGAGTGGGGGACGCTTCTGGGCAGGCAGTCAGACACCCCCTCCCCTGCTCACATGCAGGGGATCGTTCTGATCCACCCAGTGGGAGTTAGGCCCTTGAGGCAAGCTGACCACTGCAGAGACCAGAGGGGGGCACTCTCTTATCATTAGTTACCATGTGTAAACCCATTCCAAGGGAAAGGATCCACTTTTATGCCCAGAGTAAAAGGCCTGTGAGGAATTCCAGGTGAAAAGGGTGCTACTTTGTTACTCTACCTCTCATTACAAGGGTAGCAAAGTCAAAGGGATATTAGTAGAGATTTTCTAAGTAAAAGGTAGGGAGTGACACCCCCTATGGGTGGTTGTCACCCCATGTGATGTCACATTGGATAAAAGAGACTGTAGTGTGTGTACCTCTCTACAGGAACAGCACCTGCAATAGCTTTTTAGGCCTGAGAACTACTGAGAATGGTCTTAACTTAACCACATAATAAATGAATAAATATGACCCCCTCAGAAGTTGATTTATCTTAAAAGTCAATAATGATACCAAGGTACCCGTTTCTTATAGTGAAATAGCCACTTCAAAACCCCTGGATGTGGTCTTCAAGATATTAACAATTACACCTGTATGTCCCACTAGAACATTGAGCAACACACATTCATTTTGCTAACGATTACCAATGATTCATAATCATTAAGCTGTTTGGGACATTTACCAGATGATTATATTTAATGGGCTCTCTTGATCTTTCTTGTATAACCCCTTCAGCAATACGCACTCAACAAGTACCAACGATTAGTCGTCAATATTGTGTTGCTAAATGAAATGATATGACCATTTGTTCTGCAAGAGACCTCTGGCAGAATAAAATACCAGAATTGATTAATACATTATCCGTTATTTTGTTACTAGTGATATTAATGGGATCAATGATATTAAAGAATTGATCAAATGTATCGTGAAATAAATACAGAGATGTACTTCATTGGTTCGGACTATAATTATCTTTTTCCCCGAAACACAGGCCATGTTTCATGAGGTGGCATCTAGACAGAAACCGTTTCGTGAGCAAGCTCAGTTTGGAGCATTTCTAATGGATCTCTGGCCAGATACTATTATTTGAATAAGGAGCTGACCATTTCAAACATGAAACTTGCTAAACCATTGCGCTTAGTTGGTATCTCCACTGGAATGAAAAGAAGTTACCTCTATTGATGATTTGCCCGGTTCCCTAAATATAATCATAATTCTTTTTGAATGAATACAAAATTCCTATTATCAAGAGTGCTAATTGACTGAATGTAATGTGTGTAATAACCCTGTATAAGAGGCATGTTAAATTGCTCTTTTTAGGACATGGTCAGTTAATACTTTTTGACCCACTCTGTGGGAATGCCCCTCTTCTATCACATTCTTTTATGTCCATCTCTTATATGGACAGCGTTTGAGTGTGACTTCCATGTGTGACACGTGGTGGGGCGTCGGAGCTCAGCACACAAGGGTAGGATGTGGTTCTGTGGCTGAACACCAGGGGGAGGCGTGTGTCGGCCTGCAATAAAGCCGCATTCTCTCCAAGAGTGCATGGGTAATCTTTAAGTACTGCTCTAGTCTACTGTTAGGGGAAGTATACTTTTATGATCTGTGTCACAATACTTGGATCATTCCTCTTTTATAATAAGCTATAATTTCATGATATTAAGCACACCAGGTGTACTGTACCCCGCGACTGTAGCCAATCTAATAAAAATCACATTTCTTTCAACCAATACCCAATAGGCCGATGTAGCCTAAATACTTAGTTTAATGAGTGGCACGCACGACTTTCCATTACACTCACTACAAATCAAAGTGCATCATACTCATTGAATGGTATAATTCTACTAAATTCTATAGCAAGAGTTAGAGCCAAGGTCATGTTTCTCTGTAACATTGACACCATGTTTAACCACTGGCTGTAAATGTATGATACTTGATACATGTACGTTTTAGTCTACACCAAACCTGTACTAGGAGAGTGATGCCTTTGATGGAGGCTTGATATAGTCAAATAGAACAACGTTCCCTCACTATAACAGAATGACCGGAGATATCTCTAAAGATCGCCCTACACTGATAAAATGAAGAGATCCAAACTTGTCAAATGGTTTTCTTATAAGAACATTTTAGGCTCTTTAAAGTGACAGTCACAAAATAAACAAGCTAAAAGTTGTCTACCTGAGGACCTACCAAGTAACCATCCCACAAAACAACACTAGACTCATCTAACTGACAATGTTAGCCCAGGTGGTGGCCCATTCCAAATGACGAGTCTAGGGTCGTCAAATTCACAACCCTAGAATGGTTAAGGAGTTGGGGGTCGTACCGGCATTTAAAGTCGGTATCCCAACTATTGCGGTGACGAATTTCCACTTCCAGCATGGGGATAAGCATGCTAATGTTGTAAGTCATGTGTGAAAGTATTAAAGCTCTATGAGAACTATTTCCATACAGAAATCCCCACACAGTAGCAAAAATGAATTTTCACTGAGCAGTCAAAAATAAAGCAATTAGCATGCCTATCTTCTAAACCACAAGGTGGCAGCTGTGTAATGTGTTTACAAAATATTCCCATTGCAGACCCAGTAACTCAACTCCATTCATGAACACATTAGTACATTGACATCTCTACAGGTGGCAGCATATCCCAGATGGTTTGCCAATGCTTGAGTTTTCTCCATGAAAGCTGTAGATCTAGATGTTATTACACACTTTACATTAAAGCCTTTAAGACTCTTGGTAACCAGAATTAAGCACCCATTTCAGAAGAAAAGTGTACATTAAATACTTTCAGGTAATTATTGAGAGGGGTCAATTCTAGTCACCCCAATTGGGATACCAACTTTAACTACCTGGTTGTGGTGATTGACCGCCACCTATCATTATGCCAATCTCCAGAAGGTAATCAGTACGGTAAAAAGCAAATACACTCAACTGTGGAAAACAAGAAAGGAAACTGACAAGGCAACTACCATGATGATCTACAAAACCATGGTCCTACCATGCCTTGAATACTTCCCTTTAATTCTGGATAGTGGCCCATCCTGGGCTGTGAAAAAATTGCAAACCATCCACAATGAATGTCTCCGCATAATTAACAACGCCCATGACGCCCGTGATGCCAATGTAGATGATCTACATGATGATGCCAGGCTGGAAAAACTCCACATCAGAAAGAACAAAACAGCAGACAATCTGCTACAGCCAGTCAGATTGCTTTGAGGAAACGACAAATCGAGGTTCAAACTGAGGCGCCCAGTGAAAAACTGTTATGTGGGCAGCCCCGATACAGGGGCAGCAGACTATGAGACAGACTCACTGCTGCCCAGCAGAAAAGTGCCACAAAAGACATCTTCATTAACACATTGACACACGCCAATCTTCGGCCCCTTTAGTATTATGATTGGCTATGACTCACTTACAAAGTCTCATGAGGACTAGTAAATTGTCAAATTGATATATCATGAATCAGCCAAGGCTATTAATACAATCATGTAGAGACTGATCTGAATAACATTAATTCCAACTGGAATTTAGTAACAACTTGGCATTATTTGAAAAACGTCTGTATCGATAACGATAATCTAATGCCAATAAAAATTCTAAACTCAAACTCAACCCTTTATTGGCTGTAAACTACTTTAAATGTGCTTCAATCCTTTTGTCAGCATGATGCATGAATGTAAACCTGGTGAAGTCTATTCGTTGAGACTGCATTTATACATCACGCCGACCCTTTGGCAATGTATTAACAGTTAGGTGAGTATACTCCCAAGGCTAAATTTGTGCATTATGATCACATCCCAGTGGGCACAAAATTCTGTTCAATGTTGAATAAACGTTGAATCAACATTGAATCAAAGTTGACAACCATTTATCAATGTTAATTCAATGTTCTGTGCCCACTGGGATAGAGCATAGCACCTTAAAGCACTATGCAGCCCTTCTAGGGTTAACTTGTGCACTATAACAGAGTTTATGTCATAGGTATAATAAATCCAAAGCAGCATGTGGTTTGCATACTCATGCTTTTATTCAACTTCAGTGCAACTGGAGCTCACTGGGTTCTGAGCCTAGGCATAATTACGGTCCATGTCTCTAATTCTCAGGTTTGTAATAGCTAATTCATAGAGGTATGCAGGGGCGGATCCAGGGGGGGCGCAAGGGGCGCGCGCGCCCCTATTTTTTGGTAAATTTTAATTCAGATGGCTCAACACCCCCAATGTTGTAGATATTGAGGCGCCCCCCCTTTCCCAAATTCCTTGATCCGCCCCTGTAGTATGTAGGTTAAGGGAATCCCTGCCATGTCCTGAAAGTCTGTATGAGAGTATTTGTAGTCCTCAGTAACAGACTGTTAACACATATATGTAAGTGTCATACCAATGCAGCTATTGTACTATTGAAATATACACAAAAGAGGTGTCTATGCCCTACACATATTTGTTTTGTCTTAATTATATCAAAATGTTGAATCTTTTATCAACCGTACTGGCTAATTGAACTCTTTAAAAAATGCCACATCCCAGTAAACAAAAGATGTTATATCTAACATTTTATAACGTTATTTCATGTTAAATAACATTTCTCTAAGGCTTCTTACTATGGCATAACATTATATAAAGTTTTATAACGGTATTTTGACGTGAAGTAATGTTTTTAGTTATCTGGGATACTGGAAAGACCTTTCACTCTTAATTTTGCCCATTCCTGTAAAGTACTATGCGAGAAGTTTCCATGCAAAGGGAGCTGCTGTGTACGGTAACAGTAGCGCAATGGCAGAGCTGCTGGCCTTTGGCGTCGTCTTGTACGTGTTGAAAGATAACAAATCCACAATGCAAAGGACGAAGTAGTCATACTCAGAGCTAGTGAGACTTAGATAAGCTAGGTGGCAGCACTGTTGTAGACTCAGTCAGGGAATTTGATTTGATACAGCCACTGAAGTCATCTACACTCTCAAGAATGAGATCCCCGGTCTGCTTGGTCAGAGCATCAAAGATGGCGGATGGTGGGCTGAATAGAGGCTTTTTTTGGTTAGTTTTGAGGGTGTTATGGAGGTTGGCAGGTTGTACAACTCAGTAAGTATGGCTTAAATATCAATACAAACAATCTGAATAGTAACTGCACTGCAATATGAGGCTAAATTTACTATATTGGGCATCCTAAAATCGATGAGTGATGCCCTGACCACATCTCAAAGTATTTGTTGTGATGCCCGTAACATTTTTCCATGATGCCCTGTCCTTGGGCATATGTGACAGAGCTTTTGTGTGAGATAACTAGATGTGTGGCAAGCTTGGTGGTTTTGCGGGAAAATTTTGTGCTATAGTATACATATAAATCCCATCGTATAAGCCACATCCTATTATAAACATGTTTGGTCTTAACCCTTTCGTGCCCAGAACTCCAAAAGTGCGCGCTTTTATACCTATATATGTTCAGGAGAGCACTCTGGGTGACCTAGGGCTAGGAATGGGACCATTTTAGGACTGCATTAAGCACAATTACATAGGCTTTCTAACGACACCAGATATCCTATGGTAGCCTGTGTTTGTGTGTTGATGGAGTGCTGGACTAGAAGATATTGTGAGTTTAAAATAGGCTTAAAAGCACTAAAAGTGCGCGCTCTAGCAATAGTAAGGCAGATTAATTACAGAAATATTGATAAAATAGTGAAAATATTGATCAAAAATGATTAAAAATGGTTAAAAACATTTTTTTATGTTTTTTTCTAAGGATTCCAATTACAATGTTGATATCTTTCTGTTTCTTATAGTTATGCCTTCATTTGGAACCCCAAATGAACGTTTTCGAAGCCAATGTAGGATATTACCATCTAAAAGAGCAAAATCTGGCCTTTAGATGGCAATATTGCTTGATATCAGTGAAAAGAATGTTTCTGGTTGTCATGGCAACCCAAGATAGAATACTGTTGTAAGTAGTATTGAAAGGGGCATTTCAATAGCTTTCAAAAAATATCATATAAAGCATATGTCAGAAGAAAATATTCAATGGTTACCCAATCTATCAATAATGATGTAAAGAAACTGACTTTCAACAATAGTTCTGGGCACGAAAGGGTTAAATAAAAGCCGCGGTTTGTACGCAAGACTTTATGGTACAAATAATAAATCCATGTTAAGGTGTCATGATTATATAGTTAAAATTCCTTCTTGTTTCCCAGTACCACCCAAAAAAGCAGCCTTTTACATAGCTCTGATCGAGCGGTGCAGGCATCTCAAAGTATATAGTGAGTTCTGAAATAATGAATTTTAACCTTAGTTTAGTACTTTAAGATGATTATATAAAGGAAACAATTTGTATATGAAGAATCTGGATGCAAAACAACATAAATCCATTTTGTGAGTTTTGAGATAACAATATTTTCGAATTTTGAAGAGCTTGTGAATAGAAAATCATTTCTTTCAATTACTAATGTTTAATAGGTAATAAATGTAATATCTAGATATCGATTTTTGAAATCATTGATTATTATAGAAGGAGAAAATAGCTGATTAAATGTATTTTTTCATTTTTTTTGCAAACGACATAATTCCAAAAGTTGTTTTTCTAAATTGGTAACAGCCATATATATCTTCTTTTTTTTGGTTGAGTAGGGCATCAATAAAACACAAACATGTCATTTTAAAAGATCCTTGCATCATATTCATTCGATTTAAAATATGTGGCTCAACACGTGAGAAGGTACCATTGCGGGGCATTAGAATGGCAAAATAGTGAAAGATATGCCCAAAAATGCTTAAGGGTACTTTTTTATGGAGAATACAGTAGTCTTCTTAGAATTATTCCATCTTTAGTGCTAACATGCTATATTTGGAATGTAAATGGAACGTTTTCTATGGGCAATTGCCACATATTGCACTTCCTGGTTGCCATAGAAACCATTTCATGGTTTCTTAATGGAACATTTTGGTCCTACTCTCTCGAGAGTTCCATCAGGAACTCAAAACTGAGATCAGATCTTGAAAATTCCTCCTAGAACCAAATCTACATTAGATATTCACTTTTATTTAGGGTATTTTTTAGGAAATCTGACATTTTCATCACTTTTTAGTGGTTATTATGGGATACGGTGCATTTAGAACTTATTTATCATTTTCTGTTATGAGTAACAATGCATGATTGAGATGTGATTCCCACAAAACTATTAGGACCATCTTGCCTTATGATATCTCATTTTAAAGATCATGACATGAACTTTAATCATCAATTCCCCCCCTTTCCATGTGCCTGGTCACATATGCTAAATTATGTTTTTTTTTGCAAAACGACAGAAATCCAAAAGCAGTTTTCTTTTTGTAAAAAAGGACATAAATCCACATTGATCATTAAATTTGGTTATTTGTCCATTTTTCACATTTGAAGAAGTTGTGCTTGTTTCATTTTGAGATAATACTTTTAGCAGTCGAGAGAAACATCATAAATGGTAATGCCTATTTTAGACATTACACATGCAATGAATTAAGAGCTATGCATACAAAATCAATGTCTGGTGAGGTGGATTTATGTCGTTTTGCAAAAAAAAACTTGTAATTTAGGCAGGCCCTATGTACTAGATGAGGACAGTTTTGAATAATTTTTTTCCACAATTTTTTTTCATTTTGCCCAAGGCTAGGGCACTGACTTGTTTCTTCCCAATTTTGTATTTTGGCGCTTATGTCGTTTTGCATCCAAACTCTACATATCCCAAATCTTATTGTATACAAATCAATAGGAATGATATGGAGGCAAAACCCCTAAAGAAATGTGATTTTGGACAAATGTGAGTAACACTTACATACATGTATATATACACTAAAAGAATTATAAATATATATATATATAATATATATATATATATATATATATATATATATATATATATATATATATATATGTATATATATACATATATGCAACCCGGTTTGTGGGATCTTTTGCTGTTCTCAGACCCTCGTAGTGGGGTCATTCCAAAATTGTGGGATCTTTTGCAAGACCCCGCAAACCACCCGGCCTAAAATGAGCCTATGTTCTATGATATGTAAAGATTTTTGGTTAAAAACGTTTTTTTATGAAAACCCCACAATGTTTTCAAGTTTATTATTGATTCCCTAACCTGCTCCCAGGTGTCTCTACCCATCACAAAGCACAGCCAGAGTATATATATGTGGATCAACAGGGGAAAAGGGACCTCCGCGGGGGATTTTTAGTACCAACTTTGGCCACCAGGGGGCTCCATATAGCCAAAAAGGACCAAGATATAGCAAAAACCTGTCTATACTACTTTTTTTATGGAGAATATGATAGGCCACGTTAGAAGATTCCATTTTTGGTGAAAATATTCCATATTTGGAATGTAAAAAGAACGTTTTTGGGCCTAAATTGGTGTTTTTGCACACATTGGTTGCCATGGAAACATGATTTTCATTCTAAATCGAAAATTTTAAAAAATTGAATGAAAGAAGGCCCCAAAACAATTTCTTTGCTGAAAACAGAATGTAAATACCATTTTTAGATCAAAAGGTGTGACCAATTGTTTGAAAACGTTTGGATATTTGGTAATTAGCATAATTATGCTAATTAGATAGGAATATCTCTAAAACAAAGGAAGATAGAGCTTATTGGCATTTAAGATTTGACAGTGACCACCCATATTCAGAGAGCCAGTACTCAAAAACTAGAAGTGGTACCTGCTTATAAAAGATATCACTGGAAAGCTGATGACATCAATTTCATTATTGAGTTTTTACCTTGGAGGACCCTTTCCCCTCGACTGTCCACATATATACATCCTGTGTGGTCATGCCTGAGTGAGCACATGAAGGTCAAGCTGCCTCAGAGAAGATGGTATATCAGGATCTCATAATAGAGGGAGACATCACAAATATCATATATACAGTCTAATACCATCAGATATGAAATAAATCAATAAGAAACAAAATTAGGCTGGTTGAGTATGATTTTTCCAAACACATAACCACTCCATGAATGATAATTATGGTACAATGTCAGTATCTCACATCCCATATACAGGATCCCATTATCCAGGAGCAGAACTGACACACACTAATATGTATGTGCATATATATATATATTTATTTTGATTATACTGATTTAAATTGTGGGATCCTAGGTTTCTTTTGAGGATCCCACAAGCTCAGGTCTAAAAGTAGTTAATTGTGTGCTATGGGGGAGGTGAGGGTAATGTGGATAAGTGAGGCTTACATGGATAAGGTGAGGGTGACATATATAGGTAAGGATGGTGAGCTGGGCGTGATGTGGATGAGGTGAGGGTGTATATATGCCGCAAAGAGGGTGTTAGGGGGTGTGACAGGGTACTATATAGGTGAGGGTGAAATTGACTAGGTAAGGGTGACAAAGGTGAGGTTAGGGCAATGTGGACGAGGTGAGGGTGATGTAGACGAGTTTGGAGTGCTCAGGGGGAAATAAGGGTGACATCAACTATATAGGTGAGGGTGATGTGGAGGAGGTGAGGGTGATGTGGAGGAGGTGAGGGTGATGTGGAGGAGGTGAGGGTGATGTGGAGGAGGTGAGGGTGATGTGGGGGAGGTGAGTGTGATGTGGAGGAGGTGAGTGTGATGTGGAGGAGGTGAGGGTGATGTGGGGGAGGTGAGTGTGATGTGGAGGAGGTGAGGGTGATGTGGGGGAGGTGAGGGTGATGTGGGGGAGGTGAGTGTGATGTGGGGGAGGTGAGTGTGATGTGGAGGAGGTGAGGGTGATGTGGGGGAGGTGAGTGTGATGTGGAGGAGGTGAGGGTGATGTGGGGGAGGTGAGTGTGATGTGGGGGAGGTGAGGGTGATGTGGGGGAGGTGAGTGTGATGTGGAGGAGGTGAGGGTGATGTGGGGGAGGTGAGGGTGATGTGGAGGAGGTGAGGGTGATGTGGGGGAGGTGAGTGTGATGTGGAGGAGGTGAGTGTGATGTGGAGGAGGTGAGGGTGATGTGGGGGAGGTGAGTGTGATGTGGAGGAGGTGAGGGTGATGTGGACATGGTGAGGGTGACATTAACTATATGGGTGAGGGTGAAATTGACTAGGTAAGGGTGATGTTGACGAGGTGAGGGTGATGTGGACGATTGACAGTTCTATGGAGGAGGTAAGGGTGACATCAAATATATAGGTGAGGGTGAAATTGACTAGGTAAGGGTGATGTGGACAAGGTGAGATTGCTATGAGGATGTCAAGAGGTGTGGCAGGGTGTAGATGCCGACTTGAGGACAACGGGGGTGTGTGGTAGGGTGTACATGCCGACTTAAGGGGGTCAGGTGGTGTGGCAGGGTGTACATGCCGCCTTGAGGACATCAAGGGGTTTGGCAGGGTGTATCATGCTTACTTGAGAATGTCAGGGTGTGTGGCAGGGTGTAGTTGCGGACTTGAGGACATTAGGGGGTGTAGCAGTGTGTAGATGCCGACTTTAGGATACCAGAGGGTGTGGCAGGGTGTAGATGCCGACTGAGAAATGTCAGGGTGTGTGGCAGGGTGGACATGCTGGCTTGAGGACATCAGGGGGGATCAGGGTGTACATGCAGACTTGAGAATGTCCAGGGGTGTGGCAGAGTGTACATGCCGACTTGAGGATATTAGGGGGTGTGGCAGGGTGTAAATGCCGACTTGAGGACATAAGGGGGTGTGGCAACATGTAGATGCCGACTTTAGGATATCAGGGGGTGTGGCAGGGTGTAGTTGCCGTCTTGAGGACATCAGGGGGTGTGGCAACGTGTAGAAGCCAAATTGAGGATATCCGAGGGTGTGGCAGGGTGTAGATGCCGACATGGAAATATCAGGGTGTGTGGCTGGGTGTATATGACGACTGAGACATGTCAGGGGGTGTTGCAGAATTGTACATGCAGACTTGAGGATATTAGGGGGTGTGACAGGGTGTACATGCCGACTTGAGGATATCAGGGGGTGTGGCAGAGTGTACATGCCGACTTGAGGATATCAGGGGGTGTGGCAGGGTGTACATGCCGACTTGAGGATATCAGGGGGTGTGGCAGGGTGTACATGCCAACTTGAGGATATCAGGGGGTGTGGCAGGGTGTACATGCCGACTTGAGGATATCAGGGGGTGTGGCAGAGTGTACATGCCGACTTGAGGATATTAGGGGTGTGGCAGGGTGTACATGCCGACTTGAGAATATTAGGGGTGTGGCAGGGTGTACATGCCGACTTGAGGATATTAAGGGGTGTGGCAGGGTGTACATGCCGACTTGAGGATATTGGGGGGTGTGAGGACGACTGAGAAATGTTAGGAGATATGGCAATGTGTATATATATGCCGAATTAGGGATATCAGGGGGTATAGCAGGGTGTAGATGACAACTTGAGAATACCAGGGGCAGTAGCAGGGTGAATATACCGACTTGAGGCGTTAGGGGGTGTTGTAGGGTGTCCATGCCGACATGAGGAGGTCAGGGGGTGTGGCAGGGTGTCCATGCCGACATGAGGAGGTCAGGGGGTGTGGCAGGGTGTCCATGCCGACATGAGAGGGTCAGGGGGTGTGGCAGGGTGTCCATGCCGACATGAGAGGGTCAGAGGGTGTGGCAGGGTGTCCATGCCGACATGAGAGGGTCAGGGGGTGTGGCAGGGTGTCCATGCCGACTTGAGAGGGTCAGGGGGTGTGGCAGGGTGTCCATGCCGACATGAGAGGGTCAGGGGGTGTGGCAGGGTGTCCATGCCGACATGAGAGGGTCAGGGGGTGTGGCAGGGTGTCCATGCCGAATTGAAGATATCGGAGGGTGTGGCAGAGTGTGCATGCCGACTTGAGGATATCAGGGGGTGTGGCAGGGTGTCCATGCCGACTTGAGGGGGTCAGGGGGTGTGGCAGGGTGTAGATGCCGACTTGAGGAGGTCAGGGGGTGTAGCAGGGTGTAGATGCCGACTTAAGGGTTCAGGGGTGTGGCAGGGTGTACATGCCGACTTGGGAATGTCAGGGGGTGTAGCAGAGTGAATATACCGACTTGAGGACATCAGGGGGTGTGGCAGGGTGTCCATGCCGTCTTGAGGGGGTCAGGGGGTGTGGTAGGGTGTACATGCCGTCTTGAGGGGGTCAGGGGTGTGGCAGGGTGTACATGCCGACTTGTGGATATCGGGGGGTGTGGTAGGGTGTACATGCCGACTTGTGGAGGTCAGGGGGTGTTGTAGGGTGTACATGCCGACTTGTGGAGGTCAGGGGGTGTGGCAGGGTGTCCATGCCGACTAGAGTATATAAGGGGGGGGGACAGGGGATGTATCATGCCAGAGAATGTCAGGGGATAGAGGAGGGTCAGGGTGTGTGGCACATTGCAGATAACTACTACTGTATATATATATACAATAGTATATGTGTTTCAAGTATTTGTCATTGCGTGAGGAGGGGATAGGCCTGGGATATAACTCATTTACTATAAGACCCCATAATCCAGCAGACACAATTTTCTCTTTTGTTTAATCAAATAATACACACCTTTTACAAATAGAGTGCTTGAAATATGTTTCTGAAGCCAGAACTACTTAGTAAAGACAGAGGTGGTTGGTGACTACAGCCATAGAAAGTATCCCAGATGGGAGTTCTGCCCCCTACCCCCATATGTCCTTTGCTAATCCAAAGCCAATACTAAGTAAACATACCCCTGTACTAGGCCAAATTAGGTCAAGGGACAGCAGCTAAAAGACCACCCCACTTTGGGCTCTTATTGTTGGTGAGTAGTCTGACCTAGATAATATATGCAATTTTTTACATTCACAAATAGAGTTGGCAACAGCAGGATATATCTACCCATATCAAATATAGTCAGATATTAATTTAGTTTACTCATCTGTACATTCTAACAAAGGGAATTTGTCACCAAAACTGGTAATTAGCTTCATCTACTCTTATAACTTCAACAAAATGAATAAGTGGGAAAGACCCCACTATAGAGGGTTAGAACAGATACAAGACCCCATAATCCAAAAACAAAACAAAACTAATTTACACCATCACATTTGTGTTCTTTCATCAATGTACATAATGTATGATGCATGCATCTGGTAAAATCATAATAGTGAATATGTCTCCACATAAGCCTATAAAGTAAATTCTCAAAGAGATCCCACAATTTCATATGATAGATATAGTTGAACCTTTTGTGGGGTCCTGAAAGAGGTCATAGTTCAAGGTCATCCGGGACCCCACAAGGGGATCCCACAATATTACATTTAAAAAAATTCAAATTTCAGATTTATTTTGTCAGATTCAATTTCTATTAATTCAGAGGTATACAAATATGTAATTGTTTTCTTCATATGTCTGTTAGTTCTATGGGATCCCACATTACTGGGTTACAGCTGAGACCTCACAAACCGGGTGATATCGGTATATATATATATATATATATATATATATATGACAATTTTGCAAAAGGGATACAATCATGTGGCACACACACAAAGAACGAACAGGTTTTGTATGTCGATTGGCTGCACTATACCAGCTTTAAAGCTAAACGATAGCAGGAAATCATCAATATAGCATTTCCATAAGTCAACGTTATTAATAATTAATGTTATTCATTGAAAAGGCCAATGTAACTCTTCACCCATGTCTCACCGCTGCTTCATGTCTAATGTCGACTGCCCTGCCTTCTGCCTACTCCATTTGAAGATAATGTATATTATTTCACGTGCAGAAACAAAGTTACTTTGCTTAAGTACTAGAATGGCTGTTCTCCACACCCCGCGTGGAGAATATAATGCTCATTCTCCATGGGGTGTTTCACCATGATGACGTTCCTAAAATGGTGATGAAACAAATCTTTAAATGTTGTTTTAAATATGATATATTAATAATTTCATGAAATAAACACAGAGATCCACTCCAACTAGTCTGAATTCCCGGTTTCTTCACTTGTGGTACCTTGGATCCAAGGTACCACTCATGGACAAACCTGCCATTCAGACTGATCATCGTGGACCTCTGTCTATTTATATCTGCCATAACTTCTCCCATGGCACTACACATTATATACTGAAATAACAACTACCGTTTTAATCAGCTCAGTTTATTGCCAATAGCCAAACAAAATTACTATTTATAGGCACTCCCTTCAGACAGCTGTTGAAGAAGGCCGATATGTCATACTTTGAGGGCTTTACAATTGATCTGTGCAGACCTGAAACCTCTAGGGAAACCAGTGTAGCACTATCTGATATTTCCGAGCTCATGCTGTGCAGCATTTTTCTACATATGCCAAATAACATCCCTTAGCTTGTGGTACAGTGTTAACATTATATCTCCGGAGTGATTTCCATCAGTGGTAACGGATAACGGTGATGCCACTGTCCGTCACATTGACCTTGTATAGCTCAACACCCCGACGTTATAGCAGAATATGACATAATTATACACCTCTATAATCTACTCATGAGCTACTATAAGTAGCCATTCATAATGAACACCAAGGCCATCCTACCCATTACCTATGCACTGAAGTCTAATCCCAAGGCTAAATAGCCGGATTATAGATTTACTACCACCTACCCAAACCAGTGCTCATTGACTAATACCTGTCTCAGCTAATCTCATAGGTCATGACAATGGGTCATATAATAATTATATTGTGTTTTGTCATTGCATGTATTAGTATTCTCGGTATTCAGATTTGGAGATGTTGTTTCGCATCATAAAGGCCGCGCAGCATTACCCGCTCATTAAGATTGTTGTGATAGTTATCTATTTTTATTTAAGGTTTACAGTTATCATGTAAAAACATAATGTGTCTCTGGGCTCAGCAATGCCGCTCTGAAGCCCAGGCCCTTTCTTGGATATTCATCACTATTCAAGCTAACGTGTAATGGCATCGTGTATATAATATCACATAATAAAATAACTCCCACATGTTGAGAATAATACAGGTGGCTATTATGATGAGGGATGAGATGAGGATGAGTTATCTCTTTTCGAATATAAAAATGTTTAAGTCTGTATTTCTTATAATTTTACAACATGTCTTAACACAGTAAGATGGTGCAAGTCTTGCAGTCACAATATAAAAGATATACATAAAATGATATGATAAAATGAAATAAAATGAGGGAGTATAACCTAATATCAACCATCTATTACACATTACCTGCTATGTGCCGACCCATCAGCCCAATCTATAGCAAGATATTGACAACAGATGTCTCCACCCGTGTCCTTGAATTGTAAATCTGCGGGGTTACATTCTCCCATACTCTCCAATATCCACCGGTGGATAATGGCTGCCACTCCCCTCTAGTCAGTGCCAAACATCTCCTGGAAAGTGAAGGCTACACTGTCAGAAGTAACTGTAGCTGCACAGCGAGTTATACTGTAGATTTACAGTATAAAAGGAGATATTTTTGGTTTCAAAACCAAAAATACCAAAGTTACTTCTGACAGTGTATGTTGGAGGACTGAGGCGTGCAGAGACTCTGCCGCATTGCCACATCGTCATTTTATAGTACTAGGTTCTCTTCAATTTGGCGCTTCTAAATACAATATCCAATTTTAATGCTTCAATCACATTTCAAGACACCTGTTCTCCAGGGCTTATAAAAGTACCTGCTGTACACCACTCATCACCCATTACCTGCTGTACACCACGCATCACCCATTACCTGCTGTACACCACGCATCACCCATTACCTGCTGTACACCACGCACCACCCACACTGAAAACCTCAGGTCCGTCATTTTGACAATCCCAAAATTGACAACCATTTGTTGCTGTACACCACTCATCACCTATTACCTGCTGTACACCACTCATCCCCCATCACCTGCTGTACACCACTCATCACCCATTACCTGCTGTACACCACTCATGACCCATTACCTGCTGTACACCACTCATCACCCATTACCTGCTGTACACCACTCATCACCCATTACCTGCTGTACACCACTAATCACCCATTACCTGCTGTACACCACTCATCACCCATTACCTGATGTACACCACGCATCACCCATTACCTGATGTACACCACTCATCACCCATTACCTGCTGTTCACCACTAATCACCCATTACCTACTGTACACCACTCACTGAGGCCAAAAAATAAGGTGTGTTTCAGGTTACATAGTCTAAAAATCTAGGTAGGGTAGGTCGGATTTTTTTATTTTTTCCTTGGGCCTGAAAAAGTCTCCAAAAATTGACTCGCAAACTTCAGTGCTGACTCACCGACAATGGCGTTGACTTGTGGACTATCAAATTGACTCTGAAATAGCCCCAAAATTGTTTTATAGAGACAGATTGATCCCATGGCCTGAAAAGTACCCAGAAATTGACTCGCAAACTTCAGCGCTGACTCACCGACAATGGCCTCCACTCCCGGACTATCAGATTGACTCTGACATAGCCCGAACATTACTTAAAATATAAAAAGTTTTTCAAAATTGGATAAAAATTTCTAGGGTCGGCCCTGTTTTGCTAGGTAGGGTCGGGTAACCTGAAACACACCTTTTATTGGGGGGGCCTAATCATCAAGTGCTGCCCACCTCCTACATACTGCTGCCCACCTGCTGTCAGCAGCTGCCCACCTACCACCTGCAACTGCCCACCTTGTCTCTGCTTACCTTGCTGGCACAGCGCTCCTCTAATCTGATCTACCTGTGCAGTGGGCAGCGATCCATCTAGGGAAACTGTATTTGAACGTTGTGTAGACTGGCCACCTCCCAATGGATGTCTCCCATACGTGGAGATGGGTGCGGGGCACATGTGCTGCAGCAATGCTGACTGATCTGGTTATGGACTGTCATAACACTGTAGGAGGAAGGCAGTGGGAGTGGAACATCCCTCACCCTCTCCCCTAGATACCAGAGGCAATGTACCAGAGGATATTCCCCTGTGGGTCTTGACCTCCCTGAATCTCTGCATTTGAATGGGAGGGGAGGGGAAAATATAGGGAAGTTCCATATTTCTCTTGCCGTCCAATGGTCCATTGCCTAAAAAAGAAAGAATCAGGAGTGTTTTGCATACTAGAAAATGATATCGTCTATACTTACATTGATGAGATCGTTTGGAATTGTTAATGTCTTTTTGCCAAATTGTCATCAGAACGAAGTCCTCTGGAAATTAAGTTAACTATATATAACTATTTTAATTGAAAAAAAATATACCCTGCTGTGTATTTGCCACTGGGAATATGTCTTTTGATTCAACCTGAATCTTTAAAAAACAAATTCCTTTAGTTATACTCCCTTTCTTTATTGAAATTACCATCTCTTGCTTGCACATTTTATTGCAACAAGTTCGTTTACTCCTCTGCAAAACACTACTGACCCGGCGATTGATTTGTCAGCGGGAACGGTATGAGATTTGTGTCCAAGGTTGGAATCCCTGTCCGGATTAATCAGGTAAGCAATCGATCCATTGCACAGCTAATTCTAGATCATCGGCTTATAATACCTGTCGAAGTGACCCGTCATCAGAAATCTGCTAAACATACTCAAAAATAATTTTTAATATGTGGCAAATCCTGAATTTCCTTTTTAAATAGAGTAGTGCCCAGTGCCGGAATAGAATAACAATA
This sequence comes from Harmothoe impar, assembly GCA_947462335.1. Taxonomy (NCBI): domain Eukaryota; kingdom Metazoa; phylum Annelida; class Polychaeta; order Phyllodocida; family Polynoidae; genus Harmothoe; species Harmothoe impar. The sequence goes on along the minus strand of OX381705.1, from coordinate 26,784,918 downwards.
AGAAGAATATTCGACAGGAAGATGGTTCCATTATCCATCACAGACGCACTGTTCACTGGATTAAAGATATTGTACTAGCTTATATGGTAGTGATATTCATATAAATATATCACTGTCAGTGATATACTGGGGTTAGTGTGTCATAGTAACTATAGGATTTCTGTGTTTTTCTTTTACGTCACCCTCTTTTATCATTCCACGAAAGGAATAAAAATAAAACAAAGATCGAATTAAACAAAAGGAGGGTAATGGGGAGTCCTCATTCGTCACTTTGGCTGCTTCGAGGGTCTCAAATACAGGTGGGGAGCATTGATTTGTCTGAGATAAACGACTCCAGTATGTAGTGCAGAGCTGCCACCATGTAGTAGAGGCAATTGGTGGTCTGGGAGTCGCTCACATTGAGCTGTCAGTGAGTGTGAGGAATCACTCCTGAGCTGCTCCCACCCAGACCTCCTGGGGTCTGCCAATACTCACTAATGGTAAGATGTGACCCCATTGGTACTCTTTTGTCATAGTACGTTATATAACCTTAGTACCCAGCTCACCACACCCACAACTGTTATTCTTCTATTTCTGCCTTAGGTTCTGGTGATATTGTATGTTGTAACCTATGTGGACTCATGAATAGCACACAACATACACACGGTTTTTGGAGCGAGCATTTGGTAGTTCAATAGCAGAGCTCTGTAAATATTGTACCAGAGTGCAACCACTGTAAAGCACTACAACCAATAAGGCATAGACATCTATACCTACTCCATACACAAGAGTGCAGAAATAACGTGTGGGCATTATATCAAAGAACCCTTCTACATAGTCCATTAGGCAAAAAAAAAAGGTGTGTTTCAGGTTACCCGACCCTACTTGGCAAAACAGGGCCGACCCTAGACATTTTTATCCAATTTTGAAAAACTTTTTTTAAGTAATGTTTGGGCTATGTCAGAGTCAATCTGATAGTCCAGGAGTGGACGCCATTGTCGGTGAGTCAGCGCTGAAGTTTGCGAGTCAATTTTTGGAGACTTTTTCAGGCCCAAGTTTAAAAAATTTAAAAAAAATTTAAAAAATCCGACCTACCCTACCTAGATTTTTAGACTATGTAACCTGAAACATACTTTTTTTTGGGCCTTATAAAAGCTCCATACTCCATCCTGGTATGGTTTCTGTTTTCATATCCCAGATATATCTGCGTCCATGTCTGCTTCTATTTGCATCTTATCATTGCATTGCCGTATTTTTGTCCACATATTGATAACCTTCATGATTGATTCGCTGCGCTTTATTTGCCAGGCTATATCAATGAAGGTTTGTGGTTTCTACCGAGAGAGGAAATGAATAGGCTTGGTCTGGCCAGTTCCCCAACGGCTTCCTTTTGAACAGGAAAGGAATAAAACCCATTCGCTGAAAAACACACATGAGTTCCTACCTATATACCCGTGCAGCAAGAAAGGGTGACTTTTGATATCAGAGTCGTATTGGTGCCGTTTCTCATGACTATGCTCTAAAATATATATGGTTTTTGTGACCAAAATTTACATCTTAATGGTTGAGAGGTTATTAGTCTGCGAAAGTTGGCAAATTGTAAGCTATAGGCTACTTATAGACGACTGTATTACTGACAGTATCATGGTTTAACTTGATACCATGTATGTCAACATTTGTCCATATGCAATAATATAACAATTTCTTTCATTAGAAATATAAAGAAAACGAAAAAGGTTTCCCCCAAAGCATCGTTTAAATGACGCTCACGGTGATGAGAAACCAGTTTTTCTTAAAATCGTCTATGTACACCCCTCTGGGAGTATGATAAAGTCCCCCTTGGATGGTATGGGGCATATCCCTCACCATCATGCAATATTGGCTACTAGTAATCACCCGAATATTACCGAATAGATGAACTTCACGTGTGCTGGTACACAGAGAGAATAAACAGCGTCAAAAGAGAGTCCAGGTTACCTCCAGAATGACTCCCCTCTCTAGGGGAGTCCAGGTCACCAAAGGGAGCCTAGGTGACTCTCTGGCCATATGACTCCCCTAGGTGACTCCCTTATGTCAGCCAGAGAGTCACCTATAGGCTCTCTTAGGCGACCTGGACTCCCCGAGATAGGGGAGTCATTCTGGAGGCAACCTGCACTCTCTTTTGACGCTGTTTGTTCTCTCTGTGTAAATATGATTATCGGCATTTGGCTAGCTATTAGAATGATCACTGATTAGCTCTCTCTGTCTACCCTTATAGTGTAATGTAGTAACAATACGGAATATAACTGGTTTCACTGATTACCCACTGAGCTATCACAATTATGACCACTCCCCTTTATTACCAACTACGCGAGTAACCGCTACGCCGCTCAAGCATGCATGCCGAGGAGATGCTGAACTGCTCTTAAGGGACTCCTATTGTAAGTGTCAGCATTCTGCCTGGTGGTCACTGATGGAGTTGCTGGCACTGCCCATGGTACTTACTGTCCTCGTCTACATCATAGTACATGACATAATAACTGTTGTGTGCAATTTAAAACTCTTGTAGGGGGTTGCACAACTCCACTACTATCTACTTATGTTGGTGCACTGCTATGGTTAATGTTAGTACGTTATTCTGTGACAAAATAGCAACAGGCAAAATAAGGGAGCCGGGCTCTTGTCTGTTGCAGTCAAGAAAAATCAAATCTTGAATGAAAAATTGAATTGTATTAAATCCTGCATGTACATGCACGATACATCATTATTATGAAATCTGTATGGAGGCATGGTTATGGGAAAAATTGTATTTTTAGAATATGTGAAGTTGTATAATAAAATGGACCGCAATATATACTGCACTCCCTTCATCCAAGAGTAGCAATGTTAAGTGTGGAGATGTAACAGCATCCAGGGGTCAGTAGAGAGCAGCTCTTACCGAGTGGAGCATCCAATGAGCTGAAAGGAATTCTGTGCCCTACATTCTGACAACGTAACGCAATGACTGTTAATAGTGTTGAATGCAAGTGCCCAGTGGGCACAAACTTCAGTTCAGCATTGCATCCAACATTGAATCAACATTGATAACCATTTATCAATGTTGATTCAATGTTCTGTGCCCACTGGGTATAGACAATGAGTTGAGGCATTCCGTAATCTATTTCAGTCCAACTCGTATCCATCATTCACTCAAGCTGGGACTCCACTACCCGATTATTTGGGTCATTCTCATGAACCGGTCATATAGGTCTTTACAGTCTGATCAGGTCAAAACAAAAAGATATTTCCTATCTATTATTGTGCATAAATAGAGTCCTGTGAATGGGGAACATCAGACAACTGAAAATCAAACCTGTTTGATATGAGATCGGAAGCCCAGATCGGCCTGAGACGTAAAATCAAGGCTTAAATTGGGACCAAAATCGTGTTGTATAGCCTTGGCAATTCTATCATCCACTTGTTTATAAACATACACATTCTTTACAAACATAAACCTATGGCAGGGTCTATAGTACCTCCCTGCTTAAGGTATGTATAGTATATAACTGAGTCAGATTCGTGAGAATAGCACCGGTTTTATTCATAAATGATGTAACGGATTGGGGTCTTCATACTTGAAAGAGTAAATCATATATCGATATCTTTTTGTCTTTCAGATATCTTGGCATCTTATTTAAAGACTTCACATGCAATAAGATCAATTTGTCATTTGTTATAACCAATTGTAATAATAAGTCTAGAAGTTCCTTTCGTTATTGAACTTTCTTCGACTAATACAATACTGTATTAAACTTGAGATCTCTTTGCATAGCCTATTGTGCGTATAAAGTTATAAATTGCATACTTAGAGCTGCTGGTATGCCCAGTTAACAGTCAAATTAGTATATTCAACGTTCAAAGTTAAGGAGATAATAAGTTCAGTAATATTAACATTTAAATTTGGCCACATATAACTAGCCCAATTGTATTAGCATAAACATTCTCTAGACATCCTCAAATCGGCAGTTGCATTGATGTGGCCTACAACGAAGGCTGGATATGGAAAGATCAGGCATCTGGGGTTCAGTATTGGCCTCTAGGGCCTCTAGAAACAAGCTAAAGCAATTAACGCTGCACTGATAAAAACTCCCTTGCCTAAAGGTTTAGAACGTGCCTCAATTCGATTTTATTTTCTTTGTGAGGCATATAATATGCTGTTCTTATTCATCACATGGCATTATATTAGAGGAGTCTCTCTCCCTCCAGGAAATCTTCTTAGAACTAATGTAATACATCATGATCAAACTCCGGTATTGCTTTGAGATTAGAACCCCTGTACTCATGCCATGTCTCCCTTCAGTGATATGGTATATCATTTACGATACTTCAAAATGGCGCTATATCGTCCCATACCACATTTCCTTTTTAAAGACATTTTTCTTGATGATTAGTTATGTTTTACATGTGTCATTTGTCCGCCCCTACGTCATCTTCTCCTAACAGCAGCTAGAAATCCCCTTCGTTCGTGCAACACGTCCGTATACTATGTAAAATAGTATAACATTGGTAATTTGAGAGAAAATTATGCATTTTCCTTAAATGTGTCCCCCCCCCCCCACACACACACACATACATTTAGAGACATACCAATTATATCACAACACATTATCTTAAAGCCATTTCCATATCATTTTGACTGAATTGTGAAATTAATAGCACAGACCTCTGTTTCGCCCATATATGTTCTTGTTAAATTTCATGTGCGCCTTTACGGGTGGTTGAGAGCATAACATTACGATTCCAACAGCAGTTTGCCAAATGATTTCCATTAGAACCCTTTCCCTCAAGAAAACGAATCGATAATCTGATAGTAGAAATGGGGAATTCGTGTTATGTGTGTCATCTTCTAAACGAATTGAAGGAGGATCTGGGTGACTTTTGAACAGTGCTACCAGAACTCACTCAAATAATCCTATGAAAACCATGACGACAGTTGTGCAAATGTGATTCCACGGTGTTATCGACCGTAGCCCTAATTAGTACTTGCTAATCAAGGCCGGTGAAGTGATGTGTAGACATCCAAGGTCCCTTCTCGTTATCATATTACATTTAATTAGCATTTAGTAAATCCTGCTGTATACTACTATAGGACTGCATGCCCCTACCACCTGCCCTTACCCTAGAGGGGAGCATTGCCCATGCAGGCCTCCCCCCCCCCATGGACCCACCAGTACGCACGGTCTCTACCAGGACCCATTTGCATAGATAATGATATTCGGCGTCCCTGGTGGGAGCGAGACCTGTGAAAGCGGACCACAACTTAGTCCTGTATTGCCTGCGTCTCCTGGCAGTTGCTCACAGAGAGTTACTCAGCACACCCTCAGCTACCGTGAGCAGCTCACTTTCTACTCTACACCAGCTCATATAGCTTAACAGGTCAGTAACTCAAATACCATACGAACCCCCCCCCCCTATTCTTAACATTGAGTCATAATTTGGTTAATGATTATGTTGGCTTCTTCTGAGGATATTTATTTGAAAAACTCTAGTGTGTTTTTTTCTATCTTCAACGAAATTTGATTCATAATTGAGCCTATATTTACTTGTGTGGGACAATACTTGATTTTGTCTTTTTGGAATCTGAAGATGTAGCCTGCAGCTGGCCCATGCATCGTGGTTCATAACGTAATATCTAAAGTGTGTATGTACCGATTGGTGTGACTAAATTACCTTTCAAATCACGACCATGGTGTCAAATAGAGAGTATGCAGGTGCGTATAGATCAAATCAAACTCAATGCCCACCTGCCACCTCCCTTTTTTTACCTGTGAAGGCAACTATTTTTTCTTATTTGGCTCATATATATGGCTATTTACATGTCCCTATAGGCGTGGTCAATCTCCATACCATGTATAGATCTAGAGTGGCGTCAGGTATGATATGTTAAAACCTGATACCTGTTTGTGGTATGGTAATAAGTATATATCACCAGGTAGATGTAACACTGGTTATTTTGGGGCGATCCTTGTATGCTTATCCTATATCCTTAGCTTATCCTATATCCGTCGAATATAGGTCTCTTTCCACTCTGAAAGGGATGGTTGGGATGCATCTCAACATGTATTAATCAGCGGAAAAGGAAGAAATAAATAGTTAAACAAAATATTATGGTGTAAGGGCAGGCTTGATAATTATAAGATAACCAGTTTGTATACTGTATTCTCCCATCTGTAGAATGTACTGTGGCATTAGGCCGACCCCTTTAGTTGGAGAGTGTTCAGGTGTCGGGAACCAGTAGGGTCATCATTATACGTGATTCCTACCTCCGCGAAAAGAGCCCTCCCTGTGAAGTGGTCCATTTTTGGCCAGTCTCTCCCAGCTGGTCAGCTTAGGACTTGAACTGGGGACCTTTCCATTACTAGCCCCGGGATACTAAATAGGGATGTCCCCTAGCTACAATCTAGATGTGGTCTGCAATACTATTATTTCATGGTGACATGTGTGGTTTGAAGCCCTGTTTTATAAAGGTATTATTGTAATTTTACTGTTATTGCTCCCATACACTAGAAAGTCAGGTTAATCCCAAAATGCAATAGAATTACATATATGTCGTGCTTGGATTCTTATAGTCACAGATAAATAAATAAAGACAGACATGGCTGTAATTATAAACATTATTTCTTAAGACCTTGACTTAAAGAAGATATAGAGTTTAGTAGTCTGATATGAATTATTCGTTTTAATTATATACATACGTTACTTAGTTAATTGGAGTCTATATGCTATAATTAAAGATCACATGTCCTCCAATGAGTTGGTGCTAATCTGACAATTCTGATTCAAACATATCTAGTCGTTCGTCTAAATTGCAACCACCTGCGTCCTCCCTGAAAACAATTATCTGTGAACGTTCAGACCACAGATGATATACAGAATAGTGATAGACAGAATTCATGTGTTGTTAGATAGTGCATTGTGCGTGAACATTACCTTGGGGATAGGGTGGGGATGGGACTGCTGTAATTGCTACAGCCACCGTTCTGTAACTGCCCTCCCCCGGGGGTGGGGGTGGGGGTGGGGCATTAGGGGAGCAGCTCGGAGCAGCTCGGAGCAGCTCGAGAACAGCAAACTATCGTGTCTGCAGTAGGGTGATAAGTATAACGCTATAACCGAACGAGTAGGGGGGGGGTCCAGTATACACCCCCCCCCCCAAAAAAAAAGAAAAAAAAAGAAAGACGGCCACCTCTCAATGTTTACAAGCAGGGTGCTTAAATAGCACCAAATAAAACACCTGATAATATGAAACAAGTCCTCAGTCTCCAACAGCGAAACGGACAGAGCTTTGTTCAACTGTCCAATGAACGGTCCTCGGAGTCACAAGTCCCACAATCAGGTTACATCTCCATAACCTATGCATGGAGTATATAAATAGTCTAGTATCCAGAATACAGCATAAGATCCCAGAAAGCTGTGTCTTTAAATACATCAAGAACTTTCTCTGTCAACCATTTCCGAGAAGTGCCAACGTGAGAGGAGCCCGAGGGCGGCTCTTAATAGATAGGTTTCGTGGGCAACCACGCTAAAACCTGTCTGCGCCACTAGGGGTCAGTGGTGTCGTCTGGTGAATTGACTGAAAAGTGCCCAGTCACGGCAAAGGCTGGGGCCAACACTGTACTATGGGCATATCAAAATAAAACACAAGGTTTTAGTTATAATGAGGTTTGTCTGTCGCATGCTTTCTTGTCACACATGTAGGAAAAAGTCAGTGATGCGAAAAACGCTCCTTTCTGAAGGTCAAATCCCACAACGCGAGAGAGGGTCAAAAAATGTTGCTAATTAGTAGTATAGCCGATTTTGGTGGCTATATTGACTAAGACAGGCCCAAATAGGCAGGAAAGTATTGGCTATATCTTGTGATTTGGGAAATGACAAGGATCAAAAAAGTTAGATATTTTTCCCCAGATGGCCTAGAAAATGTTTATTGGAATCTGTCAAGGTTTCCTGCTAAATCACAATGGTTTTGTCCCTGATTAATCATTACCCAAATCCCACATGCTCCATATGTAAAGGGGTTTTGCTCTGCAATTTATAGTGCTTAGCTATACTAGCAGAATCTTTATATAAATTGTTACTGCCAGGGGTGCCTTATTTAAATATCAAAGTCCCTTCTGTTGCGATGTTAAACCCTACACCCTGTCCAACATGGGCCAAATCACAACACTCTCCCTGTCCAAATCAGGTGCATTGAAACACATCCTACTTATGTGTGAATGGTAAAGAGGTCAACACAGGATCCCTGGGGGCAATTTTTGAACTAGACTGTTCATGTCTTGAGGGTTGATATGAAAATTACCCTACTGCAGTAATGCACTAATAAGTACTGAACTACCATTAGTTGGAGTTTAATCTTGATGGCCTATGTTTTTCAAATTAAATTTTACTTTCTTTCCTACAGATTGTAGAGATACATTGGTTTTATCCCCTGCATATTTTCAATAATAACATGTCAGTGTACCAAAATATATCATACTTTAAAATTACATCAGGAGAAATGTAGTTTATATGAGAGTTTCCTGTCGGGACTGGAACCGCTGACCTTCAGACTACATCACCCAGTGCTCTACCGACTGAGCTAGAGGGGCAATCACTTACATGTAGCCTGCATCAATAGGCATTTGAAAAGATCAGGTCATATTTGAGCTGTGGAGTATGGTACTCCCTCCAACCTCTCTACTCTCTCCCCCACTGGTTGCTGGTTATGGGAATCGAACCTGCATCTACAGTAACAGAATTGTACATGTACAGCAAAATTTTCTGTATTATTTTTTACAGCTAAAGTACTGTATAGTTACAGCACATTTCGCTGTTCACGAACAACAACTTTTTACAGTGCAGCATACAGCCATTGTTCTAGCGTTGTATTGTTATCTAATGTCATCTATCCTATTCTACGCATTGGAAGAGAAATTTGCTTAGTCATTGTGCCACTAGTCTAGTTTATTCACTTTAGATTCTTCAGGTAATTTTGACTACAGTCCCTGATGTAATTTTTCAGGGAGATACATAGTGGTTGGTACTTGGTAATGCATTCTTTGCAGTCCATCTAACGCTTTAACGACCATTAGATCTTGTTAGCTGTATGGACTATTTCCGCTACACCAGATTGCCCCCAAGACAATCCTCTCAGAGAGTTTACACAATTATTACGCTGTACGCTGCTCCCTCGTGGCCAATAACCACCATAGTATGAGGTTTACTGTCTCGGTGCCAGTGTATCTCTCTGTAGAGAGACATACAGTCTGCATTGGCGAACTCCGATATTTGTTTTAAAATACTGGGAAAACTGATGTACCACCCTAAAGGCCAACACGCACGAGGGGTTCTATGATGTAAAATCTCTGCGATTTGAGAATCTTTTGCGATTTGGAGGGCTTCCTCTAAATCGCAACAGATGTAACTACAAGAAGCAGATGTAAATACAACCGATCTGTTGCGAATTGAGCCCAAACTAAGATCTAAATAACTAGATATTTTTTCTTGCTTAACAGGGAAATCTCTGCGATTTCATCACGCACACATTGTATATAGAAGTAAGGGGGGTTACTCCCCATTTCTGATGATACACAGACAATATTTCCGGACCATTTTCCACAAATAATATATATAATCTGCTCACAATTAGTTCTACATAATGTATTAGGTTAGATAATAAATGTTAGTGGATATCCCAGGGTAGAAACCAACGTCACCAAAATTATTGTAAAGTAACTCCCCCAAAATAAAACATGTCATCCTTGTAAATAGAGTCAATTTAGTCCAATACGCAGAGGTTCAGTGCCATATAACATGCAACAGTGGGATTTGAAACTTGCAATAGAATGTAGGAAACCTTGCGATTTGGAGTATAAGCAAGCCTCCTAGAACGCAATGGGCATAGAATGCAGAGTTTTCCAAGTCATAGATTGCATTGTGGGTGTTGGCCTTAAGATTGTTTGATCTTCTTCGGTCTGTTAACTTTAATTTAGAATAGTTTATTGAGATACATTTGTAGCGAACAAGTATCACATGGAGTGTAGGACACGAGAACACTAGTTGTGATATATCAATCTTAATTGACTTGCACAGATTATCTTTCATGTGCTTGAATCATGTGTAATTGGGGTGTATATGTTATGGCATACAGGTTTAGTAGAAATCAGGACACTGTCCTGCAGCATAATAATGTTTCAAGGATTATACATAACCTAAATAAAGATGTACTTATAAATGAAAGTTATTAATTGAAGCATGGGGAATTACATCCTAACCCGTTAAACATGCTTAACCTTTGAGATGACGAAACCTTATTTAGATGTAGATACATCTAAATACTTACACTGGATGATTACAATACTTTAAATAGGCTTTCTATAAAAGCCATTATAACGTGCATTCTATGTATGCAAATAGATAGAAAAGTTATTGCGATCAAACAGATTAAGGCACATGCGTTTAGGACAAGCTACGTTATAAGCATATTTATGTTGTAAATGTTACATATGCTGAGAAAAAGGAGTCAAAAGGGAGCCCAGGCTTGCCTTAACTTAAGTGAAAGTTGTAGTTAGACCTTCATGGGCTAATTTTGAGGTCAAATCCCACAGGGCGATCTATGCTGTAAAGTCTGTGCGATTTGGGAATCTGTGCAGGCTCCCAAATCGCAACAGATGTAACTACAAGAGGGTGGTATAACTGCAAGGAATCTGTAGTGAATTGAGCCCAAACGAAGATCTCAATAATTTGATATTTTTCCTTGCTGAACAGGAATATCTCTGCGAATTCATTATGCACACATTGTATACAGAAGGTCTGGCAAGTAAGGGAGGTCACTCCAGATTTCCAATGACATACAAACATAATTTTAGTAGATATAGTCTGCCCACAATAAGCCATGCACAATGTATTATTTTAAATGATGTATTTATAGATATCTCTGTTGCATTAGATCTTGTATAAGCACAATTATTGTGGAGTAACTCCCCCCAATTACAACAATTAATTCTTCCAGGGGTAGTCACTTTGGTCCAAATAGTAGAGATGTAGTCTCATATTGCCTATAGCCGTGGGACTTGGAATTTACACAGGCATGCACACACCCTTGCGAATTTGAGTATGAACAAGACTCCTAGAATGCAAAAGGCATAGAATGCAGAGGTTCTGGAGGCATAAATCGGCCTATGGGATTCGACCTTTAACAGCAGTTTCTGAATGGTGGTCACTAACACAGATTACTACGTCGGTGAGTTCATCATCCCAATGCACACTGTTGTATTTAAAAGGTTATTCTTATTTGGTTAAATCTTAAATAGAGTCAATTTGTTTATTTCAGAGATTCATAATGGCCGATGCTGCTTTGTCCGAATTCCAAAAGAAGAAGATCCTTAGAGTCTTCAGCGCATTTTTTGGTAGGTTTCTATGCTCGAGTATTTTATGGTCTCATACTCAATTAGTCTACCGTACACCCAGAGGCTAGTCTAAATGTATCACATTTTTACAGTTTTATCTCTCCTTGGAGCAGGGCTAATCGTCCTGATTCATCCCGCCTCCAGCTATGTAATGTCACATTCCTTCCTCCTGCCAGTCCCACATGTACGCTTTATCTCTTCATCTAGTAGATTATAGCTCTAGCCAATGCATATGTGAATTGTGGCAACCATAATATGCTTAATGATAGAAAATCCCCATGAATATCATTTTGTGACGCATGCTTGATTGATGAATTGACATTCTTGTATTTACACACTGATAGACTTGTCTTTTTAGTCAGGTCCCTTAGCAAAATGACAATGTCGGACAAAAACGCCAAAGTTGGTATACATACCTAGGTATACTTTCAAACATTTTTCCTTGCAACAAGAAAAAAATCACCGGAACACAAATTTCACAAATTGGTAGGAATTGGTAGGAAAACTGGAATATTTTACATTATGAGTACATAACAGATTGGTACACCCACTCCAGTTCATATATATGTACATGGGTATTTCTTTAAATCGACAGGGTGACATGCACATAGAGAAGTAAAGGTATTGCCATGACTCTTTGACCATAGTCTAGTTGACTCTGGTAGCAGAGTTATGATGGATCTGGTGGAGGGGTTATAGTTACTGCAATCATACCCCTTGACAATTAATTGTACAAATTGATTCTAACTTCAGTGCAGAGTCAAGTGTAGTTGACTTTGCCCACAACAGAGTCATTGGTAGCTTTACTCTTCATGAACAAAAAAAATAAATGTGTTGACTCGGATAATAGTTGCATATGAAACCACCTGATGGGGCAACCAACACTAGTTCGGCACCAGTGGCAACCACAAGCCAGAGCCACTATCAATACTTCAGACATTCATTATATGCCATTTAGTTTTGTATTTTTATAGAGAGCACCACTTCCTTTAGATAGTGTGGTTAAGAGAAATGGAAAAGCTTTTCCCTTTTGGTAAACTTACTTGAATTAAATGTGATGATAAACTATGCAAAACGTTCCAATGACATCAACAGTATAGAGCTTAGTCACCATATTTGTGGGCAAAAGAAATAAGCAAAGGCTGAGCACTAACTGTCTGAGATAGAATGTATGGTACTGCTTAGTACTTCATAGAAACCTATGTTATTGGCATCTAATTATTTTGATGGCCTCTCTTGGGCAATAACATCTGTTGCCCACACTCTACCCTGACATAAGTACACACTCACCTTACCTGCATGCCGACTATGTGTGTACAAGAAAATGTCTACTTTAAAATTGATATCATAAGTTTTCCAGTGATATATTACACAGAAAGATATCATTTCTAGTTTTTGAGCAATGGCTTTATATGAATATGGGTGGGCATTGCCCTATCCAAAACCCCAATAAGCTCTAGATTCAATAGTTTCCAAGTTTATCTCTATCTAATTTGCAAAATTAGAATGATTAGAAAATGATCATACATGTATTTTCATCCAATAGGCCATAGATTTTGATCCAGAAATGATGAATTTTATTCTGTTTTAACCATGGTAATCCTCATAAATCATTTTATTAATAGGCTCTTTATTTTTTTTATTTGGAATACAAATCATGTTTCCATTGCAACACATATCAACAAAGAAACCCATTTAGGCCCTAAAACCTTCTTTTCACATTCTAAATAAGAAAGCTTTCCACCAAAAATAGAATTTTTGTACAAAACTACTGAATTCCGAGAAAAAAATACCAAAAAGGAAATACTAGCCTGCTTCTACCATTTTAGGCCATGGTGGAGCCCCCTGGTGGCTGTCAGATTTTTAGCAACTCCATTACCTTTCTCTGCGTGGCCATTTCTTAAATTCAACACAGCAACATGCCAATTTCTTTAAATTGATAGGGGAAATTGGGACCCCCTATTTACATTCCTTATATCGGAGGGCTCAGAACTGTGTGTATTTCCCGACCTCCCTCTTTCCTCTAATGAGAGGAACAGAGATGGGGAAATGGAGGGAGTGATGTGGGAAAAGGGAGGGATACACAGAGGAAAGAGGATGAAAGAGAAAGACAGAGAGATGTGGAAAGGGAGGGGGGTTACTCTTTTATTTTCATAATCTACACTGACTTACAGCTGGTTCCCATGGTTATCATATTGGGTTTTAATGATTGATCTCATCAATACCATCATTTTGAGCAATTACACTACACATTAAGCAAAGGAATGGCACTTTTTTCTGGAAAATAACGATTTCATGGCTTATTGACGCTAAGAGACCTGACTATTTGTATCAAGATAAATGTTGAGTGGGCAATGCTACTACACCTCTTAATATTTCTTACTAGCTTATTTAAGTTATATTGATTTCTACTACTGGACTAAAGATGATCAGATCTTATACAGACTTGCGCATAGCACCATTGGCGGATCCCGGGGGTGCCCGACAGGCCTTGCCCCCCCCCCCCCCAAAAAAAAGGGAAGAAGAGAAAAAAAAGAAAGGAGCCGAAAAGAGGGAAAGAGATTGTGGAGTATGATTCATAGACCCTAACTGAGGGATCTGAAAGCGGGGGGGGGGAGGCTGAGGGTCCTAAAATGTGTGAGAATGCACCATTTCCAGTCTAGATCAACAACATTTTCTTGGGGGGCATGCCCCCAAACGCCCCTACTATAGCTAATGCACTTCGCCCGTGCGAAACAGATAGTGACTTCGGGTTGGCCAGGTTTGGGCCCCCCCCCCTCTGGACAGTCCTGGATCCGCCACTGAGCATGTCTTGTGATTCTATATTATTATTCTTGCAGATACTAATAATGATGGAGTAATTGAGTGGGAGGACTTTGAAATATGTGTACAGGTAAGCATTCATACCCCTTAATAAACAAATACTCTGAAATAGCAGGAGAGTTGTTGGCAATCCATTACATGTATACTATAATGTAGATGACGCTGAACCATATCCAAATGTGATCACAATTTTACTGATCTGTATTCTGGGGGTCATCAGCAGCTCTGCGGTTGTTGAGTTGCACACTCGCTGTGAGAAAATCAATTTATTCACTGTGTTATTCATTTTGACCTCTGCAGAAAGTACGTGAGATGCATGGTTGGGATAATAGCAGTGACAAGTACCAGACAGCCATGGCAACACTAAAACTTATATGGGACGGCCTTAAGAAGTTCGCTGACGTGGACCAGGTATGTTTAATGCTGGTGTTATTTACCCATAGCATTAAGAACATGCAGTGATTAATGTACCTTAAGTGACAGGGTATATGAGTTGAGTTGAGTTGAAATTATTTTATGTAGACTCTATAAGGTAGGCCCAGGGCCTGTTTGCTACATAGAGTATATGAACAATGCAGAACTATATAATATATAAGTAAGTTACACTCTCTCTCCTTATAGGAGTAATTATGATGAATCTGCAATGTATCAGGATAGGGTGTACTGATACACCCTTCCCTGATACATTTACCAAAACTACAATTAAGTTACGGTTTACTGTTTAAGTAACCACAAAGCCATCCAGTATGGATGGGAATACCATGGAGTTAGTTATTGGGGCTTATGCCCAAGTGAAAAGTGTTATTCCAGAATTAATTCTGGGTTTTTTTAGTAAACAGATAATAGATGGGACAGATGTCATCGTCCCGACACGATGTTAGTGTGTCAGTGCACAGTGTTAGTGTGCAAATACAATGTACTAGGATGTTTGTAGTACATTGTATTCATGAGCATTTCATGAGATGTTTCCTAAATATTACCTTTTGTGTTGGGGGGTGAGAGAGAGAGAGAAATCCACGGCACTTAATGTGCCTAAATAGGCCAGGGAGTCTTATGTACATTTGTCAAGAAAGTGTTTTTGTTCCACTCCTGAAACTTGCTTTTTAGAACAATTTTTCTTGTTGTAATGTCAAGTTCATTCCAGGTTGTGGGCAGTCTGTACTCAAGGCTCTTCCTATAGAAAGGGTCTTTAGGCCATATAACATTCAGCAGTTTCCCATCATGGGCTCTGGTCCTGATGTCCCTGTTATCAATATTACCTGGGATCAACGATATGTTAAAAGCAGCCATATTCAAATGCATGGCTCTTCTGTCAGACAGCAGGTTGACCTTGGCCTTAGCCATCAACTTATTGACATCCTTCTTGTCTTCGTCCATATAGTATGCAGTCTTTAGACCTCTCTCAAATGAACTCTGAAGCTGTGTCATTAGGGTTTTGTTAGTAATACCATACAAAATATCACCATCATCATATGGGTATGTAATAGATAGACTATGGTTATGAAAAGGTATATAGAATTAACCACAGCTTACTCGTAGGGCCAGACGAGGGTGAAGCCCAAGTCGCCCTACCAGAAAGCTGTGGTTAATCCTACTTACCTTTTCTTAACCATTGTCTATCTATTTTAAACCACAGCAGTATGTTTATGTTAGGGTGTACAATATTCGGTCAATTCTATTCTACCAATAATATCTCTTAATCACTTGGGATTATATTAGTTTGATGTATCATGATGTGATAGAAGCAAAAATAACAATACCTCATAGTGCTAGATTTTGATATATTGACATTTGAAGATAGGACCCCCTTAACCATGGCCGGGTATGGTGCAAACCCAATTTTTCCAACATTTTTGAACTTCATGAAAAATTGACCAATAATATCCTAACCAAACTTCTCAGATGTTTAGAGCAGATAGTCTGGGACATAATCAATCCATAAAAATTAGTGGTCATAAGTGAAACCAATGAGCTATGGCCGATTTTTAGGGGAAAAACCCAAAATAAATTAATTGTATTTTTTCTATATTTTGTGACACAGAAGAGAAAGTTGTCAACAATTTATAACCAAAACCGTAGCCATATGTACATAGGATCATAGGATACACTTTACATCCAAAGAAAATAGTGATTCATTGGTAAATTAATCCAGTTGGGGACATATTCAAATATTTTCCAGTTGGCCCAGACAGGCCATCATCGAGTAGCACATAGCTTTTGGCATCAGCAAAACACAGTGATTAGATGTGTAAAATGCCATAGTCTAACATTTAAATGGTTAATAAAGGTGAGTTAAATCATTATACAACAGGGAGACATGTTTTTATCACGGTTTTAGGTAGTTAAATTTTTTGCCACCAGGTGCCGTATGCATAGACCCTGGCATACCCATTTGAATACATATATATATATATTATAGTTAGTGTGCTGAAATTACAACTAAAATACCAGTCTGTATGTTCTGCATATATGTATGCGGTCACGCGATATTCACTCATCTCACAGATGCGATCACCCTCTCCGCCAATATTTTATTGACCCATACATATAACCATTCAATTATCTATTTAGTGGCGTGAGTGATAGATGATATCCACAGATGCATTGCAGAGCTGGCTCTAAGGACCTGTCTACTAGCTATTGTTACCTTTACCAATCAGCGTTGTTAACTTGTTTACTTAGATTTTTAGCACTCTAATAGGATGGCATTTTGCCCCACCTTTGTTATCACCCTAGTGGGTTTATCTAATGTGTCTGTGGCAGCACCTCAATGTCCAACCAGGTGGCTATAAACTGATCCGCTGATACGTGATCCGGCGCCGGTGCCAGCCCGGGCTGCAAGGGATAATCCCCAGATAATCTCGACCTGATCCCTGACCCAACAGCATGGGTGGGGCCGTGGCCTGCAATCAAAGTCACATATGTTATGTTACGGCTACAATAGGGGTCAACGCCAGGCCACCAAGGCAATGGCCACATTTGCTGTTTGGGGTACCCCAACCCAGTGGCCACAGACAACTTATTAAGCGCTTATTAAGGGCTGCTTGTGTGAGCTGTGCTGAAGCAACGGATAATAAATATATATATGTGGTACAATACCCCATAGATTTCACTTGCTAAGATACTTCACTAATACCACTAGTCTAAAATTAATAGTTCAGATGACATGGCCACTTTATGCTGGTATTTATCTATACTGTTCAATTAAAGTTCAATCATTGCAGATTAAAGGCATAGTACCACTGATTAGGCATATTGGACTTTTTAAGATGTTCATGACATTTCGGAGGTAGTGTTCTTACCTCCTTTGACATTTTAATTCTCTCCTGTCATCGTCACTACGATGGCACCCCCCCCCCCCATCTTCCATCTTTGGTTTCTATCTTCCGCTAGAGACATCAGCTGTTGAAACTATAAATAGATATAAAAACAACAATGACAATATTATATCCGGGTTTATATACTGCATTGGTATAAACGATACAGGCTCCATTTTATCCTTTAAACTTCTGTGGCAGGGTTTACTTCCCAACAGATGTTCAGTGTCACGAGGTGAATAGCAAACTAGATAAAGAATCATTTGAGCAGTTAAAAGGGGTAAAATACTAGACCATTTATGGCTCTTCCCAGGGTGGCCTACTGATGGCTTGTGGCTGGACTCCTTTTGAAGACTGCCATGCTGGTGGCCACTTTGAAGACTGCATTAAATGGCATGATCCATTTAGTTTCTTCTTGTCCTCATTTTACCCAGTTCTATTACACTAAAGAATTCTGTACTAAAGGGTATGATAAGACAGTGTTCAGGGAAGGGGCTGTCCCCAACTGTCCCTAATAAGTGCTACACATTAATGCATATGCACACATGGATAGTTCGTAAGATCGAACATTGGACACGGCAATGTTAGTTCTGATATTGTGGATTTTAGGCCTGAACCACACTGTATGGTACCAGTATCTCAATAAAGACAGTGGTCAATGCCAGACATGACTGTATCTAGAGCCCTGTATTAAAAATAATAATAATAAAAATAATATCTAAAACCTTGAGTTCCAAGTATGATTCATCTATGTTTTCTATTCAGGATGGCAAGATCACCCAGGACGAGTGGCTAAAGATGTGGCAGGACTGCCTCAAGGCCTCTGGTGACCGGACAGAACTGCCTGACTGGCAGCAATGTTATATGATCTTCATGTTTGAGGTCAATGACACCTCGGGTAAGTGCTAACCTCCTCTATTTGATCCAAATGGCGAATTAGAAATATGTAAAAAGAAAATGAATGATTAAGATTTGGTGGGAGGAAAGGATAGATATAAAACCTCCACTACACAGTAGTCCTGGTAAGATTAGGTTTCGTCAAGCTTTCATTTTACTCCATCGTTTATTTCCTCATTACTATCTAGGGCCAAAATTATTTTGCTAAAATCGTATCAGTTTTCTGGGCATATGTGCTTAATTGTAATCTGTAGATTATAAGCACTCATTAGCGTACCGTGCTGATATGCTCGGTAGCATTTACTCCGCATTGGCATACTGTATTATAGATTCCAGAATACATCTCCTCTCCCATTCACAGGTGACAAACTGATCGATCAGGAGGAATATACAACTGTCTACACAAAATACGGTCTTTCAAAAGAAGAGTGTGAATCTTGTTTTTCAAAGTTTGCTGAGGTACGTGGAGAATACAAATAAATTATTAGTTAATACTCTAATAAGATTAGAACTATTTTAAAAGATATAAAGTGTAGTGGGGGGGAGATAAACGATAATCATACCTCATGAATCATTTACTGTCTCTGATCTCCCCGTATGGACGAGGGTATGGATATGTAATGGCCAACTCTCTGAATAATGGATTCAGCGCTAGGGTATACCCATTAGTAGAGTCGACTAATATGCCTTTGTGATGGACCCGCATTAGACACAGCTCAGAGCATTAGGAAGTGTTCCAGCTCAGTGGGTGATGTTGAGTCACCGCCCAGGGTCAATCACGGCTTGTATCACACCCGATTGACTTCCCCTTGACATGACGTGATGTGCACCACAACAGGGTCGATATATTACGTGTCCACCAATGTGCAGGGACACATTGTGGTCTCGCTATCCCTGTTATGCTAAGCCAAGGGATTAAGGGGGCATTCATTGAAGCTGTGACTATTGCCTGGGGTTTCTGTTTCCATAGAGATACTATGACCTCCCGGCCCGCATTGCAACATACAAGGACTAAGGCCTTAGTGTCGCTGCCTGTAGCAGGCTGATATTTTCATGTACTACTCCAGCCGTTCCTAACCTAAGGCCTTATTGTAGCTGCCTGTAGCAGGCTGACATTTTCATGTACTACTCCAGCCGTTCCTAAGCTAAGGCCTTAGTGTGGCTGCCTGTAGCAGGCTGACATTTTCATGTACTACTCCAGCCGTTCCTAAGCTAAGGCCTATGGCTGTGTCTCACGACCTTGGGCCAATGTTTTTGTCTCTGACCGGGTGCCGTCTCTGACCATGTGCTGTCTCTGACCGGCTTGGCTGGATAAGGTCAAAATACCAACAGCAGGAGGTTAATTATAATTATAATTATGATTACATAACAACCACCATAACGTTTTTCCAAATCCTAATATATATGAGTATAATTCTTTTTAAAACACCTTTTTTCTGACACCTGGTCAGAGACGGCACCTGGTCAGAGACGGCACCTGGTCAGAGACGGCACCCGGTCAGAGACAAAAACATTGGCCCAAGGTCCTGAGACACAGCCCTTAGTGTAGCTGCCTGCAGCAGGCTGACATTTTCAAGTACTACTCCAGCCGTTCCTAAGGGCCATTTTCCATTGGCCAATTCGCGGGTAATCGGCAGGCAATCGACAGAGAATCGGCAGGCAACCGGCAGGGAGAGCCCCAAGAAACCACTGGGAAGTGTACTCTGTGTAGTGTAATTGTCGTGGCTCTCCCTGCCGATTAACTGCCGATTCTTTGCCGATTGCCTGCCGATCACCCCCAAATCGGCTGATGGAAAATGACCCTATAAGCTAATGCTGGGACTCCACTACCCGATTTTCTGGTCCATTCTCACGAAAGTGTATCTGCCAGATCATGGTAACATATACCCTAACATATACGGTTGTTTACAGTAGGGCATCCGATTTGTGAGAATTGCCCCGATCTGACAACAAAATCGGGTAGTGGAGTCCCAGCTAATGGCCTAAAGCTGGAACTCCACTACCCGATTTTCTCATCTGATCGGACCTATTCTCACAAATCGGACCCAAATTTGTGAGAATGGGTCCGATCTGACGAAAAAATCGGGTAGTGGAGTCCCAGCATTAGTGTAGCTGCCTGTAGCAGGCTGACATTTCCATGTATTACTTCAGTTGTTCCGAAGCTAACGTCTTAGTGTCGCTGCCTGTAGCAAGTTGGCATGTTCTAATACGGGCTATATTCCATCAACACACCGTCATGCATTGGCCATCCTTAGAACAGTAAAAGATTTAATTTGGTTCGAAAACGTCATGAAAGTATTTCAAAATCTTACTTACGGTATGCGGGATACATAGTCTACAATATATTGAACAGGTATTTATTATCCACTCAATTCATTAATAATTTCCTCAGACGAAATTGCTTAAAGCATATAGAATTTTAATTACGCCAATAGCAAAAATGTGGCCTTAGATTTAAAACATGGTTCGACAATCCAGACTACCGTTATGCAGGGTTATTGCTAGCGACCAATAAATCGACTTTTGATAATAAGGTCAGCTGTTTTGTCGGATAAGCTAAGGGCCATTTTTCATTGGCCGATTTGGGGGTGATCGGCAGGCAATCGGCAGACAATCGGCAGGTAGAGCCACAACAATTATACTGTACAGAGTATAATAATGGTAGCTCTACCTGCCGATTCTCTGCCGATTGCCTGCCGATTTCCTGCCGATCATCCCCAAATCGGCTAATGGAAAATGACCCTTAGGAAACCTGATACTCATCTTTGCTGTTGGCCTTACAATACATAGCCCCACCTTTCATATACTTTAAGGGGTGGGTGTAGCAGTTTTGACCCATACTCCTTGTCAGTAATTGATTGTATTCCCTTATTGTTGTTTATAGAATGGCACGGTGGACCTAGCTCTGTTCAAACAGCTGTGGGTGGAGTACTTTACGTCAGACGACCCTTCCGCCAAGGGCAACTTCATCTTCGGCAACCCAGACAACTTTTGATGGATCCCTCCTTATACAAAGAAGTCATCGTTCAATGCATGAAGCAACTCCAACCAGTTGATTTACATAGATTACATAGGTCATGTGTAGGGGGTACCTTCGGTCGTGGGAGAGCAATTACTGTACTAAAAATAGAAAACAGTACTACCAGAAGTAGAATTAAAACGAAACCATTTTGACACCATTTCGAAAGTGGAAGAACCACTTCACTGTAATTGGCACAGGGTCATGTAATAAATATTTGTAATAAATGCTCTCGTGTCCATTGACTTCACTGCTAAATTTGTGGTTATAACTCCGTACCAACATATATTTCAATAGAAGTTCGGTCACCATAGCAACTATATAGACCAAATGGACCAAAGATGGATGTATGGTCCTGGGTTTAATTCTCTCCGTTGCTACATCTCCTAACGGACATGGTTTAAATTACATCGGAAGTGTGGGCTGTCTCACTGAATATACCAATTTGTTATATAGAGTACAATTCATGATTATTATAACAAGTGTACTATAGTGCAACTGTTGATTAAGTGTTATGGATGTATCGATCAGTATTTGTATGGACATCAGGCATCATGCTTTAGATAGATCCTGGCTTCATCATCTCTCTCATCCATGGGTTAAGACGAATAAACATCTCGTTTAATTAAAATGAAGTTGCATTTCCTTCTATGTTTTGGCACTACTAGTAGTCATTACTAGTCTATTATTAGAAACACCAAACGGCAGTTAATCATGAGGCTAATCCCACCTCCACACTTCAAAATGATATTGCAACTACAATTAATATATTATGATACTATTACTGCAGTAACCGTAATATATCATGATATTATTACACATAATTCATTATGATACTATTACCGTAGTAACCGTAATGTATTATGATACTATTACACGTAATATATTATGATACTATTAAACGTAATATAATTATTATGATACTATTACACGTAATATATTATGATACTATTAAACGTAATATAATTATTATGATACCATTACACGTAATATAATTATTATGATACTATTAAACGTAATATAATTATTATGATACTATAACACGCTGTAACACTACATGTTACTGCAGACTGCTGGATTTATGATACAAGTAGGTCACACATTGGGACCCTGGTGTACATGGTGACGTTGGCTGGGAACACCTGGACACACTCCAGTGCATTGTGTGACTTCTCGTGTCACACTAAGTGTATTTGCAGCTCACAGGGCGTGCCTTGATACCTCACCACCTCCTCCTATCAGTACCTACAGGAGAATACACCACTATATGTACACATGGGATTGTTATTTATGGAACATGGAGGAATTGTAATCTGCAGTATAGTACGGTGGATTCGCAACCGTAATTGTTTTGTTTTTCTAAAGGGCATTGCAACCATTCAGTGTATATTATACGTGGACTGTATATCCCTCTATTTTTCATGTACACGTTCAGCATATGATATATTGTTTCCAGGATTGTTTCCAGGAGATTAGACCAGTAATGAGCAATGTAAGCCCACTGCGTGCTATCTTTTGTATATAGTTCTTTTATACCGTTGCCTAAGCTTCGGGATCTTACATTGTCTTAGCTTTTACAAGTTTCGTTTCTGCGCGTTTCGTCCCCTCACAGGCTCTCTCTCTCTCTTTTTTTCTCTCTCTCCCTCTCTCTCTCTCTATTGGCTACACCTTGATGTATAGCTACTATTATATCTATAGGTTTACAGCACAGGATTTATGACTTTCCATCTTCACAATTCACTGAATAGTCATTAACCACGACAATGCCTCATATTCAGCTACAATCACAGACTATAGCACAATACCACCTGTAGCCTGCAGTGTACAGGTGGTAGCATCCAGCTTTTTGTTAAGCCCGCATCTGTGCACTACTCCTGGGTCTGACAGGCTACGCACACCCAGCAGGTGCATTCAGACCATACCTCCACGGTGTACGGCATTGGGAGGATACACCAACAAACAGCTATCTTGGAATTTTAAGTATTGGAGCACATCATTTTGGAGCGCACATACTTCATAAAGGAGCTTTAACCTTAGACGGAGGATCTTTAACACGCAGGAGGCATCGTGGAATAGTTGTACACAGTAACTATTCTGCTTAATCATGGGTAATAAAGCGACCATCCCGGACAAGTTTGAACTTTCCGATTTCAGGAAGAAGAAACTGATGCATGAGTTCCACACATTTTACGGTGGGTCAATCAAATAAGGTGTAAAGTGTCATGGGAGTGGACCAGATGGTGGAAATTCAGTTTAATTTTGTCGTGCACAATGTCAAATGTTAAGATTATGTACTAGGTATATGGGGAGATGGTGCAAGGTCAATATCATAAACGCTAAACGGTAAATACATAATAATTAAAACAGACTAAACTTATCATAGATTATATAACTATGAGTAATCTGATCTAAAGGTTTAGGTGAGAGAGAAACCAGTGATGACTAAGAACAAAATAATCCACAAATACTCCTTTACTTGTTGTAGTGATCGGCTACTGTGGTTAATTAGTTCTTAAACAATCTTACCATAAGCTTTTCTAGCAATGCCGGGCAACTTTGTTCATGCTGATAAATAATTTCCTTTGATTTCCTTTGACAATTATCTTGTCTCATGGTTATCATATTTTGGACACAGATGTCAACAAAGATGGACAACTTCAGTGGAGAGACTTTGAGCTGGCTAGAGAGGTGAGTCATCCACGATACTGTATTTAGCTGGTGATATGGTGAAGCCGAGTTCATATTGGTGTAGCAGAAAAGGGCTAATTCTAACAAACGTTTGCTCCGAATCATGCTTATTAGAAAATAGCCATATATTTTTCATCCTTTTATGTCATGGACTTTGGTGTAGAAATGGTAATTTTACTCTGTTTTTAGCATAGTGTCTTTGTGTTTCTTTGATTCCTTTCTTTAGAATGGGAATAATATTACCATGGCAACACATATTCACAAAGACAGACATTTAGGCTCCAAAACGTTCGTTTTACATTCCAAATTAGAAACTTTACACCAAAAATGGAATATCTTGTAGACCTATAAGACTACTTTAAAACTACCCTAGAGCAAGCATTTCTTGCCTATCTCTGCCATCCTGAGGCATTGTGGCTAGGATTAATATTAATCTTTCACGGACTATCCTATCCTTTTGGCTAGTGGCACCTCAGCAATACCCTTCGGTATTGTACTCATTAATTTGTCACATTTTCAATATCAATTAGATGTCAAATTATTAGTAATACCTCGCATATGAGGCACCTGGTCCCCTGATAGTATCTGCTCAGCCTGGTCCCTTGCTTGCTCAGCAGCCCTCAGTCACTGTGATAGCAGCATTATCAGGGGGATTAATGTCAGCATGCTCTTTGGCATTGCTGGGGGCTGTCTGCCCTCTGCCGTGTCTACAGATAGATATCATGGGTGATAGTAGAGACAAACACATCAATATTATAACGGCTGACACCAGTAATGGGCAGGCCCAGCCATCTAGTTGCACTGCTTCATAATTTGTCATCTGAGAAATAAACAAATCTGCATAGAAAACAAAGATACAGAGCTGGAGCAACGTTGATAAGACCACCGTTTGTAAATGTATGATGTTGTCAATGCTCAATTAAAAATGGACAACTTTAAGATTAGATAATTTGAATTGTCTGAACATAATTGCCTTTGATGGTGAACATTGAATTAATACAATCAATCTCTGCTGTAGGTATAGTATTAAAGCTATGGGGAGTATTGATATGGAATGTACACGCAGAAAGAATAATGACCTCAAATGCATTTTGTTCCACCTGTTCGACTAGTATGACAACAGAGTGTGTTTATATATTCTGTACGGTCCACGTGTTTAAGTGTGGATGTCAATAATGTATAGATTTTTTCACAATGCCTCCCGCATAGTCCTGAACACCTACGTCCTTTTTGAAGATGGCGCATAACAATGACACTCCAATCAAGCACTACTTATATATGGGGTGATGATGTCGGACCTCCAATTGCACATAATGTAGGCGTCATATTGCTAGAAGTAGACGCACTATTGTGTTGTCCTTTTGCTTAATCGCAATTATGAATACTTGCTTACTTTGTTCATTTTGATTCTATAATAGAATGAATACCAGTCTACATTTGTAACTTCCAACGATTTACATGTAATTCGGAGATACATAATATAGACTCATGGCCTCTAGTATCAAAATTCTGGCCAAAGACACGATGATTATCTTTATATCACAAACTTTAAAATTGTGTTCAACCAGAATATCTGTCAGAAGAGCGGATGGAAGCCGGGGACACCCAAGTGGCAACAGGCTATAGACCTTTTCCAGGACATATGGCGCCATCTACAGGACAGTGCTGACGATAACGTAGATGGCACTATCTCTCAGGAGGAATGGGTAAAGCCTTTATAATGTGTAGTACACATCCTGGGCAGTACATTCGTTTTTTTTCATTTGTGGAATGGGTATTAGATGTGCATAGGACAGTGATCATGACTGTTGATGTGCTGATATATCTTCATATCGAAAGCTGTGACTCATTGTTTATTTATGCGTTCTCTTTCAACCTTTTACAAATGTGCATTAGTTTGTATTCTGCTAAGACATTCTCGAATGCATGCTAACATAAGACAATACATAATACGAGTACATGTTATACGTAGTTGAATAGTAGCAATACCGAAAATGTAATACAAAACGAATGTTGCTATTAATTTTACTCTTCGAATGCAAATGTATAATGGTAAATATAATAACTGTGACCTAGTCATGGAACCAATAATTCTCCATTCATCTACCAAGAGTATAGTGTGGTGATAGATAGCCCACATATCCTAAGCACCGTGATTTGCGGCGTATACAGCCGGATTCAAATCATTCAATTCTGTCCCGATAACATGCTATTTAAATTTTAATCTTCACCAAAGGGTGCTGCCTACGCAGGGGAAATACTTCTTACAGTGTAGGGTGCAGTGTAGTGTGGTTGTATTTGCACTCATTTGAGAAGTTTATCCATATAATTGACGCTAAACTCTGATTACCAACGATACAGGGACCTTCCCCTATAGTAGGAGCCACATAATTTTCTAATTCATATCTCTTTCAATTTGCCTTAAATAGGTTCATCTGTGGATAACACTAGGTGAGAAGCATCTAGAGGAGGAGAAGGAGAAGAATGCCAGAATTGAACTTGAAGATGACGTCCCAGTGTGGCTAGAGAAGTATATCCGGTACAAATTCGACCTCTACGATAGGGCAGGTGAGTGATGTCTTCGTGAGTTTTGTTTTTTTAACAGTATGCTTTTACATGTAATGGAGGAAACTGTAGCATCCATACGGAGAGCCTCAAAAAGGTTATTAGGTATCATCTCTTAGGATGACACCAACATGTTAGTAAAGTTGCATAGCAACAACAGCAAACTGAAGAGGTCAGCGTGCGCAGTGTGCACCTTTTTAACGCAGTCCTCTTCATTGGACAACTGTTTTATGGCAAGAATTAATATTCAGTGCTGTAGCAAGAAAAAAAATGGAAGTCGGTTGTGATGTGTTTAAATGTGATGGACTGACCCCCGACACCCCCCCCCCCCGCCGACACCCCCACCAACTATTTGAAAGCAATAGCCCCTTCCAGCCGCCACTTAAAGTTCAGGTTGAGAAATGTTTTGACCCCTCCCTCTCCAAAATGGTGTGCCTGCACAGATAATCTAAATACTCCGGCTTTTAGTCTGTAGTTACTAGCCCAGGTTAGTCACAGGTTATGGACATTCATCAGGCACGACTAAGTGCTATTCAAACATGACTGAGGCAAAAGAACATATGGCTAATGTCTGCCTAATTATTAACGAATACTCATTTAAACGCACAAACCTTCTCCATCTCCAAACGCCGTCTTGAATGTTGTGAGGGTAATAGAAGAAGGGTGTGTCACTCCGGGTACTTTACTGGCCACCTGTGCACAGTTCATCTGCTAGGGTACTACACTGGCCAACTGTGCCCTGTCTTTCTGCTAGATTGCTCCCCCACTAAGCTATGGCTAGGTCGGTAGGTCAGTCCGGCAGCAATGTTGATGCAAAGGGGTGAATTTGCTAAAGATTGCTCCCTCTCTGATTTTTTTAAAATAATTTTGTATTCTTGATCCCAGCTATAAACGAAGCCACAGTTCCAACGAAACATCAAGAAGGTGGTAAATTTGAAGGGAAAGTACCCAAATAACAGATATAAAATCAGTTTGAAAAACATGTTGTTCGAAGACTTATGATCGTGGAGGAATCATGCTATAGTGATCCTGACAGTAGTAACTAATCTAGATTGGTTTATCGGGAACCAGAAGAGGACTATACTAGGTTAGGTACTAAGATGTATTGACTGATTTGTTAGCCAGTACTGACCAACACACTCGAAAAAGTCAGCGTCATTGTCGCTAAAACTACTCTCACCTGAAAGTCAGGCCGCTAACTTTTCTCTGTGTGAAGTTCTGGAACCTAAAAGCTATCAGTGTATTAGTTGTGGCCAGGGGCCCGTCGATTTTCAGGACCCCAGTGAGTCCAGGATATTATGATTTCTTGTCGTCTAACATAATCCTCAATCTAGCTTGAAATCTACCCTAGATAATACTGATCCGAGATATCTGTGACTTGCATAGACCTACCCGCATATTGAATGGTGTGCAGAGACCATTAGAATTATTATAGATGAATTGATAGACGCCCATCAAATAACCTTTTCATTTCCCAGTATATGTAGGTATTACTCTGTGCATTCACACGATTGATATGTAAAACACGTTTATGTGGGTGCATTCTCCCTGCAGGTGACGGTCATATAGATGCAGATGAGTTTGAATATGTGCTATCGTGGTTTGAGGTACCACCTCAGGACTGCAGAGCTGCTTTCCGAATACTGTCTATTGTAAGTGAAGTACTCATCAATACATTTCATTGTTTGTCGGCTCATCAAGCTAATTTCTATTCTGTCATAATTTACATTCTCAAATATGAAATAAGCTCAGTCTTCGTATCTATAATGGTCGTGAAACTAAGGCAGATTGGTTAGTTCTTCAACGATTTTCTAAACTTTTTTTTATAATTTAGTGTGCATCAGGTCACCCGACTTGATTTTAAAACGGGAGCTTTCCTACAACAACTTTTATGCTATGTATGTATTAAATGATTATCATATTTAGATCATGCAGTTTTACAATCACACGAAACACTCCGTTGTTATCGTTGTCTATAATGATTACATCATAGTTCAATACACAGTAGAGATATAATAAATGACGTGAATTGATAGTACTGGATGGTGTCGGTGTTTCAGAGTGGTACCAAGCGGGTTGATTTCGACTATTTCCGCTCGAAGGCAGTGGAGTTCTTCCTATCCGACGACCCGGCGGCCGTTGGTAACTATATCAATGGCAAACTAGACTACAACGCGCCCCCTGGTATCGAGACGTAGACCTCTATCCCACATCTTGATATATAAAGTATAGCCCTCTCAAAGACAATGTAAATTGTATATGCATAGCACTGACTGTAGATGATACTGTCCTTGGGGGAAAAGTTGTTGTCGTAACAATTAAAACCATGGTGAAGTTGAGCCATGGATATGAATTCTTATATTATAGAATGAACCACATGATTGGTAGAATTGGCTGAGCTGATACATTATGTATCAATAACGGCACTCTCATAGTGATCACATTATAGCTGTTTTCGTTCATTACTGTGTCGGTGTTTCTACACATTTCCTGCTGTACAGTACCA
The DNA here is from genome assembly GCA_947462335.1 of Harmothoe impar. Lineage (NCBI taxonomy): Eukaryota > Metazoa > Annelida > Polychaeta > Phyllodocida > Polynoidae > Harmothoe > Harmothoe impar. The sequence continues at coordinate 26,755,725 of OX381705.1, read as the reverse complement.
GGTACCAGACCCTGGCCATGCATACTACACCACTAGATGACACATCTGTCCCTTTACACAGCTTTAATTACTGTCCTGATTCCTCAAATAGATATACCAGAGTAACACTAAATATAAGCACACATAGTATACGATTGTTTTGATTGTTGTGGTAAGTGCATTACTAAAGGTCTATGTTTTGTGTAAAGTGTCTCGTCTCTGTCTGGGGTCATGTATCTGGTACGTGGCGAATTTAATGATGAAGTGGAACAGAATGAGACTTCAAAACAACATTGAATACACAACACTTGAATCGACCTGTGAATTACACAGCTAGTACACCGGTTAATGGTTAGAATGTGGCCTACGCAAACCATAATTATATGGAAGCATTGACACTTCACTGCACTCTGGTGGCGGGTAAGAGAACGTGATTTCCGAGGAAGATGTTGCATATCCATATTATGTGTACCTGTTCGTGTTCAATATAAATGATATAAATAAATCTATTAAAATCCGAATCATAAGTCGCATTCAAACTACTGGTTTGAAATTAAATAGTTATCATCCGTTATGGAACAGAGTACATTATTGTGTATACTATGAATAGTTGGACGATATAGGACTGCCGATTGATGTTCCTTTGACGATGGAAATAAACAATTGTTCACTATTAAATACTTGTGTCTTTTGGGTTCTATTTGGAGAATAAAACAATACTTTCTTCACGTAGAGAGACACGTACAAGAATGATCAGGATACTAAACACAAAGTCGTCTGCACCCAGCTTATTGATTGGCCCATGAGTGACTGTTGAGTGATACCCCGCATGTTGTACATTACAGAGAAAATAATCAGACAGTCATTATAATCATGTCTAGACCAATCAATGATCCGTCCCCGTGCACTGTCACACTGTATAACGGGCATTTATTTGGCTATATTATAATACCTGCAATTGTCTACCCAGTTGTCGAGTCATCCTACTGTGGTACTGTGAGGAGTTCTACAGCTGTTTGAAGTTAGTTTAATCAGACGAATAGTGACGGGGAAAGTACCATATTCTCACATCACATGCATTGTTAGATAACGGTCGATTGGTATAGGTTCTTGACTGCCCATCTCCAATGGACGAGATAATTGCAATGTACTTTGAAGGAAGGTTTGTATGGGGAAAAGCAACAGGACATCAGTTCTTAAGGCAATGTCCGTAAGAGGACTATGTAGAAAGCAGTGTGCATCCACCTCCAAATATTTGTATTTTACGCGTAGAAACAAAGTATGGTGTCATCTACCAACAGCAACTGTGCATTGTAAACCGCAAGGCTAGTTAAAGTTGGTATCCCAACTGTTGCGGTGTCGAATTTCCACCTCCAGCATGGGGATAAGCATGATGATGTTGTAAGACATATGTGAAAGTATTAAAGCTCTATGAGAACTATTTCCATACAAAAATCCCCACACAATAGCAAAAATGAATTTTCACTGAGCAGTCAAAAATAAGGCAATTAGCATGCCTCTCTTCTAAACCACAAGGTGGCAGCTGTGTACAGTGTTTACAAAATATTACCATTGCAGACCCAGTAGCTCAACTCCATTCATGAACACATTAGTACATTGCCATCTCTACAGGTGGCAGCATATCTCAGGTGGTTTGCCAATGCTTGAGTTTTCTCCATGAAATCTGTAGATCTAGATGTTATTACACACTTTACATTAAAGCCTTTAAGACTCTTGGTAACCAGAATTAAGCACCCATTTCAGAAGAAAAGTGTACATTAAAGACTTTCAGGTAATTATTGAGAGGGGTCAATTCTAGTCACCCCAATTGGGATACCAACTTTAACCCAAACGACATCATAATCCATAATGAAATGAAATGTACAACTGGCAATCAAGAATCGGTGACTACCCAATCAAGGCAGTGAAGTACCCCTTCATAGGAGGCAGACATAGAGGCGTCAGCAGACAATTAGGCACGTCAATGTAACTATGAATATAGCAACTTGAAACAGATACAGATATTTACTCTAATTGATCTATAATGAGTTGTCCTTCATTGGTGGAGATCAGGACACTCGTACGACATCTCATGAGATATGTCCTGACCTCAACTTGTGGAGAAACACTGCGTTGTATGTGGATCAATGTTCATGATTCCTTGTCTATAGACATTACAGTAGGCCTACGCAGTATGCGAATCATGTGAACATGAACAGTATAGTGTTAGATAGTAATACAATGTGGCACGAACATTGTACCCTTTGTCAGAGCTGTTCACTTATGATAGTTACATATAGACTAAACACTATACTGGTGCCTTGACGCCAGGTTGCGGCAGTAGCGTGGAGGTATAGTACCAGAGGAGCGCCCCAGGGGGAGACTCTGGGCCACTCTGGTCGGTATCTTTTGCTGGTAGGCCTACATTATAGGACACCCCCAGACGGTATGAGATGGACGGTGGGAGGGTGGTCACTGTCCCATCTGTCAAACTGCTGCCTGCAGTTAACCCCTGTGCACTAGGATGCTACCTAGTACGACATTTCTATTATAGCCCGCCATACCCATGGCCGAAGCTCATTGCTGTGGGTATAGAAGTTTAGTGTCCAGAATTTCTTTGAATAGGTGGCCAGTCAGTTCAGATCACTAAATTATTACCTTACAAAGGCCACGCGTACGCATATAGCTTGCATATGCTCACACGTTGTGTTATTGGTTAGTATTACATGACCAACAATGCACGTAAATGTAGAATGAGTTGTTGTACATGTCATTTTTATTACCGGTGATGAGCAGGTCCTCATGTTCATAAAGCAAGCAGTGTCACCCTTAGAGATCCTGATATTAAGTTACCAATCGTTATTGTTAATAAGGCAACGGACCTCTTAGTATCTGTATTTCAATATCAATATTAGAAAATTAGAAAATGTTTAGAACTCAAAGTGCACCCATTATTATTTCTACCACATGCATAGTGATGTAAAATGTCTGGACCAATTTCTACTTCAGTATTCGCTCGGATTTTATAAAGTAGGGCAAGTGAGCGACTAGATCCTGGAAGTAGTATATGACATAGGGGTATAGCTGCAGTTAACATAATATTCTCTAACCATTAGTTTCTGTTGAAATAAATTAAACTGTTAAAATGAAGTAAACTGAACATCGGGATGTATCAACTCGCTTTGGGAGTAATTGCTGGCTGTCTTACTCCTGTAGAGACAGACAAAATGATTCATCTCATTTCGAGAGAATATACATGCACATGCTTTCTGAAATATTACTATTTTGTTATTAATTTTTGCATAATATTATTATTGTGTTTATTTGTCAAAATGTTTAAAGCTCAAGGTGGTGTATCTAGAGACATGTAAATATTATTATGTTTAGATATCTAAATAAATTGAACTAATTTATTTCATTTCCATGAAGCTAGTACTAGTAGCCCCCTCCCCCCAACTCCAGTGAGCCAATATACACATAATAATTGTACATATGCCTCTACTTTAACCTAGACACAACCTTGAGTCAATACAACTGACCTTCAGGGAAGATATTGCTATATCCATTCTTAGGCTTCTGCAAAGATGTGTCTATGTAGCAGATAATTATATCGTTATTGTAAAATGATCATACAAGTGTAGGATCCAACCCTCGAATCCTGTAATGGGTGTATCATTCTATTGTATCCCATCACATTTAAGTTACATTACTCAGCTCTAAGTGCTTTTAACATAACAATAACTTTTAAAAGGTTGTAGAAACTACAGTCAACTACAGAGGTGCCATCTGGTATGTGTTTGATATATTAAGATCTAAACACTACATGTTTACATCCTAAACACCTACCCTGAATACTAAACATCTAAACATATTTTGACATAACTGTTTAGGTGTTTAAAATAAAAGTGTTTAATTCTATGAAAAAATCTGAAGACACAAACTTATAAAGTATTTACACTTTAAACATATTTAGACCTGAAAATATTTAAAACCTGAACACCTTTTTTGCAGTGTACACTATTATTCTCAAATAAACATCATTACTATTGAACATTTTGATCATACTAGATCGAGTTTAAAACCACTATGGAATACATTATCAGTTTGTAAAAGAAGAGTTTTCTTACATTCGAAATAAATATAACGCAAGTGTACAACAGCCCGGAGATAATTATTTTCATCGAGGTTAGTTGCCGTTACCATGGGCCTATAAGAGCATTGGCTAGATAAAAGCTTCATCGGAAGCCTTAATGCTCATGTACCATATTTATGACCATCTATACATATATACTATTTCTTGATACCCAGATCGTTGGCAAGCTGAGATACGCTATAATGGTGATGGTATGAATACAATCTCGTATAAAGATACAATGCCAAAAGCACTATCTATAGTCCATTTTATGTACATATATATGCAGCCATGGCCGACAACTGCCATCTCGTTATTCCGTCCCTGCTGCTTAATATGCGTTGTAACTCTAAATATTATGTTAAGTATTCCTCTCTTGTATTTGTTGAGCCCTTTTTTTTATTGAGTGTTTATATTTGGTCATGGTTACCGTGAGAATGCCATTTGGAGCCGGTTGCTATAAATACACTGTAAGAAAAATGTCGTCAAAATAACGGTGATTAACTGACAGCTTTCACAACATTACTTTCACCGTTTTTTTAACGGTGACAGTCACCATTGATTTAATATAGAATCACCATTCTAAATGTACAGAGATTCCGTGTTTTTGCCAGTGCTATCACAGTAACTTAGCATTTTAGTCTGATAATCATGACTTCAGTATTGTAGTATGTATACATCTAAAATCTGACGTTTAAGCCACACCTTTACCAGTTTACTTTGTCCTGATCCTATATGGCTGTACTGGCGATCTGACTTGCGTACTAGCTGCGACCTAATAAGCGAGGTTTTGCAGTGCTCTTCAGGATGGGCATAAGGCAGAGTTTGCAGAAGTGAACATTTATTCATAGAAAACATCCCACTAGAAAGGCAACAATTCTTAAATGAAAACTAGAAGTAAATATAAACATCCGCAGCCACAGTATACGCAGGTGGGCCTTTGTTTGATGAACCCTCACGTTGAGACGTTCACTGTACAGTGAAATGTACATGGTCACGTAATTATATAGACTAATTGGCTGTCTACTATAACGAACGCCGGGACTGTCTCCAACTTATAACGCAAGACACATCGCTTTTTTAAAATTCTGATATTGATATTCATACGCCCAAGCTGTGACATCACATGCCAATCTGAGCAGTGTCTTTGAGTATATATATATTTTTTGGCCTATATACATGCCGCATGCCGCAGAGAAAAATGGCGACCAGTGAGGACTGAGCTGCGCGGGCGCTCCCCCCTATTTTGTGCTTTAAGGAGGATATAGATTGCTGCTGTACCCAAGGAATGGTGCAACATACGTCTAAAGGTGTTGTGCTTGTGAGGAACCTCTTTCTGTGACAATATGTTCACTATACTGTCCTAAATCTGGATGATTACTGGACTAGGCAGACGCCGGTATACTGTATATACGTGTATATTCCTGACCCGAGCGTGTTACATAAGCCCTCTACTATTATAACACACCTGTACCTGTGCAAGTATGGACGTCCGGAGGGGTAACCGTCGGCCGCACCGAGGTAGGGATAAGTCTCCAGTCAATGACGACTACAACTTTGGCAGTGAGGGATTTCTTGGTGAGAGTTACGACAAGGAAAACTGGCCTAGTGTAAGGGAAAACTATGGTCGGTACCCACCAAGAGATGATTCTTTTGATAGGAAAAGAGCCAGGCAGTCGAGTGATGACTCCCCCCCTGGCCCTCACGATACCCCCTACCCTAGAGGTGGAGCTGGTAGGAAAAGCAACAAGAAGAGGCCACGAGTACATGACACCTTGTTTTATAGTAATGGCCACAAGCACCTTGGTCATTATTCTGATGAGTTTCAACCGAAATCTTCTACACCCATTGCCACACAAGGGAGGCTGGATGAGTCTGGCCCCATGAAGGCTGGCTTTGATAACATGATGAAGGCTATGCGTGAGGAATTTCAGGTAGTCAATGAGAGGATTGACACCAACATGGGTGCTCTGAACAAAAGGGTGGATAGACTGGACGAGAAACTACAGCGCAACACACAAGATACTATGACTGAAGTTGAAAAACTGAGGACCCTCGTTCTCAAAAATGCACATGATCTTGGGAGGATGAAAGATGTCTCTCCTGCCATCAATGTCAACCAACATCCACAAATCGAGGGCTTCTCTGGACGGGATCTGGGCAGTAATCCTGATAGGTATGTCTCTCCGAAGAGGTTTAATATCCTTATTGAAGGACTTGAGGAGAATACCAATCTTGAACCACACGAGCAGGTGCTGTCACTTTTTGAGGAGCTTAATTTTAATGTGGATCCCCAAGAGCTAAAACTAGTTAAAAGACTAAACCGTTTCAGCGACAGGAATGATGCTCCCCCTCCCATGCTGGTATGTTTTGCCACAGCCTGGCGCAGGGATAGCAGTTTGAAACTCAAGTTTGTGTTGACCAACCATGACGAGTACCGTAATACTATTTACATTAATGCGGATGAGGATGCTGGCACCAGACAGATCAAGGGTCTGATCAGAAGAGTGGGCAGGCACTGTAGACTCATTCCGGGCTGCCAAGTCTTCCTGCGTGGTACTAGTATTATAATTAATGGTACCGAGTACGATGGTTATAATGTGAACAACATTCCAGAGGAATACAAGCCTGTCGACTTGAAGTTTGGTAATATCCAACGCCGTGACTTCTGCAGTGATGTGGATAATGGAAGAGGAAGGGAATTGATTAGAGGTGGTTCAAGGCACAGACATGAGGATGGAAGTGGTAGTACACAAGTACTACAGGTGGAATCGCGAAACAAGACTCATGATAGACGTGTGGCTGACCCTCCGACACGGCGTGTATCTGGACCTAAAGCTAGTGCGACACAGCATAGAAGTGATCAAGATCTGCACTGGAGAAAGTCGCCTACTCAGAGGCCTGAACCTGAAGAACGTGGTGAAGGTGCTGCTGCTATGCTGCCTTTGAAACAAATGGAGGAATTTGAGAAGGGTAGGAAGAAACTGGGTTTCATGCCTACTACTCATAATTATACCAAGCCTCTAGTGCATAAAGGTAAACTCCCACCGAAAAACCCCAAGTCAGCTAGCGACTGGAAAAATGATGTTGATACTAATCATGGTCCTAATGTGGAATCCTTTGTGCCTCCAGGTGTCTTGACCAGGTCCTACACGCATAAACAGCAGAAGATGACGTGCAGGGAGAAGATTAAATATGCAACGGATTCAGCGAAGGCGGGACCTTTGAATATGAAACACACCCCGTGTGGTATTATCTTTAATGGACCCCGCAGCTTCCTGAGCAACTTCCACCCCTGTTTGATCCACCATGGTGATAGAGAGTACCACAGTAGTGAGCAGCTTTATCAATTCCTCCGTTGTCTTGCAAATGATGACCAAGAGAGGGCTGATAAGGTCTTGGAATCACGCACTGGTCTTGAGGCCATGAGAGCCGCTGATGGTATAGTGGAGAAACCTACGTGGGAGGCTGAAAAAATCCCAACCATGAACATTGCTATATCAAAAAAGTTCTATCAAAATCCCCAACCATGAACATTGCTATATCAAAAAAGTTCTATCAAAATCCGGAAAAGAAGGCGGCACTAATTGATACTGGGGACGTTGATATTGTGGAATGCACGCTTAATGAATACTGGGGTGCCAGAGCAAAGTACAATGACCCAATCTTCAACACTGGAAGCTACCTTGGCCGCAATATGCTTGGTAGACTGCTGTGTGACCTACGTGCTAGATTCCATGTCCAAAAGGGAAAGCGTCAGAATCTGAGTGGCGCGGGAAAGGACTCAAAGGATGAGTTGGAGAGTGTAGGAGCGTCCGCGGCGACCGCACACAGCCTCGGGGCGGAGAGTGGAACGGGGTCTCTCGCCCGGCGCGAGACCTTGGCCGAGACAGACGCAGTGAGCGAAGGAGACTCGACTTTCACGACTGGTGACATCGACAGATCTCGAGAAAGTTCAATTGAGGACCTTAGTAAGGTGTAATCTAATCTTCAGACGCCAGGATGGACTTACCCTCCATAGAAATACTAGGTGACTCGAGATGTCAGTTCCTATTGAATTCGGCAAATCTGAAGATCCCGACACTGGTCGGTGTCAGTTGTGTTTGGGAGGCGACAATAGGGGATGTTACGACGATGCTTATTGAAAAGCTTCGTGCCCCTAACCCGCCCAATGTCATTGTTGTACTGGCTGGTATAAATGACATAATTACCGAATCTTATTATCCAAGAACACTGACGTTGAATTATCATGATGTGACATATGGCGCCTTCAGCGTCATGACAAAAGTGGCCTCTATGATCGAGCAGGCCACTTTGGCTAACAGTGATACTAGAGTGTTGATGTCAACTATTATGGGTGTACACATGGGACGCTCTAATGACACTGGACCCATGTCTCATCCTAATCAGAAACTGTGTGAAGATATTATACACAAGACAAACCGTATGATTAAACGTTTCAACCGTCTTCGCAACACAACTACACCTAGAATTGATGAGATCTGCCATGTACGTCAACAACTGGGCGGCTGGACCAACAAGTACTACAGACTGTACGATGGTGTCAGGCCGAGCTATGACTATGACAACCAAGTGTGTGATCTGATTCTGGAGAGTGTGGACGAGATGGTGGTTAGGGAGTGGATTTAGATGTGAGACCTTTTTTTCTCCTTGTCCCTACCTTCTTGAAGTATCATAATGTATAGTCAGTCATGTTTTCCCGAAAATACTTGTACTCTGATAATCAGTTAAAAGTAATACGTAATAAGTAAGCCCACTACCAGACCCCCTGATGTGTACTACCGGTAATTATGTGAAAATGTATGAGTTTATCTGATTTTTGTGCATACCCTTATCACCGGTCACACGACGCAAATACTATACAGTCTCTATGATTTTTCTGTCTTATTCTTGACTTTCTGAGTAAATTGCCTTAAATGTGGGTTAAAGTACTGAAATATTTAATTATTATGACTTTCGCGGCTCCATACTTTGTTTGATATTTGGAGATTATATTAAATGACTGACCCTACCGGTAATCCTGGGACAGGAAATATACATGATACATAGGTGACTGAGTCTTTCTTTTTGGGTGTATTGTCTTCCTTTTGATAGGAGTTATCATATGAAAAGCTCATAAGGTCACGTCTGAGGTATGAGATAAAGTGATTGTTATTATCGCGAAGAAGCGATCTAGCAGAATTATGAGATAATTGATTTATTCTTGTTTACATTGGTCTTCCTATATAGTTCATGACATGAAGTCTATGTATCATGCTGTAAGACGGATAAATATTGAAAGTTGAATTATGATGGTGGTAACTTTAGTATTGTCGAATCTTTGTAAAATATGGATCCTGGGGGGAGCTGCTAAACTGCTAAAATTACTAAACTTTCGACGTAAAATTCGCAAATAAGTATATAGATTTGTTTGCATTTTGTTGTACATTGTTTTTCTATTACTATATTAGCTGCTGAGTCTGACGTGACTGTAGCATTTGCATATTTTAGAACGTTGCATAGTTCTGAATCATTTACTGTTGCTTTCCTTGATAAATGTATTAGTCGGTAAGAGCCATATAATTTTTCGCACCTAGAGTAACACAATGATATATCATGACGTAACTCTCTACTCAGTGCCATATTTCTTATCGCCTGAGAAGTTTATGTTTGCACTTTTGAATGTTTGTTTGACTATGGGCAGAGCTGGTGTTGATGTAAGGTATGGGTGGGGTTGGCATGTGCCATGATGATTTACTACAGTTATTCTCAGTTGGGCCAGATGAATGGTTTGCGTCTTATGAACATGAATGTGCAAAGCCTCTGTAGTAAGATTGACAAGTTACGGAAATTGAATCTTGATGTTGATTATATTAGTATTACCGAATCTTGGCTGAACCAATATGACCCTGACTGGTGTGTTGATTTACCTGGTATGCAACTATTTAGGATTGACCGCCTTAATGCGCTGAGAAAAAGCGGAGGAGTTGCTTGTTACGTGAGAGATGTCTATGCTGAGTACACTTCTGTAATAAATGAACTCACGTTCATTGAAAAGGACATTGAGTGCCTTGGTTTACTAACTATGTTTCCGGGACAGAAGTATAGAATTATCATCACTGTATACCGGCCTCCTAATAGAACAAATGTGCGGAAATGCTATGATAGACTTGAGGCTTTGATTGGTTTGCCGTTGATGGTTGGGCGTGAAATATGGGTCACTGGTGATTTTAATGTAGATACGCGTCATAGAAATAACCCGAAATGTAGGCTACTACATGAATTTTTAAAAACTACTAAATTGAAATATCTACAAACAGGACCCAGTTACTACCACCCATATGGCAAATCAACCTTGGACCATTTCTACACCAATTGCCCGCATGTGATGCTAAATGGACTTATAAATGACATGATGGGGGACCACGTGCCTGTGTTTGCACAAAAGAAACAGGAAAAAACCCCAAGGTGTAAAGAGTTTAAGGAATGCATGGGAAGGTCTTACAAAGAGTATAGCAGTGACGCGACTAGGCATTTTGCCAGAGACACCGACTGGGGCGTCAGTGTCGACCGACCGGCGTCTGACTGTATTACAAATATCACAGACAAGATTGTATCCTATCTTGATACGGTTCACCCTATTAGGAAATTCAAAATTCCGATAAACAGGCCGGTTGGTTTCACTTTGAGAGTCGAATATTTGTTGGCAAAGAAACGTCGTCTTCTAAAACGTGCTAGAAGGGTCCGTGTTGGGGTCTTGAATGTATTCAGACAAAATGTCTTGGATCTGGATAAGACTGTCAACAGACTTCTAGCTCAAAATAGACGTATCTGTATACGTACTAACTTAGAAAAACATGTGAAGGATCCCAAGCGTTTCTGGGCGGAAGTCAATACTGTTTGGAAGGGACCGCGTAAGGAAGTTGTGATGAGTTTGATGGATGATGATGACTTACTGATTCCCCAGGAGCTATTGGCTGACTATGTAAACTGTTATTACAGCAACATAGGCAGAAAACTAGCTAGTGCCTTTCCTGGCAACGGTGTCACCAGACGGCTCCTGATGACTACACATTAAACCGCCCCTGTTTCACACTGATTAATGTCACGCTGGAACAGGTGACGAAGCTTGTTGGTAAAATCAAGACTAACAAATCTTCTTGTATTGATAATGTGAGATCGGGAGTGATCAAAGATGTGTTAACTGAGAAACCGATTCTGTTGAAACATGTGATTAACTCGTCATTGGACTCTTGTGTTTTCCCTGCCGGACTAAAACATGCAGCGGTGATCCCCCTTCCGAAGAATGGTGATCTCAAAAGAGTAACCAACTGGAGGCCTGTAAGCCAGCTACATCTCTTTTCTAAATTGATTGAGAAGGCTGTGCATTCCCAACTGATGTCTTATATTGTTGAGCACAACATTATTGACTCGCATCAGTTTGGTTTTATGCCGGGTCGCTCCACTACTGATGCATGTTTTGGCCTGACACAGAAACTTTTTGAGAGTCGTAATAGGGGGGAGGTGGTTGCCGTGGTCTTTCTCGATCTGAGGAAGGCTTTTGACACGGTAGACCACCTCCTCCTGCTGAATGAACTATGCAGTATTGGGTGTGATGAAAGTTCATTATTATGGTTTGAGAGTTACTTGACAGATAGGGCCCAATCGACGAGAGTGGGCTCTAGCGTCTCTAGCACCGAATCTATCAACTGTGGCGTTCCCCAGGGTTCGGTCCTGGGGCCGCTTCTGTTTATTATTTACATAAATAAGATTGTTAGTGTGTTACAAAACTCTGCCTTTTTTATGTACGCTGATGATTTAGCTATTGCAGTAAGTCATGTAGATCCATATATGGTTAGGGTATTGCTACAAGCAGATCTTGATGCTATAAGCACCTGGTGTGACACTTATCGTTTAACTGTCAACTCTGATAAGACTCATGTCTTGTGGTGTCGCTCAGAATATGACCGTCGGGATTTTTCGCGGCAGGTGCTCAGCCTGAAAGGGGCAAATCTGAGAGTAGTGTGTAAGTTTAACTACCTTGGCGTGCTTATCGATGAAAACTTGTCGTTTGAGCCACAAGGCACCCGTGCTCTCTCAGCTGGTGACGTAAAGTTAAAACACCTACGTAGACTGAAAAAATACATGGAGGAGAGCCTGGCCCTCTTAATGTATAAACAAATGATCATGCCAGCGCTAGAATACTGTGACTTCCTGGTGGAGTCTGGACCGGCTACAATGAGTCAGGGCTTACAAACCATCCAAAATCACTGCCTTCGGTGCTGCCTTGGTATTTTTGATCCCAGACTTATAACCAGGGAGGCCCTACATATGAGAAGTAAATGTAAGTGGTTGAACCAGAGAAGACATGAGAATATCCTTGGTCTCATGTATAAGCATACTCGCAACCCTGAAAATCTGGTTGTGCCGGTCAGGACTCTACGTAGTAATGTCCAAATGAAGATCAAGTTGCAACGTCCCAAGGGTCAACTGTACAGAAACAGTCCTCTGTACAGGGGCTCGTTCTTGTGGGATAGATTGTTACCTGAGAAACAAGAAATTGTTACGTATGAATTATTCATGAACAAAATCAAAAGCGACGTGGCATTGTGATGATGTGATAATTAATGTGATAATAATGCTTGTATTGTTGAATTGACCTGATGTTCATCTGGGGATCCCGGCTGCTTGTCTTAACTAGAAGTTGCTAAAATATATGCTGTGGTGACATTATCAGAATACCCCATCTACGGACTACACCTTAGCACCGCTCGTCTTGCTGCCTTACATTGTAATGTCTCTTGTTTTTCCTGTGTAAAGAAATGCGGACTTTCTTTATCTGTTACTGTGATATGTGTGTGTATATAGACATATTGGCTGTGTTTGAAAGACTTCATATGAGAAATTCAGTCAATAAAAACTTTTCAAACTCAAAACTCAAGTCCTTAAGTGTGTGGGTTTTTATCTTTTGTCAATATGCGCGGAAGTCGTCGACACTTGGATCGCCTACAAATGCTGCAGATGCGCGCCGTTCACAATGGGCCCCGTGGAGGTCTGGCAGTCGGCGAGCATTGCGCGTCGTCGGCAGGCCCACATGTGAGTAGTATATAGGGTCGGTCCGTCTGAACTGGAGGCTCTGTGGCAGTCAGGAGCAGTTGTGGTCCTTACGTCCCTGTCTTCCCAACTGTCGAGAGTTGGTTATACCGCGGATACATATGTTGGATTTCTTTCCGGTAATACTGGCCTGCGAGCATCTTTCACCAGTGCATGGTGAGAAGTTGGAAGTGCCAGTGCTGCAAATCTAGGCGCCACACCCTAAAGAATGAGCTGCTCTATACACTGCCACCTCTACCCTACCCCTCACGTCAGATGCCCCCGTCTGTAGCTGGATAGCGCCTCGGTACACTCCCACCCCTTACCACCACTACCACCCGCCGCCTACTGGAGGAGCAACAACCTCACAGGCAGCCAACGGGACGAGCAACTCACACACACTAGGACCACACTAAGGAGAACTGCTCAACTATAAGGAGAGCTGCTCAACTTTAAAGTGCAGGAGCTACGGCATTGGGACAGTAGCTCACTCGTCTACCTAGTATGGGACCATGACCTTGTGTTGTTGGGGGAGACACCCGGAGGACCTAGAGCTCTAGCGGCACAGACACAGGCACCAGAGGGAGGAGGGTGCGGGACAGCGATTGTCCAGAGTTACCCAGCCCAGGAGGAAGCTGTGGGGCGGTGGCACCACGCCCATTGGAGTAAGGAGCAGCTCACAACTACCCACACCCCTCCCGTCTACCTCAGGGGTGCACCTCCTCCAGCTCCTCCCCCTCACCCAGGGTAGCAGCGCCGCCACCGCCGCCGCCCCATGTGAGCAAATCGATGCGCCGTATTGACCCGCTCCGCCCGCCGCGAGCAGCTCCGTTTTCCCCGTTCTGCTCCCATTCTGCTCGCCTTGTTGGACTCTGTGTCGCCAACAGGAACTAATCACTCAGTACACTCGTACATGGCACTGCTGGGTCATTACAACCCTCCACGCCGAGCTGCTCAAACGGGGCCGGTCTACACAACCAACAAGCTAACAAGGCGAGAGCTAACCCCAAAGTGTTTCTAGAAGAAAGGCACTTGAAGCAACGGCTCACCGGCACTTAAACGGATACATAGAAGTATATCGACGTTTAAACTATTTTCATAGTGCTTCTGTGCTCTGGCTTTTGGTTGCAGAAGGTCAAAGTACTGGTAACCCTCACCTTTCTCATGTATACTGGAGGAGTAGCTCTGGAGGAGTTGCTCTTAATTATCCCCTCCTAGTGTCAGTGGGACGGGAACACTGAGCTACGCCCTGGTCTTAAACCATCTAGAAGCCGGCTTCCACCAATCCTTGTCACCCCCAAGCCACCACCACCCGCTGCCGCCACCGCCGACGTCCCAGCCGTCGACCGGAAGTAGACATCGCTCGGTGTCCGACAGACAGGCGTGTGCGCATGTAGGCGGAAGTGGGGAAGACGCCGTTTGGGGTTAACTGACGGCGGAGGGCAGGCAGCGGATTGGGCGCGGATCAATGGGGATCAGTAACCACTTGGTGCGGTAGGTGAGGCGGCCGTGACTAGGGGAGGCAGGCAAGGCGGCTCTCTATCTGCCAGTCAACCACCCACCACCATTAACAGCCAGGTAAGTACCCGCATCCTGAAGGGGAATGTCATTTGGTGATTTAAGGCCTCAGCGGCTGAGTTCAGGCTTGCCTTAGGAGGGTGATTTATGTTTCTGATTTATGTTTCCAAGAGAAATTGATATGATACTTACTTGCCTTATCTACCTTGACATTGGGTATGGGTGCAGGATTGTATACATGTTGCTTATGGGTGGGAACTTAGGCTAAAGCCAGCTGTAGCACTCAAGGTATACACAATGGGAGCAATAGGAATCCCCTACAGAATGTGTACTGAACAGTGGAACGACACACACAGAAAAGTGAGAGTCATTGTCGCTAAAACTACCCTCACCTGAGGATCAGGCACTGCCTGACTCTCAGGTGAGGGTAGTTTTAGCGACAATAACTCTCACTTTTCTGAGGGTGGAGATGATTTGGTGGGCCCACATGTAGGGAGATCTCAATGATAGATGCTACATGTGTACTATCACATACCATCTCCCCACACTGGTTATAAAACATGAAGCGGCTCTAACTACATGAACTATAAAACTGTTAGATATTTGACAAGTAAGTTCAAGTAAGACACCTGCGGTGATAGTGCTGACCACTGCATCTTTTTGATAGGCTCCGCTCTGAGAGCCACACGTTGGTCCATTATTACTCCCTGGGGTTTATCAATTAGCAGTCTCTTTGTCGGCCTCCCCAAATCCACCCTTTCGGCGTCATTTTCGCTCTCGGGAGGCACAAAATCAGAACAACTTTTAAACCGTTCATGAGTCATGTAAGTACCAGCATCATTTTGATCACATCAATGTAAACTAAATTGTTGAAATCAAATTCAATTAATCAGTCTGGCCTGACGTGATATACACTGTAGATAGTGAAACAAAGTATATGATACGTCCATTTCTACTGTAAACAAACAGTATATGCTATTGCCATATACACTGATGCTGTAGTTTATATACTGTAAAGATACAGTAGGTTAAACGGATCAGCTACCTTAACTCCTAACGGTGCACATGATACACGTAGGCTTGAATACCTAGTATACTTGATATAAGGAGTTGGACTCAACTAAATGGTGTTCCTCTGAAGTTATTGCCTGCTCAGGTTTAGCGCCACCTATTTATAAAGTAGTCACGCCATGTATCCGCTCATTTAAAGAGCTAGAACTGTGCTAGGCGGCTGTTCCGTAGTCCTGACATGGGCCCATGTGTGCCGACTGAAAGGATGGAGATGGCGTCATTTGGACATTGGAGCTGCTCAAATACAGTCAGTAACCTGTTCTTCTGCTCAGTCCTCTGCGCAATGGTCCTCAGCCTACTCCCATCTACACTGATATTCTAACCTTAGTCAGTACTGGCTAACAACTCAGTCACTAGCGATTAACCGATTTGGTCATTTTTGGCTCCCTATACGACGAGTCTAGGGAAGTTGATACTGTCTGTTTGGTCAAAACTGACCTACCCACCTTGGTCTTTCCATTTCTATGAGTATTAGGGTAAGTCTCTTTGAGTACGGCATTAGCCATATTTTGTTTTGCCTCAGTCATTTGTGAATATCACTTGGTCAACCTGACGAATAACTCTATGGCTAACTTTGGATAGCTACTACTTACTAAGCCCCGGAGCATAACGATTATGAATGTACATCTATGGATGGCATATATATATATATATATATATATATATATATATATATATATATATGTATATATATATATATATATATATATATATATATATATATATATATATATATATATATGCATGGGCATCCCACCTCGGCTGAAGCTGCTAATACGGTGGGAGTAATGCATTGTGATAAGGCAGCTGTCTGTGCTCCAATTGATCTCCTCACCCCATCCCCATAGGGGATACAAGTGGTTAAGGGGTAGGGGGAGGCCAAGTGGATAAGGTGATCCCCTCCTGGAGGGTGCTCTGTCTCAAGAGATGCCCTCCAGTGTGGCCGTGTTTTAAGGTCATTAGACTGGGGTGCTGGGGAGGAGTGGTTCCTCCAGGGCAGGCAGGGTTAATGGAGTGTCACAGGTGTGTGCCCTGTTGTCCTTGGTGCTGAATGCTAAGTGACTTTGTCGGTAGAGTGCCTACGGGGAGTAGGTAGAAGCAGGGGTGCACTTAATAGTTGCTTTCTTATAGTATAGATATGACGAGCACTGAATAGTCTGAAGAGAGCTTCCTCTATTATATAAAACAGGTGTTGATCCCAGCAGAGATAGACCTTCGTAATCCATCTCTTACAATAGAGGACTATATAGAAAGAACCACACTCCCCAGAAGTAGGCCTGTGCGTGTGCGTGTGTGTGTGTGTGGGAGGGGGTAGATACATTGTACTGCCATCTTCTTAGGCAACATGGGACCAAAAGAAGTCTTGATATATGCCCTGAAGCACACCTCTAACGCTGAGGCAGGAGCACCCTCACGTTCACGGACGTTAGAGTGGGCCTAATTTCCCAAGACACTGTCGAGATATGGCATTGAATAATATGTATACGGCAATTGGGAGTACCCGTCCCAGAACACTAAAGGAAAATAGGCCTGAAATAAATTGCTGATAATCGACTGTATTACGGTAAAATGAATTCGTTCCTTCTTGCTCATAGTATCATATTTCGATTGAAATCTCACAGGCACTTACCAATGTTTTACTGGATGCCAGGAATCTACTAGCTCAGACCTTGGGCTGGGGAGTCTTAGCTTGCCAAGATGGAATTAGAGTTAGATCCATGCTCAGCCATAATGAATGAGATTGACTTGTTGTCGGTGGAGAACTATTCCGTGATCTACAACGCATGGTTCATTTCGATGTATATACTGCCTCGTATATTTTACAAGAAATAACCGGCATGACTTTTATTCCAACACCTGGCTATGGGTGTCAGAATATGATAATGCTGATAGTCATTTCTGACCCATTTTCTGATAGTTATTTATCCCCGGGGTATTTATCACTCATTTTATCATTTTAATTATCAGTGACACTCAAACTAATCATTCTACATCACCTAGATAGTCTGGTTATGTATGGGAATGTGGTATAATCCCAAACTGTATAATGCGTACTACGGTATCATATTGTTGAACCTGAATTTCATCCCATCCTAGCATAAATAGAAACGTCAATAGTGGGCTTCCTACCCTCCCTAAGTACATTAGAATCTCAGTGTGTACTATTTTACCTTTGGTCTAAGTACATGTTATGATTTAAAGGACATTGAAATTGCTAATATTGTCAACAAAGTTAGTGGTATATTGGAGGTGTAATGTATTATAATTATATGGTATACATGTTTAGAATTCATGTTCAATGCAGTGGACCTCTGATTCTAGCATATAAAAGGCATGTTAAAAATGTGTTTGAACCCATGGAAATGTTTCTGATTCTTCGTTCATAGATACAAAAACTTTCTGACGAAATTTCTTTTTGCATCGCAATCCATGTCTACAAGAATCATAGACTAAAATTGCCTATATAAAACATTTTGTATGTGACCTAATTAAACTTTGTGAATCCGCCTCTAGTAGTCGGAAGTCATATAGCTGTAGTTGCATGCCGGTACTCTATGTTGGTACTATGTCCTGTAATTTCCGGGGGGTAACGAACCTGGTATATACGTCACTGTCATATTCACCAAACGGTAGCTACACACTTATCTATAAATACATAGGTGTATTATGATATCATTATATTGATAACATGGTGATTCCACAAATATGTTCTCTGGACATGTTGCTATATTTGCCAGGGGGGGGGTTATATAACAGTGATGAAAGTTGTGGCAAATTTATCCTAACTGGAACACAATTGGGGGAAATATAATATTTGCAAACATGTAGTGTAGCTTTACTTCTCGCGCATGAATCAATTGGTACCTCAATTTCTATTTGATGAGATAGTCTATATTAATAATCTCCTGCCAAGGGAAGTTTGATTGATCATTTTGACTTTATTGGACAGAAATCTGATCAGATTTAGGGTATTGTTTGACAAATGTAAAATCCAATCGCCAGAGCGGCTTGTCAACAGACAATCCATTTATCATCCATTTTTATCAAATATATACTCAATATTGTCACATTACTTGAACAAAATCTGATCCAGCATGTTTCATGTCACTGGCCATAGGGACTTGAAGCTGCAGTAGTTCCCAAACAGTAATATAATTCGGTGATATTCACGTCTCTCTGGTTTCTATTTAATCAGGATAATAGCATTCATATCACATATCGACGGTCCTAATTTGTGAACATGAGTCTGGATGATACCATATATACACTCTAAAACACATGGCATACAATGTATAACAATTGCTTTTTATATCGATTAATTCTTGAATTTCCTTCCATTGCAGCTCTCTATTGCATTGCCCCGCGAATAAAATAAACTGGACGTGAGATTATGACATTGACTCTACTTCACACAAGCCCGGAATCCCACTCTTTAACATGGAGACTGTGGTAGCCATCATCCCACAGGAGGCTCTTAACCTGTCGGCATACCCTGGAGTGGGCAGTGTCAGTAACTCTGGAGAAGCTGCGGCTAACGTCGGCTACCAGGGGGGTATGCAGAACGCCTCCAGTACCTGGGTGAACTACACGTGGATCCCCCACAAGACGCGGCCCCCAGAGTACCTGGAGTACAGCGGGGCGGGGGCAGTGGGCCTCCAGGTGATGGCTGTCCTCCTGGTCATGGCCACTGCCGTCTTTGGTAATGCCCTTATGTGTTATGCCGTATACAAGACACCCTCCCTCCGCACCATGGCTAACCTTTTCACCATTAACCTAGGCCTCAGTGACCTATCCCTGGCCATCATCGTGCTCCCCGCCTGGATGGACGCCCTTGTTTCAGGGGCCGCCAATGCTCCAGGGCGTCCTCCCTTCTCTGGTGGCCTCTGTCAGGCTGTGGCCTTCGTGACTGTGCTCCTCCTGTTGGTGTCTATTGCCACCCTAGCTGGCATCAGCCTGGACCGTTACTTCATCATCTGCCACCCCCTGCGCTACCCCATGGAGATCACCTCCCGGCGGGTGTGCTCCGTGTTGGCCTATATCTGGGCCCAGAGCTGCCTGCTGGCTGCCATGCCCCTGATGGGCTGGGGGGTGTATGAGTTCAGACCCCAGACTATACCTATATGTAACCCCGTCTGGGGGGCTGCTCCAGGGCATGCCGTCTTCCTCATCCTGGTCGGCATGGCCATACCCTTCACCGTCATGATCTTCTCCTACACGCGCGTCGTACAGGTCAGTAACTATACGTATAACAATGTCAGTCTACTATTACTACTTCATAGACATTCCACTGCACTACACACGTTCCCTACCACGTTGGGACCCCCCTTCCAACATGTTGGAAGGGGGGGGGGGTCCCAACGTGCACACACTAGTATATATGATAATACATAGATATGTGTTAGGTAATAGCAGGTAAACACCATTTATTCTTTGTAGTAGTCACAATATATATTGTGTATTTGATGTTTCCTCTAGATTTGATGTTAGTGACAAGATAGTACTTCTAGACTGTATGTGATGCATGTCCATCCTACCCCCTGCTCAATATAGTTAATACTGGTTCAGGAACCTCCTTCTTCTCAGCATGGTACCACCAAATATATTATTATGTAAGAGCACTTTCAGAGCATATACTCTTGTAAGCATTTCTTCACAAATACGTTGTCTTGTGTTACATATTATGGTATAAAACGACCTCATGTACTATGAGAGGCCTTATGTATCAGATCATATCTAATTGTATACTGGTACCGAAAAGTGTACGTCCTGTATATATAAGGCAAGGGGTATTTATATCAGCCCTACCATGTATACATAAATTGGGCAAGTATATTACCCATTCTGACATGCTATCCGGTGCCCAGTTTTTATAGAGATCCTGATGCATCGATAAGGCGCCACTGACCAGTGCCCTTCTATGTCCGGGCCTCAATGTCTCTTATCAGAAGGCTACAGCTACAGGAGGTAGGATGGTAGGCGGTTGCAGGGGTGGGAGCAGGGTGGGATGGGACCATGGAAACAATTCCCAGACCACTCCCCGATAGCTTTGCCCTAGTAGCCATCCACTATATCATATAGATGCTCCCAATTTCTTGCAAATGGCACTGCCGCTGGAGAATGGAGTGGCTCCGATACAGTATCTCTTTATCTGCTGATTGGGCTGTTTTTGGGGGGTAGCAAAATTACTTTGGAAAGTAGTACTTTTACTGATAGGACCAGCGGTCACTTTATTAGGCAGGGGATATTGACACACCAGCAGTGCGCTATCTGATATCCGTAGATGTTTAGGGCATAGACTAAAACAGCACTTCACCCTTTTAACTGATAGTATATGTCACATCAATACTCACCCTTTTACATTAGTTTCCTAGAGTACAGATATCTAATTTTGAATCTGGGAAAGGCTTAACGAAAATTTCAGGAAAAATGATGTTAGGTTTCCTTGTTTATATAAACAGTTTTGTGCATGCACCCCAGTAGTCACAGAACAAAAAACAATGTTGATTCAACATCGATTCAATGTTGAACTGAATTTTGTGCCCACTGGGACGTGAGAAAACATTTATAGAAATTGACATCTTCATCTCTAGACCTGTTTGAAGCAATAATTGCAAAATGATGCAAAAGTTAGGTTATTTAGTTATGAACTCTAGGTCTTAATTGATGAAATATCAAATGGGCCATTTCTATCATTCTTATCTAGATATTGGCGGACATGTTCAGAACCCCGAACTCACTAGCTCCCCCTAGTGGACATTATCTGAATCATTAGAAATTCAGCATCTCCCCTTGGTGTGTGTTGGTTCAGGGCTCATTTCAGAAAACATTTAAGTAAGTTTCGCCGAGATCGGCTTGAACCATTGACCTTCTGATTTAGAAAAAGGCCTGCTGCTAACTGAGCTAACCAGGCAATTGCTAGCAAGGTCTATTGATAAAAAAGTCAATGCTCAATAGCTATGATTTTAAATGCTTCATTTGTACACGATTTGGACGATAAGTTGGATATTCACAATGTGAACCCACGCTTTTATTTTGTTATGTTACAGAAGCAGTATGTCCCAAACATATAACTTACCAAATATCATGTCATTATGACAGAGCACTGTCACTTTCAATGGTAAGATCCACATTTTCTGGAAAGTTGCAGTTTCAACACGGGCTTGTCATTTCAATATTTGGTTGGGCACACAACCAAAAATAATTTCCTCATTTCAAGAAAATAAGATTTAAATAAACTCCCCTGGCGGACAAATGACTAGGTTTCTTAAAACTAGTCATTTTTCTTGAAATAAGAAAATTAGTTTTGGCTGTGCATTCTTTATATGTTGTAAATGTACTATAAGAAATCTCAAGGGATTTCCATACGTCCTTAAGATGCCATGAAGCAACCTTAACAAAAACACGAGAATCCAGCAAATAAGTGAGGGTCTCCACACCGGAGACAGCTTGACATCGTTAAGCTGCGTCTTTATTAGATATAAATCAAGGGATTTAACTTGATCGAATATAGACTAATTGACTGAAGACACTTTTTGTTGTTCCTCCTCTTTGTCTATATCAAATTAAGTCTTTCTTTCTATTGCATCGAATAATCAACAAAAAGATCTTCCGAGTACATCAATTATTAAACATCTGTGCCATAACTGCATAACCATTAATGAAAGTCATTTTACTTTTATAAACACGCTTATGGTTATACTGACTTGTAGCATCAGCATAAATACAAACATGATATAAATACTGTATTTATATAGTATTTTAACTGTTTTAATTCGTGAAACAAACATTTCCGAGAAGTTCCTTCAGATATGAATCGGAATATAACATAATAATGCATATCCATCTATTGCTATTTGTATTAATTGAATTACAATCAATGCTTACTTATAGGAATATACATTATGGCATATCCTGAGTGACATAGACATGTAGACAAATCAATATGGCCTCATCATATATTCAGTCTGATATATACAGTCTCTGCCTGTTCGACTGAACCCATGAAAAAATGCGACGAATTTTAGTAGTAACAACCCCCAGAGAAATTAAGGAGAGCTTGTCAGACTGGGCTCACACGCTATCACACAGTCACAGAAACACACCGCCCTGCCACCCACGTGGTAGGTCGTAAAACACAAGTCAATCTGCAAACATAAAATATGAGGCTCATAATGGGCATCTCTGCCCGTCCCATTGCTGAGTTAGGGGACGCAAGATATACGGGTAATGTTCGCTGGTGGTCGGAGGAGGTGGGGGAAGCTTATCTCAAACCTATGGATGGTCCCAAAAGGTCTTATGTGTGTAGAATATGATATCACCTATAATTATAGTGCACTGTGCTCAGCTGAACAACTAATTTACACTAATTTTCATCAGAATTATATTTGAATGTCTCCATAGTTGACCAATATTTACAGTTACAAAGTAGTATATGTATATCATGCATTATACAAAATATGCGATGCTAAGATCCAGAAATCTAGCATGAGTCAGCTTTATCTATGTGGGAGGTATACAGTCACAGTGTGGTAATGTGCTACGTGAATATTGGGTAATGTACTAAGCGACTATAGAGAGTAGAAGTTGCCACCGTCACGTTTGTGGCCACATAGCAGACGACAAACCGTCCATTTCCCTGACTGATCAAATGTCGTCTGCTTCTTTGCCGCCACTATCATGTGTGGGCGTCAGTGGAGACTGTGTGATTACACCTGTAATGGATGCACTTAGCGGGCTAGGTAGAGGTGGGTAGGGGGAGTCATACAGATAGAACGCTGTCTATGTAGGCTCCAAAGGAAAGCCCATCTGATCTCCTGTTACTGTCAATGGATTACATAATCTATCGGCTACCTATAAAATTATTACTATATAGGGTAGACTGACCTAAAGGTAACCACGTACCATGAGATGTCCACCTTGATTATGTAGTTATTTATGTATGGTATTGTCTTTATTTGTCCTTTGCTGAAAGAGTACCACTTAAAATGTACTATGACACACAAAGACAGAACTTATCATACATGAATGACTACAAAATTAAGGTGGACATCTCATGGTACGTGGTTACCTTTAGGTCAGTCTACCCTAATATGTTTCTAAATTGTCTTCTTCTGCTCCCTTTTTAATGCAATAGCATTTTGGAATTGCAGTTTTTGATGTATGATTAATGTTCCATAGATTATTACAGTTTTCACATTCCCCTCGCTGTATGCACCACTTCAACTTTGTTTGATATCCCTTAAGCTGAACAGGATGTACCTAAAGCCACAGCTTGGACAAACTGGGGTCAGGGTGGGACGACTTGCTGACTGAGCCGGGTCTAGTAAGCGCTTTTAACTCATTAAATTGTAGGCACCTTCCTACAGACGTCACTACTTACACTCTAAAAACAGTGTGTTACGTTTACACACTTTTCAACACACTTTTCTGAAGCCACTTTTAACACACTTTTTTTTGGGTAACACACGACACACTTTTGGCAAAAGTGTGTTGAATCTAAAATGTGTGTTGGTGTACAAAGCCATGGTATTGAGGAGGTGGGGATTAAAGTAGCTGTTCTACACCTCACAGAGTATGTCAGCTGCCGTGGCTGAGTTGTCTAGGTGCTGGCACATGAGTCCTGTCCATGCAGGTTCGAATCCCTTAACAAATATTTTTTTCTCAATATTAAGTATGATTACTTTGTACATGGGTTAAGAGTTAAATTAGTATAGATTTATTCAATTTCTTGTAGGGCTATTCATGTTCATACTATGCATATAGGGCTGTAAAGTGTGTTAACTTGTTCCCGCAACCTCTGTGTGTACACTGACACCAGCAATCTCGTGAGACCTTGGTTCCCCTCTCGTATTGTAGCCTGTTGCCCGGAAGCTATGGTGTGTGAGTGTCTGGTCACTGCCTAACTCTCACGATAAAATGCGAGCTCAGAACTAACATGGCCGCCCATACGGAGAAATCCGAGACTTCGCTATACTGTGTGTATCACTTTTAAAGGCTTCTTATATCTAGAAAAAGTGCTTATTGAATCGCTCACAATAAAAGTGGGAATAGAAGATTATATCAAAACTGAGTTTGTATTGACAGTAAACAAGTCTTAGTCAACCACTGTGAACACATCCTAGCTTCTGACCCTGGCGAAACTGACACACCTGATAACCAACTGGTGACTGTGGCGCAACGTGCCATGACCGTACCACCATCAGATAGCGTGGGATGGCTGCTCTCACAACCTTTTGTCAGTGTCTCCAGTGGTCCATTGCAGCCTTTTCCCCTCCCGGCTAGGACCACCTTCGTCAACACTGATATCTGCTATCTCTTTACCAGTCGCAAGTGTATTATGCTTCTACGGGTTGAAGCGGATCGGTGCAAGTCTCATGGGAGACCAGGACACTGAAGGTTCACCGCAGTCTGTCTACCGACACTTACAGACGCGACTCTTGTCAGGACAACTTATTTCACTTGGGAAGATTTGGTGCCAGGTCTTCTCTGGGGATCGAACCCAGGACCTCTCACACACTTGTCCAGTGACTTGCTCACTAGGCCACCAAATCTCCTTGTACAATCATGGTGTATTCCCCCCTCAAATAGGTGCCAGAACACACAACAGTGAGGAGACACAAAGTATTCTCAAAGATCACACAACTTCTTACCAGTTACCAGTAAGCTATATAACTTACCTTGGGGATTAATATGTTATGACATGAAGTGGTTCTTAGACAATACAAAGACCGCCCTTATTGAGGGATGCCAATGCACTGACTAATAATAACATAATTTGCAGGGCTTGATATCTATTATAAAGACAATAGTTAATCAGCTATTAATAAGCCCTGCTTTTACAGCCTTGCAGAACCTCTAATAAGATCTTACATGTGATGGTTATTTGGTTTACACAAAGAACATGTGTGTATAGTTGAAGAGAAAAAACTTCCCATCTATTTCCAATATGGATTGAGTGAGTTTGCTCATTCAATGAGATTCAAATAATACAGTTTTTGTATGTATCTCATTGCAAATTAACCCTATTGAATAGGTGTTATATCTGTAATTGTAGTAGAGGAGATTGGTTGGGGAGGGGGTTGTAAAACAGTTCAACCTCTCCTGAGGTGGAAAAGAAATTTGACCCTTCTTGAGGGGGGGGGGGGCTATAATATAATGGTTATCTTAGAAAATAAACATTTCCATTTGACAGTCAGCCCCATTGGGAATCGAGCCAGGGATCTTTAAGTTCTCAGTCCTAAGACTTGCCATCTGAGCCACTGCGACAGCTACTATATGGGTGTAATAATGTAGCATAGGTACATGATAGACATTTACTGCTGCTGCCCCCTTTTGTATATGATACACACCTCTCTGATCACAAGTGTGTAAGCAGGTAAGTGAGTTGACAAAAAGTGTGTTACAATTCATAAGTGTGTTAAATCTCAAAGTGTGTTGCAAATTTATGTGTGTTACTCTTTAAGCATGTTCCCACAACACACTGTTCTTAGAGTGTAGACATAATCCATAGGCCTGTAGGAAGCGAAAGCAACAGTCGCTAAAAGGGAGGGTAACATAGGGATTGCGGACCATGAACAAAGGCAAAAGTCTAAATGCGAGACAGTGTATATTGTATAATTGAGTTGTACATGCATACACCTACAGGCAAGTAACGTAACAAAGGGTACACAACCGGATTTCTATTTCCAGCCATGTACATGTACATATCTTCACAGTAGACCATTGCAAGGAAAGCCTATGGCTGTTACTTTGAATTCTAGCCCATACATTATGACGGTGGCAATCACTGCTCTTAAAATGCCCGTAATACAATCATGCAACACAATAGGGGCATATCGCATTCCCTTTCACGACTTCATGATTCTGCAAAAATAGAAATCGTGTCAGTGCTAGATGAATTGTTGTTTGGCTGAAATTACTGAGTTTACAGTACACAGTATATAAAATCCTTATCTCGATCCACCGACGCTTTCCAGTGGACACGGAGATCTGTTCATTTTGGAAACAAGTCGATCGACCAAATGCCAATGTTGAACATGCATCTTATCTTTTGGCTCAAGTGGTCATGTGTAAAAATACTGATTTTCATCAGAGGACGCCCCCCTCCCCCGCCCATCGGTCACATGTTTTCCCCCACATGTCCGTTACCCTTCCCTTTCTCATCCATCAGAACACAGATAAAATATAAAAACATAGCGAGTAATAAGAGAATTTGATTAATAACGTCTCATTATATAAGCTTTATTTCGTTTGTGAATGACTCAGCAAAATTATGTTGACGGTCATTTCGCTTGTTCCAGGCGGCCAGGCGCCAATGGGCCCGGATTGCCGAGATCCAACGGCAATTGGCGCAGTCCAGCCACAATGCTTATGGAGGGTCGTCGTCGGACGAGGAGGATTCAACAGACATCGCCGACGTAAGCCGCGGCTTCCGGTCCCGGCCGAGCATCTTCCGGCGACTACTGAGTCGGAAGGGGAGTGCGGCCAGTCTCAGCGCGTCCTACTCAAACATAGCGAAAAACGTACGCACGCTCAAAACTATCTTCATCGTCGTTGGTAAGTGAATTTACAAGTTACAATTTATACACTAGAGGTAGAGCTATCCTCAATGAGAAAATCTGCCTAAGGTCGGCAATCATGACTACAGGTTGTTATTGTTAATCAAAATGTCTACCCATCACAGCATACATACCTGGTTTAGAAGAATATTTCACTTGGGGTGGCACCGGGGGTGGCAGCTTTGTAAGGGGTCTATACATGTTGAAATAATTTTGATCTTCAATTAAACTATAATGTTTGGTGACAAAATCGGACAAAATATAACTAATATATTCATTATCACAGCACAATAGTATTATGGACATAAACACATGTCACAGTGACAAGAAAAAGTATTATATTGTCATTTTCAAAAGCTATGTCAATTTATCTGTTTATGTCAATATGTATCTCAGGACAGGATACAAAGTGTGAACCTGTGTTTATATATTTCGACAGCATATCATATTTAGATCCCAGAGTCCAAACAATAACAACCTTTTTTAATTAGTCAAAATAACTTGAGAAATCAAGGCGTGGCAAGTCGGACATTTTTATTAAGGGTTAGTATAATATAGGCCTACGGCTAAATATAGATAAGCTTATTTAATTAAGCAATGTTTTTCAACTCTTTTTCCCCAACTTCGGTTTGAAAGTTTAACCAAACTGTTCACCATATTTTTCTCTCAGTGAGAGCCTATGGCAGTCCTATATACCTGACTTTACCTCTTTATCTCAGAGCTATTCCCAAAGATGTGTGTGTGTGTGGGGGGGGGGGGTTCTCCTGGGTAATGACTGGTGCAGTCATGTGACATGTGGGGTGCCAGTAGAGAGCTCTGATTCAATGATGCAGTATTTGCGGCAGCGTCGTCATTCTATCAGACATCAGGATGGGCTGGGGGTGTGTGGTGTATGTCTCTATTACTGACATCTAACAGTGATATTGGTGCAGGGTATGGTGGCATAGCAGCTGATATAAGATAGTTAAGTCACAATCGCTTCCAAGAATCAGTAATCTCAGTAAATGTAGTTGAGCAGTATACAGATAGTGTACATCCATGCATGGGCAGGATAATTTACTTCTGGTATACAGTAAAAAGGGACATACTTTTGAGTTCACTATATTTACAGTTTGGTGTCAGCTGCCTTATCTCGACAGATCATCAGCTGATGATTGTGCCGATGTCATCCATGCTATAAGCTGGAAATGTACTACGCATTTATTTTTATGCAACTCTATCTATTCTCTAACGCTGATATCGGGTACATGGCTCCAGTGCATGTGCCTATACAGTATAGGGAACCTTTATGATACAATATATAGGCCAAAATTCAATTTAATATTTGCGTGCGATCAAATAGTTATAGTAGGAATGTGATAATCTATACTGGGAGTTGGGCCTTCCAGAAGAAAACATGACCAAGTCAGAGTTTGTTTATGTGTTCTAGCCAGTTAAGTAAACACCTTTTTTTTAAACTTCTGATCTCGCGTGAGATCGATCCCTCCATGAAACACACGAGCCTTGTGTACCTCCCAACTCTAATGATTTGCTATTTAACACTATTGTGGACAGTTTCCTTGCCCCATACAAAGGATGTAATCTGATAAAGCAATTTGGCATTCGGTTTAAGTTGGCAACAGAAGGCATTACGAGGCAGCCAGTATGGGTATGACGTCAATGAGAGGTCTGGCCAAGCTCTAGAATTGAATGATATGCACTTAGCCTATGGTATATTCTATCATCATGATATGACATCCTTGGAGAAACCTGAGTTGACGTCAGTTATTCAAGATTTATATTTATGAAGCACATCTCAATCATTAAAAAGTGCACGTAGTTAGACTTCAATGATGATTCCCGTACATTACCGTGACTTCTTCTCTAATGGCTGTTGTATATATTCTGGCTCAGCAGAAAGAAATATTGTTTAAGTCCTACCCTCAGAAATAATGGGAACAGGACGTAATGAGTACTATAATGATGATACGCCCTTTAGTGCATGCAACTGGCCTGCCTTATGAATAACAGTCATATCAAATGGATCTTTTCTTTTTATAATTATAATTTTCCGTTAGCCTTTTTCATCCACTCAGTACCCACCTTAGTCAATCAGCAAAAAATAAAATTCTTATTCTCCAAATGATGGGCCATATCTTAGGTAAGTTCATGATAGTTTTAAGAGAAATAAGCAAGAAAGAAAAAGGTCTTTTTGAAATAGTTTTTAGAATATTTTTCTTACAATAAAAAAGTTATCTTTTAACTGTTTATCCGCGGATCAAGATTGAAGTTGAAATGAGATTATTTTCTTCGAATACTAAAGTTGTTTTTGGCTGTGGGCCGCATGTATGTTATTCTTCAAAGGACTTGCAAGACCATAATCATGATGCATCCAAAACGGCAATCCCATCGCCCATTACCCAAGTGGGCCCCAACACTGCGTGTTTATGGTTGGAGCGACCCATTGTTATCTTTCCAACCAGATATACGAGAACAATTGAGGACTTTGTTCTCCTATTAGTTGTACTAGTGAGGTAGTTTAGCTACAGGGGTCCCTGTCTGTATTACTTCCGCCCTGTGGAGCAATGGAGAGCGGCTAGAATCATCAGCTCAATTCGCCCAGAAATAAATGCCCTGAGCAGTTTAAATAGTAGTTGTCACACGAGGTCATTAGTGCAGGGAAGTATAGGAAAGCGGGTTTCAAACTTTAAGACTGATATCTTGCTGACCCAGCTAACAAAAAAACGTTAGTAGGGAATCTTAGAGAAACGTTATTTAACGTTATATAACGTTATAAAATGTTGTATAACGTTTTTTGTTTACTGGGGACCGTGTAGGAAGAGTCAAGCCTAACAGAATGAGGAACGCACCTAAATTGGATCGGGTGCATGAGTAATGATCTATAGCCTATAGCAATGGCAGATGGTGCCAGGTAACAGTCTGTCTGTATCTTATATAGAAAGGACAGACTGGTAAGGCCTAGGCTACAGCGTCAGGTGAGGGTCTACCTAGTGCATAGTAGTATAGGGAAATTGTAGATAGTGTCAGGTGAGGCCCATGTAGTACAAATAACTCTGTAGAGTCTAGCTGGCAAAGCCATAGTAGTAAATAGAAATGACAAATAGAGCAAATACGGGATAGCTCTCCGAGGTGAGAGGACAAACCTTTAGAGCGTTATCTGAATCTTAAATCTAAATATCTTAATTCAGTATCTTATTTTGGGGTTGTCTAAGATAGGTCTTAAGATGGGATTAAGATAGTTTAAGATAGGATTGAAATAGAAGAAAAAGAATTAAGATAGGTTAAGATAGGATTGAAATAGAAGAAAAAAACGGAGGTTGGGGGGCAGAGCCCCCCATTACATACTAGATAGTAATAGCAATACTTTTAAGATAGTCTAAGATAAGTCTTAAGATGGGATTAAGATAGAATTGAAATTCAGCTACTAAAAAGATAGAGCTATCCCGTGCGTGAACGAATAGAGTAGGGTGGGGATCTAGCCACATTAAGTAGCATGTGGAAATGACAGGTAGTGTCGGGTTAAGATCTACACATAATGCCATAGTAGCATGTGGAAATGGTAGATAACATCGGGTGAAGATCTACCATAATACCATTTAGTATTTACCATTGGTAGATAGCATTGAGTGAAGATCTACCCATAGTACAATGTGGCAATGGTAGATACTGTGGAAGATCTACCCATAGTAGCATGTGCCATTGGTAGATAGTATCGGGTGAAAATCCACCCATAATAGTATGTGTGTGGCGATGGTAGATAGTGTCGGGTAAAGATCTACAGTACCCATATTGTCATAGTAGTATTTACCATTGGTAGATAGTATCGGGTGAAGATCTACCAATAATGTCATAGTAGTACGTGGCAATGTTGGACAGCATTGGGTGAAGATCTACCCATAATGTCATAGTAATATGTGCCATTGGTAGATAGTATCGGGTGAAAATCTACCCACAATGTCATAGTAGTATGTGGCAATGTTAGATAGTATTGGGTGAAGATCTACCCATAATGTCATAGTAGTATCCCAGTAAACACCCTTCGTAATTCCAACGTAGCTCTGAGGTTTCTCTAGGTAGTTTTTCAACCAAAGATTTGAGATTGGTAAATTTGGAAGGTTTGTAGACGTCAAAACATGAAGGTTTATTTACGTTCAACAGACGTAGAAGTCTGATTTACGTTTATCTACCTCATTCGGACATAAATTTACGTAACAAAGCTACGTAGATCTACGTTAAACTACGTAATTTTTCAACTTCAATTGGGTATACAACTTCTCAGTTTCACACTAGGTGGCAGCACTTTCAACTGTGGAGAGAATATGAAAGCTCTTTAACGAATCTACCACATTCAAGCAGTAATTTCTCATTAATTATGAATTAAATGTTATGCAAATGAACCATATACAATTTGATAATTATGTATTATTGACAGCAGGTTAAAAAATTAAGCATTGATATGCACATTAAAGCACTTTACTGGGCAGACACCACATTGGTGGTAATGGAAGAATTACAAAGCCTCTCTGCAGCCAAAACTATGCAATAGATCTATACTGTCAGGCTGTTCAGTTAAACTATAAAGATGTACAATATATATATATATATATATATATATATATATATATATATATATATATATATATATATATATATGTATATATATAGAAAGAAAGAAATGTGATTAAGAATGATAGTAGTTAGTTTGTATAAATATTGTCTGTTAATGTAAATGTGTCTGTGATATCTTTGTCTGAATCCCACCATGTTATATTATGTTAATGTGTTTACAAAGTTGGACGTAGATTTACGTCTGAGCTACGTAAGTCAGACCTGTAGGTTTGAGATTGGTAAATAACCCTTAACGTTCTAACGTTGATAAACCTTCCAAAATTATGTAGTTCAGACCAAAAAGCAACGTTGATTTATGTCTGACCAACGTAATTGTGTTTACTGGGATGTGGCAATGTTAGATAGTATTGGGTGAAGATTTACCCATAATAGTATGTGGCAATGGTAGATAGTATTGGGTGAAGATCTACGCATGCCATGTTGAATTGTGACAGGAAAATGTGGCTTTGACCACGCTCGGAGATATTCAATTGATATACCAGATCTGAACAGACTAAAGGGTTGGTAATTGGTAATTGGATATCATGTTCTTGTTCACTGTCATTGACACTAATTAGGTCCAAAACACTCCCTTAACTTAATTAACAAAACATGATTAAGGAAGGGCGTAGTTAACACTGCCCAACCATAAAAGACATCCTGGAAGTTATCTGATCTAAATCAGATTAGTTTGTGAGGATTATTTGGCATTTCCTCTGTTCTTCTTTATATTAAAAAGTGTTTTTCATCGAAATAAGACGTCTTCCTGTTATTTGGGAGAGGCAATTTTACCTCAATGGATGGTCCTTACCTAAGAACGTTTTAGTTAAATTGTAATTACCTGTTCGCCCATTCAGTAAGGCTATTAGCTTCATCTTGGGATAAGCTGATGCGTCCTTCTATTAGTCTTTAGCGTACATTAATCTGTATCTGTTTCGTGAACTGATTGTTCAGGAAAGATCCAGTGAAGATTCCTCTGACAAGATGAAGATCAAAATGATGAGTGAATGTCCCTCTGAATAACGCCCGCTCAATGTGTTGTATAATATGCTGTATAGAACTACCTGTTGCTGTGCTGGTACTTTGGCTACTTTGCTACTTTGGCCTGATCTGTTAGAATAAATATACACAACAAAACGTTGTCTTTATACATTGTCTCATGTAAGATAACTTATTGAGTCTAAAGTCGGTTATCCACCGGTTGATTGAATAGTGTTTGTAAAAGAGTTTTATTAGGGTAAATAAAGCAAAGTTTTTATCAATAATGCAACGCACATGTTGGGTTTAATACCCCTTCACCACTGGGTTTCTTGTAACTCAAAGCAATTTTGTGCAATATATTGGCTTACCGCGTGGAAGGGGTTTAATGCGTTGCTTTTGTATTAGTATTACAGGTACTTGCCCAAAAACGACCATCAAATACCATACTATCAGGCCTGAATACTTTTGAACATCCAGACAGATCGTTTTACCAT
This sequence comes from Harmothoe impar, assembly GCA_947462335.1. Lineage (NCBI taxonomy): Eukaryota > Metazoa > Annelida > Polychaeta > Phyllodocida > Polynoidae > Harmothoe > Harmothoe impar. Next base: position 26,722,291 of record OX381705.1, on the reverse strand, counting down.
AGTTTAAGGGTTTTATTAAGGTCATGACCATAATGAGACCCTAAAAGTGGTTTTATATGGCCTGGCTTTGATAAGACCATTAAACTCGATCTTTAAAGGTATGATATTAGGGATGACTATAGTAAGACTCTCAAACTATTCTCCCTACAAGAGATAAACTGGGCCCCTCTGGTAAACAAGGTCCATGGATAACTGACTCTGGAATGGCGTCTTGTCACGTGACTACTGACGTCAGCAGGCCCAACTCGCAGCAACAAATGACAACACTTGGGACGCCGCAGGGCCCTGTCGTAGGGTGGGGTTACACTATTGTTGTAGGAAGCCATGTGTGCAGAGGGAGCAGGATGAATGTTGCCACTGTGGGGGAGAGAGGAGAACTCATGAAGATGCTATGCTCATTGGCCAGAATATATATGTAGATGTGTTTTACTACCATGGTTACTGTATATACCCTTTAAGACAGAAGATAAAATACGTATAGCAATCTGTGTTCCTTGACAGTCGGTAGAAATCATATCTTGTGTTTATTCAGGTGGATGTTCCGTTTGGGTGTATAATTACTATGTAGCTCACTACATGGTCCAACTGGACTACTTCGTAGCTCATTACAATGTCCAACAGGACTGCTCTGTAGCTCACTACATGGTTCAGCAGGATTGGACTGTAGCTCACTACATGGTCCAGTAAAACTACTATGTAGCTCAATATATGGTCCAACAGGACTCTTTTGTAGCTCACTACATTGTCCAACAGCTGTTTCTAGCTCACTACATGATTTAACTGGACTATACTATAGTATAACTCACATGGTCCAACAGGACCCAGTATGTCACTGTGACACATCGTTAGGATAGAGTGGGCAGTGTTAGATGACAGGGACATGGGTGGTAGGGGAGGGTGACAAGGGGGTGGCAGGGATGGAGTATGGGAGGTTCCTCCCGGGTACCACAATTGACAGTGATCCGACATGCTTGCTGATCTAACACAGATAGCGGCTGTTCTCATAGACATCACAGACGCCGCTAAGCAATGGGTGCCACCCTACAGTAAACTCACTCTCCTCCACAGTACACTGTCATCCTCCAGCCGCTACTAATGTGGGCCCTGCATTATTATACAGCATCTCCCAACCTCCTCATTTTAAAATGTATTGCTAAGTTATGGATGTTACCACCATTTCTAAATCCCATCCACCTTTACTCTCCATACTTAGAGTCGATTTTGTTTTCAATTTCTATCGCCATTTGTAGCTGCATGATACTAATGTGTTGAAAATTGTGGCATAATTCCACCGGTAGTGATATTTTTATGGTATAAAGTGGGTCTTCTACCTATGTTGATTTTGTTTTCTTCAGGAAGACGTATTCTATTGGTCTGCTATGTCGCTGAGCTATCTCCATGAATCAGGGCTGAAATACTTGATGGGACATGAAAAGGCTGACCTGGACGGAATTCATTTCTCATTTTTCCATTGGCTTCACTGCATATGTGTACCCCCTTCATAGCTGAGTGGTCTCCTGGTGTAAACAGGGGGGTTTACACTGGTGACTAGCGTTAGAAGTGTTATGGCAAAATAGAAAATGGTACCCAGAGAGGTGTTGAAAGGCGGCCCCAAATGGCTGAGCCTGACCGATGTGAAGTAGCCATACACCAGTGCATACAGTATTGATCATAGAAAGAAATACCCCACCAATGCAAAATAAAAAGAAAATAGTCAGTCACTGATTTCCATTCGGGATTTCTAGAGCCATTGAAGTTTGGTGTCAAGACTCGGAAATGATGGGATTGGGGTTAAGGTTGCTCTCGGTGTGTGCGCTAGTGAGGCCCCAGTGGAAAGAGGCAGTCGTATAGGAGTTGGTTGTCAGAGGGAGCGCTGCTATATCGGCGCAGGAAGGAAGGAGTGGGTGGATACTGATATCATATGGGAGCCCTGGTGTGTATACACCCCATGGAGGAGAGACATATGGGAGGGGGAGGCACTGTTTTTATGTGCTGACATTGTGGGGTGCTCAAGGTTGGCAGGGTAGGGACGACGTGGGAAGAAGATGGGTGGTACCACAACTATTTCATATCGACTGATACCTTGGCCCTTCTAAACTGCCTTGTTCGCCCAATCGATCCTCCTCCACAAAATGGGTTGCCAGTGCCACGATGGGGCATGAGCTATGTCATGTGTACAGAGGGCAAGACGGACGCTAAATATGTCGCATCCATCGATGTTATCTGTGGACACTCTGGTAGCTCAACGCGTAGCTCTGAACTAGAGATACAAGGGGTGCGGATGTTCCAATCTCAACGTTTGCTCATTTGACCATTATCCACATCTCACATTTATTCAATTCAAAGAATTTAGTTTAAATTGCAGCAGATGGAAACTAGGTTCTTGGATTTTGTCTGCATAATAGTAGAAATTTATTTTTTCGTAATTAACTGCCAGACATGTTGTACACATCTGTTGTACGTACACATTGTACTTGTGTTGATCAAATGCTTTACATTTGTTAGTTTACGTGCTTGGTGTGAGTGCTTCGAGGTTATGTATGTCTAGCGACATCTACATGTCAACGTGTGGTCAGGCAGTCTGGCCAGCAATCCCCACGAGTCACATCACATATTCTGTCCCTTTAAGAAGCACTGGCCAAAGTGGTGACCAATTGTAGGAGACACTCCCAAGAGTGCTACCAGTCCCATTGTAAAGTGGAAGGCAGAATGTTTTTTTCTTTAAGTAGCATCATACATCAGAGGGATTGTGATGACAAGGTCTTTTGAAGATTTCAACTCCTCCATTACTGCTTCACAAGTAGATGTATGACTTCTGGAGATGATTGACTATAATATGGCTGTGAAGAAATCTAGTGACAAATAAATTGTATCTTTGAATTGTACATTATACGGACGCTTTTCATCAGCTCCATTCAAACCTAAGGAAGCCTGGTTTAGTCTAGCATTTACACGGACTTTCATTTATATGCGAAATATGTCCTGTGGTACGGCAGCCAAAAAGGGCCACACCTTTAATCAGAAAATTAACCTTTTTAAGAAGAAGTCGTTTTGCTGTTAACGCGGTTTTTTTCTTAGCTGTTAAGTTTAAAAGAACACTTGCTGTCATGATGCGATATTCACATGGAGTCAACACGGCCTTTTCACATGTCAACTGTCAACCCTTGAAAAACAAACCTGTGACAGCTAATACAAAAGGGTTTCGAGCAGAACAAAGCACGGGTGAAATTATCATCAAATAGAATCTTAGGCAATTCTCAAGCCTAATTCAGTGTTATAGATGTCATGCACTGCTTTGCCTGGTTTGTTGGTTAAGCCACCATAATCATTAAGTTGTTATGTCCCCTTCTGTTTTCCAGGTGTGTTCTTTGTATGCTGGGGTCCGTACGTGGTGGTTCAGATGTGGTCGGCTAACCACTCTGAGCGGCCCCTGCCCTACCTGGCCGACCTATTCACCACCCTGCTAGCCTTCACCAACAGTGCCATCAACCCCTTCATGTTCATGCTACTCAACCGGGACTTCAGGTAGGTACAGGCATCATATATAGTTATAAAGTGTGTGTACCTTTAGTAAGGTTCCCGGGTTACAAGAAACGTTTCTTCAACGTTGATCAACGTTCACTATTGGTGAATTGGACTGACGTTTTTTTATTTGCATTATTTCAACGTTGACACAACGTTTTTCTAAAAAAACATGATTTTAGAAACGTTGGTTTTGTGTTAGAAAACAGTTTGCACCTATATTGAACATGGCTCAACGTTTTTTTGTGGACTCAAACCAACGTTTTTTTTAACGTTTTTTAGTGATTCAAGGATAACCCACCGGATGGCAGTTTAGCTGCTGATGGAATTACGCTCAATACTTCCCTCTCATATTAGTTTGAAATAAGCTATCATAATGATGGTTTCTCATATTTATATAATATTTTCTATCACCATTGGGTGTATAGATAATTAATGCTAAATAATAATTTGAAATGATGACATCAAGAATGTTGTGGCGCACACCGACTCTGGAACATTGAAAGATAGATAAATACCTGGCTGACTTGTGGAGCCCCTATAAAAGGCAGCTATACCCTGACTTGTTCAAGTAAACAGTGGAGTGTGGGTTCTTGAGCCTTGTATCATCCTCACTATTGAAAGATAGATAAAGGCTATTCTCATAATCCCTTTAGATGTCTATATGAATCAATACATTACTAGTGGTGTCTATTCTCTCTATTGAGAAATTCCTTAAACCTGAGCTGTGTTAGCGTAGAGAAACAACATAAGTATGGGGGATTAAATCAATGTTTATTCAACGTTAATTTAACGTTGATTTGAGTCCACGAAATGGAGTTAGGCTTGATGCAAAGTACACGTTTTTCTACTCTTTAAATAACGTCTAAAAAACGTTAAACCAACCTCAACTTGTTACCTGGGTTAACATCTCCATACGATTTTTAGGTTTCATGTTGAAGATCGGCAGAGCTAGGTATAAAATACTTTAAAGAACTCTTTTCGTAACAATATAATTTTATAGATTGGTGGTAATCTGAATGAACTAGTATCGTGTGTTGTACATAATTTAAAAAAAGAAAGAAACTGCTCTAGGTTGGCTTACCTCTAGGGAGCATTTCCTACGCTGTGAATGCCCATGTATAACATTCGGTTGTTCCTCGTCTCTAAACACTACAGCATTCGCATAGTGTAAAGGCCTACAATACATTTAAGCCTCATTTCTCAAGTTAAATTTCGAATGCACCAACTTATATTCTGTATTTCGAATTGATGCCCACAATTTTAACTCTAGAAAATGCCATGCACCAACGTCTAGACCTGAGTTATAAATGACATCACCTATTCCCATCATATCTACACCCTCAAGTCTCTTGTGGTCATTATAATTATTTCCATTTATACTCTGGCTCGTATACCCATACCTAGCGACTTCACAACATGTAATGGGACTGATGCCGATGAGAGAGGTATCCATTATAGGTCTGATGATTGGGTAGTTTTCTCACTGGTCTCCCTGTTAGTCTGCATGCCTCTGGAACTCATTAGGCATCCACCTGAGCTATGTTATGTGACTAACAGAATCATATTACACAGTGCTATAAGCAGGTAGATAACAGGACTGGCAACCAGGGTGGGCGTCATTCAATAAGATACCATTTCATACAGTTTGATGTATACTTACTTATTAGTTTTGTAGGAAATACTCTTAATCTACATGAATAAAATACTATCTTGGAAGTTGATCGGGATTAGGGTCTATCCACAATAATACTTTAAGGTATATATGTGTGATATAGAACCCCACTGTTAATAGTTGGGTACTTGGAACCATTGAAAAGTTAAAACCGAATAATTAACAGTATCTGCTTCATTGCCATACTTGCTTTTACCCTAATTAATACATATATACTAATTGATGGCTAAAGGTTTGCCTATAGTGATGTCTGCAGGATTTTAATCACCGGTTTTATATAGGAAATGCATCCCTCAGTCTGTCTTATAGGGCCTTGCGAACAGAGAAATAATGACACAAGTCACTAGTGAAAAATGATACCGTCCCCTCCTGATACATAATATTAAACGAGAGTGCAATTTCCTAATTACACAATAACGACTCTTAGCGTTCACCCTCCAGGTATCTCCATCCGTTAGCTTTAAATGTCATATATGCATACAGAATGCGAGGTAGAGAGCAAAGGACGTCTTAGAGTAGGCTATAAATACATGTAGTCAGTAAAGTAAAGACAGACGTTCAGGGTGTGGTCCCATTTGCATCAAAGTTTTATAAACATCTACTCTATTTCTGTGACAGTGGATTCAATGTCTCTCTAAAGATACGTAAAGATTCTAAGCCTACAAGCGTATGGCAAGGGGGCGGCTTAAAATAGATGACTCCCTCAATGGTGCTGACCCATCAGATTTACTAGATATAGGCATTGTTTATCTCTATTTTTATGAGGGTAATAAAGCTTATCAGTCATTATGGGTTCTCTCATTGATCTGACGTGATTTTAGGGACAAATAACATAATTAGGTTATCATATCTCTCCCGTTCAAGCTTGAAGTTCCCACCCACGCCTTGATTAAAGCTGGCATACATGAGTTTTCTTTTGTGTAATATAGAGTCAGTCCCTTTATAGAGTTGTAGGCCCCTACTGGTATAGCAATATGCTATACCATTCTAATTATCATAGATGCCAATAAACATATGTAACAGCTAGCTACCAAAGAAAGGAAACCGAAGAAAGATAGCATACTTACTGTTCTAATCACCTGAGGTTAACTGGAAGGGCTGGTGGTATAAGGCTCAGTAGCATAACCATAACCGTTATCAGTGGTGACGGTTGAATTCAGAATGGTTGAGTAATACTGGGAATGGTACTTTCCTAGAACCACATTATACCCCCAATCATACTCTCCAACTTTAGCCGTTGATCCAACAGTTTGGTTTCGAGGTATGCGGCTTGTATAATGCATGGAAAGCCTCCTTTGCCGACCGAGGGGAGAACCGATCAAATTCACATTTCTTGTATATAACACACGCATCTGCTCATGAGAGCAATACCTTGGTCAGGGATTATCGATATTTCCAATCTCAATAGTTATGATATTGTGCATTAGACTTTGGAAATGATATATGTTCACTTGCCAGCCTAGATATTATATGTAGTTATTTGACGTGCTAAATCAATGGGATAATAGTGTTTTGTCGTGTTGCCAAGTCCAGAAAAACAAACCAATTTAGTTTATTCCCTAATGAACCATTGGTGCTAATGAACACTGACTTCATTAACGACATCTGCTTAAAGGAACATTAAACTTCAGATTGATTAAGGCATTCAATGCCTTTAGGGCACCGATTAGAGGGTGTGCTGCGAATTTAATCATGTATTATTGATGTGGAATACAATTTAAGTACTCTTTGTCACAAAAAGCCATTAGGTAAATTAGTAAGATGATATTATGCACGGAACGTTAAGTTAGGGTTATTCAAATCAGTTAAAATGTTTCTCTGTGAATTTAGTTCTGGACAAAGATTTACGAATATCATAATTATGATGTTTTGACTGAGTCTCCTTTGCCTAAATACGTATCCCATACAATGCCAACCTAATAGAGCCTGTGGCTTCTGTGGACGTTGGGATTTACCAAAGATTCCTCTTGCTTAGAAGCTTTATATATATACAAAAGTCCAATTATGGTATGAGATGATGGACATGGCATGCAGCTTGATATGGCAACTATAGCGATACATATGTTACTGCTGGTGTTGTGAATGTCATGTATACATTGCTGTGGTGGCTGGATCTTATCTTTATATCCGACAATCCATGCCTTGCAGGCTGGTTTATTAGTTACACTGAGCTGCATGCATAGATCATCCCCCCTTATACATAAGTGGTCGAGCTGGGTGCCACCATTAGTATGGTAATGTAAGTATGAAGAGCACATTAGGAAGGCAAATATGCTTCTCATAAATGTCACGTATGTAGCAGATATAAAACTAGGTTTGTCTATGGGATGAACTTAGAAATCTGAATCATGGAAGGCAAAGCGCGGGAGACAAGGCTGGATTCAGAGTGGGCCGAAAACGATCAATATGTCAGAGATCTGGCCCTGGCCCTTCTTTGATTTCATAGGGAGGTGATAGTTGACCCGAGGCTATATGGGATTTACATAATGGATTATCGCTAGGTATCCAGGCAACAGACAGGGTCCTAGAGAGCCCTGGGGTGGGATAAGACGACGTGATTTGTTTCTTATTCTGGACCTTATGACACATTACCGACCTGTGATGGATCAAAGGTTGTCTAAAATGACCGCTGACCAAACTCCAACAGAAAACAGAAAACAATATATAGGCCTATATATGCGATACAGGCTTGTCCTTGCAATATGCATAATACAAACAGATTTTCGAGTTAGAATTCCAATGTGTCCAAAGTGAGAGAAACGCGTATTCAATCACGGTATTTCTAAAATCATTTCATGATGGTAAGCAACTTTCACATAGTGTGGATCTATCTGAAAATATCCGATGAGATGATCGAGCAAATAGCATTTGTCTCTAGAAAGAAGTTTGTATTCAACAACCTATGATAGATACTATATGCTTATGGTGATAAACGATTCTAGACATGCTTTGACATTTTCCTAGTTCACACTCCAGTACCTGACACGGGCATGGGCAATTTACGGGAGGAAGGTCAGCTTATGCCGAGGTCCTTCCCACGCAGGCAGGGCAAATCTGGCCTCAAAAAGAACAACATGACAGGGAATACTGCTAAATCTGCTTCAGTACTTTCATGAAACATGTATGACTGCCACTTGGCTGTCATGAAGGTTGCAACAAGCTGTGCTAGCTTTCTCTCTCTCTTTCTTTCTCTCTCTCTCTCTCTCTCTCTCTCTCTCTCTCTCTCTCTTATAGTCTAGCTGGTGATGGTATTATTTCTTCCAGTCCAACAGCCTATCGCCTGCTTCGTCGACTCTTTAGCTTCCTCCACAGAGATAATGGTGTTCTGTTGGTATGTGAGTAATTACTTCGTACACATAGAAACATGGTATCCCGGTTTTAATTTATCTTATCAGAGCATCTTTAATGCGACGTGTAATTCAGGCATAACGCCCTAATAGGGTAGCAATAAGAGGCTGGCTGGCTGGATCAAGCCGGCCTTGCTAGAACACCACACACCCTCCCCATTGATCAGACCCCACCCAATAAGGGAAGATGTATGAGGGCAGGCCCATAGCCGCCTCAAAATGAGACCAAAGGAGGAACACTGCTTTGAATTGATAGCTTGATTAAACCAAGAAATAAATCCATCTTCTGGATAATTACACTGTTAGAATTGAGCAATTGCCTTCGGAGCCTTTTCCTGAAAAGAAACTTACTCCCTTGACGATAGTGGGAATGGTGAAACTGGAGTAATCTCTATGATACTGCGAGCGTGACGTAGACAATTATTGTTGGCTTATCTATCTAAGTAGTCATCTTGGAGGAGGCTAACGAGTTGTTCTATACAAAGTAGTTATATGCTTGCTCACAAACCGGCCGTTAAACCTTCAGAACCCAGTAAGCCCTATTTTTTATGAACCTAGCAAATTGGTAGGCATTCAATGTAGATGGACAATAAAACTTTAACACCTCAATGGATGGGAAAATGTTAGGCTGATTTTTATACCTTCCTTTAGGTCTAAACTCCCCGTATGTAACCCCATAACCTAAAAGCTACACACCTATAAAGTAGTGCTGAGGATGGCTGAATAAAGCCTTGGTATTCTACAGCCTTCTACCACTCACTTCAAGCAGGGTCACATAGGTTAAATTCCTGCTTTAAATCGCAGGATGAATTCCCCACCGTTTATTCTATAGCGAATTGGTTGGACACAAAGCCTTGGTTCAAAAAAAGAGATAATTATACATTCAGTGTGACAAAGCGCTTTCTATATCGAGCAACTGGAAAGGACATCCCACTACTCGAGATGGTAGAATAGAGATTGTTTTTCAGTGAAAACAATACATTGTTAGCCTTTATCTTATGGGAATTTGATGTGGTTATCGCAAGGAAAGGCACGGAGAAAAGTCTTGAATTTATGAAAGACCAATCAGCCTGAACAATTGCATTGCAAATTACTACAATGCTGCGTTAATGTCCTTTTTAATTTTAGTTTTCTCTCTACCTTTTCATGTCAATACAAACAATATGGTTGTAATAGAGTATTTGTCAGTTTGTTTAATACTGAACACAATAGTCCCATTGATTTAACAAAAGAGCACCATACCTCACACCCGCTAAACATAGCTAAACAAAATATCGTTGATTCAGTTAATAATTATACAGCATAGATACAAACAAGGACTCCAATTGCTCACCATTGAGGGGTATCTCACAGGCCTTACTGAATTAACACTCAGTGTTAAATGACTCTCTTAAAGCTTTTGTATATATCTGTACCCATGCAGTTACCTACTCCACTGACACACATTATGAAGAGTTTGGTTCCAAAATAGTTGATTGAAGCATGACATTTCTAAAGCTACTGCTGTGGCAATTATAGTATTTTGGACATAGGGCCCAAAGACGTAGAAAATCGGTTTTCTTTTTTTCTTTTGTTGGGGGGGGGGGGGAGAAAATAGTTTGAGAATCACATGTCACTATATTCCTGACCCATCCCTTTGTCATCTGTTGGTGTCTTTTCACTGTTGGCAGGTTCGCTCTGCGGCTGATGGTGGCGCGCCTTATGCAGCTGATGGGGGAGGAGGAGGCCGTCCACAAGGCTAAGCTGGCCGGCCACCGCGACTCCATGGTCGAATCCTTCAGGCTCCACTCCAGGGCGTCGGTAGACTCCGGGGTGGTCATGGAGATGAGGACCGACCCCGTACTGAGACCTCCACCCGCCGCCGTCCCCGTCACCCCTCGGGACCGGATGCCGGACGCCTACCAAGCCGAGGGCGCAGGCGCGGGGAAGAGGCCACTTCCGGTTGATGAGGATTATAGAGAGGAAGGCGTGCAGAGACAGCAGCAGCAGCATAGGTGGCTGCTGGACACCCCTATCCCCCACTCCTACCGCTCCTGTGAGCACGGGGCAGGCCTCCTCCAGCCCATGTTACTCTCAGTGCCCTCATTAAGTGACGACGAGGTGGACATAAGGGACAGTCTGAGGCAACAGGAACCGGAAGGTCCGACCTTCATTGTGCCAAACGGAAACAATCCCATCATTGTCATTGGGGGAGAGCCCGGGTGGCGACCCAGTGAGATACTGGGAGAACCAAGACATTGACCCCCTAATACAAATATATGATGTATGACTTTATGTCTATCCGGTTTTTATTATAAACAAAGTGCATTCACACATTATACACGTAGACAGATTTTTTCAGAAAGTGATATTATAATAATCTCAAGAGTTGGGCAGGTTGCCATGTTTTGCAAGTTGTATACACTAGCAATAATGTCAGTTATCTATATTTCTGCTGTTGCCTGTATATTCAAGGTTGTGCCAACACTAAATAGTCAATTCACATATAGGCCTACTATAGATATAGAAATTCCTTGATGTTGGGTGTTCGGTTAAGGGTCATACTTTAGGCAAGAACCATTTTTCTAATATACCAGGCATTATCCCCATGGTTTGCTGATATAACGTTTGTCGAAGTCATATGATTTAAAGCTTGACCGTCATGGTTGAAGTGACGCCAAAAGCACAGTTTTGATTCACAAGAGGGCTCTTAAGGGCTGGGAGCTCAGCCCTTACAGGCATGAGATAGGGTGAATGTGTTGTGGCTGGACAACAGCCCATGGTCCCCTGTCCAAACACTGCTGCCCTCTGGTGGAACTGTTATTTTAGTCCATGAGTGAAAAATGCTGAACTTATTCCCTGATGGCCCAGCTTTAATAAGAAATGGGCGGATTAGTTAAGGACTTGTGCTGGGCTTTAGTTGTATATTATGTGCAACTGCCCAAATCGGTATCTTTAATACATTTTTAACAGTTTGAACCGATGTCACCTCATGGATATTAGTGATATACATGACAATATTACAATAATTTATAATAGTGTATGCTGTCTGTAGTAAGTAAACCATCCATTGGGCTTCAGACTCAGACTCTTAATCAAAGAAGGAATACGCCGACCACAGTGTACTTCTTAACTTGGTAATTACTGACTATAGCTGAGACGTAGTCCCTTGGGCAATATAATAGAAAAGATAAACCCCTACGTTCGGACAATTCAATGTAGAGCAAATACAATGTATAATGATACCTATACCACTTTTAATTGATGCTGTGGAAAAACCTTCACGTTGATAAAATGACGGTCATGGTGGCATGGTGTATTTTGTCAACACAGTGGTGAAATCCCCAGTAATGACAAAGTGTATATATAGTGACATATATTTACCATAACAACTTTGAAAAAGAACAGTTCATGCTTTCATGTGACATATTCCACAAGGAATTGAATTGCAATGTGGTGTAGTCTCTCTTATAATGGTTCGGGCTCTCATTCATTCTGTAACCAGTCTTTCTTCTGTAATTCGACTAGTTTGGCCTAAAAGGAATAGGTTAGGTAGGTCTATGAATTACGTATTATTGCTATTTGGTTTTTATGTAGCGTGTACCCAGGAACTCTCTACACGTTGATCACAGATCTCCGCGTTGGCTCACAGACTTTCAAATCAGCTGTTACCTAAGTATGTGTCGTTTTTCACCCAAGAATTGGACAAAGAGAAATTGGGATCGTTTCAGTTATTCTTTCTATTTGAAATGCAATCTTCAAACTATCATCCATCCCATAACCTTCATCTTAACTCACCAGATAAGACCCAGGAGGCTACCGGTACTGTGTGTATTATAAACCTGTGTGGGTGCCCTCTGTGCTATTAATGTTATAATGTAGTGTAGACCATCGTCCATAGTTACACTCACATGTATGTACATCTAAACGCATTGTTGGAAAATGTTCAAATATTGTCAATATAATAATATATTTTCTTAAATCGCAGATAAATAGAATTGTATGAACTCGGGCAGGTCCCGCCTATAATTCCTTGTATATAGACTAGTTCTAGCTCTATTTGTGTTCAATGTTCTGTAAACCCCAATCCGGCTGCTGGCAGAGTCTACAGATAGATATGCTGATATTGTGCCACCATGCAGTGAGAAAGTTGTCTACACTGCATGAATGTTGGCATTTAAGCAAAAATTGAAGTAACCCTCTAGGCATTCTTAATTCTATTAAGTGCCACCTAAATGTCATAATGACCTATCCGTAACATCTACATGACATTTACTAAACTTAAAGCAGCTGAAAGAGTGACAATGAAAAGTTTGCTTAATGCAAACATTCATGCATTGTAATGGCCACTGGCGCTGATTGTGTCAAAAGTTGCAGTCAGGGGGTTTACAGCGCCTTTAAATGTGACTTTCACAGACAAACTTTCTAAAAGAGTGGGATATAAAACAAGTGCTTTCAGAGATGTTCATGACAATAATGTGGGTGCCTCGTGTATACATGTATAAAACATGACCCAGTGATGCGCTTATTATACGTTGGAATGGAAGCATTGACTTCGTTTTGTAAATTATATTATGTAAATCGTGCCCATGTATACATAATACTAGCCTGCATCCCTCAAATATTAAGAGGGATATGTTATAGCGATCAAATGATACTTGAAAGTGGGTAAGCTCTTTTCAGTTTGAAATTATGTGAATCTTTTCTATGAAATAAATAACGTTGACATTTGAACAGACTGTGTTTCTATTGGGGTTTCAGTAAGTGTTTCCGATGGGGGGTTCCTGTGAGAGTTTCTTGAATAAGGGGCCAGATCACCTTTGCCTCAGTTGCAGTTCTATCAGGGCCGTCCGTTCTGAGGTCAAAATGGCATTGATGATTGATGTTCTCTGAGTATGGTGAATTGAAAGGCTCTACATAGGGTATTTCTCTGACATGTAAAAATAGGAGCGGGATATGGTGGGATGAAAGATCTCAGATATGATTTGTGACTAATAACTAGAAATGATATATAAGCTCTAAATGCACTGTGTCCCATACTGAAATAATCAATTCTATTGAAAAATAACCAGAAAGGTGTGATATTTTAGGGTAAATTTGGCTCTTTTGCGTATCAATGGATGGAATTGTCAAGAGATGAGGAAAAAGATGTTCCCTTGAGGATAATGGAATGTTTTCATGGCAGCCAGAAAGTTTAATTGCGCCAATTTCCCATAGGAAATATTAGCATCAAAGATGGAAGAATTCTCAAATAACTACTATATTCTCCATCAAAAAGCAGTATAAAACATACTTGGGTCTAATTCTCACTTTTCTGCCATTTTGATGCCCCACTTGTGGCCAGAAACAGTACTAAAATCCCTTGACGGAGCAATTGTCCTCTCAGATCAGTTCATACTATTACATAGAAAGACCCTTTCCCTTCAGGGATTGATAAGTCGCGAGTCAGCTATATATGACGCATGCGCAAGGAGACACGGCAAGCAGGAGACGTCCCATGTGCTGCCCTGAGGAGGTCTCAATCCACGACCTCTAACCGCATAGGTGCCCTCCGAGGCTGCTAATACGATATCACGTGAGTCTTGGCGTGTCAAGTGGTCATTTCTGGCCGGCCGGAATATTCTGACCTGATCTCTGGAGAGGATGATCTATATATAGCAGTGGAGGACGTCCTGGACTTCTAGTAGTTTCTGAGTGGATCCAGGGCCTGTTTGTCTCCATCCAGCCTATACCTTGGCATGGCATGGGTCACATGGGATATGCTGTGTTTCCGGAATAATTTGTTAAGTTTTATGTAGCATAGCTGAGGGGAGGGCATTCTTACTTTGATATTGCTGTTTTACTATGGTTATTCTCAGCAGCTTGGATTCAGAACTACTTTGTGTTTGAACACACTGATGTCTTTCTGTATGATAATATTATGGGCTTTAATAGAAATATCAAAGGGAGGAAAAAAATGCCTTCGTCAATCGCACCTAGAGCAGTCGCCATTGATCAGAAAAAAAGACGTATCCCAATGGGCACAAATTTCTGTTCAACCTTGAATCAATGTTAAATCAACATTGAATCAACATTGACAACTATTTATCAATGTTGATTCAATGTTTTGTGCCCACTGGGATATTTGACTAGACTTCTAAATTACATATTGTTGTTCAAAGGAAAAGCAGCTAGAAGAAGAATGGAGCCACCAACGTCACCTAGCACATACGGTAGGGACTCAGCTGTTCATTTGTTTGTTTGAATTGCTTATAGTGTATCCTCTGTTGACATTTATGTTACAAAAATACTTGGAGGATCTAAATTTAGGTGGCAGTACCGCCGATTAGTTTATGATGCCATTTAACCAAGGCATGACTAATGAATGACTACTAACAATAGCTACGTGATGGTTATGATTGAATGGAGCGCGAACAGAAATGTAAAGGTTATGCATTCGCAAGGTGCTAACGATGAAAGTATATTTTTAGATAAGGTAACCCTATTTCTTGAATACTGTTGGCTTGGCCTATTCAATCAAAATGTCAACTCTCCCATGATATAGAACACTTGATAAAGAAACAATCAAAAAGTGCCTTTGTTTTTCCTATTTAGACGGAAAGAAATGCAACGTCAGCATCCATGAATATCAGTTTGATTTAAATTCTCTGACGGTGTTATATGTCTCTTTTACTAGAGGAAATGTTAAACCCATTTTTACTAGAAGATAATGAAGCACAACTAACAAGGACGTGATACTAAGATGTGCCTTCGTGGGATAAAGGGACATTCTGCCGCTGAACTCCCTTCTCTATAGCCTTTCCTTTCACGGGCAATTAACCCAAGCATAGTGGGTTAAGTGTATAATAGTGGACGCTACATGGATTGGCTCGAGAGGAAGTTAGAGCAGCATAGATGAAGGTCCTTATAATATAGGATCACTGCACATTGCTATAATAATTTAATCAGGGTAATAGGCTATTCAATATCAAAATCATATAATATTATATGACGCTTCCAATGTTACAGCTCTAATGTAATTTACAGTGCTTGGGTGGTTATTCTAGATATACTGTAAGGTTATCACAAATTGGCATATATACCCTTTTTTAGGACATTAATAATGTTAGTTTACAATATTCCATGGAGACTGAATAACTATGTGAAATACACAATGTATACTGTTGGTAAGATCACCAAAGTAACTTGATAAGCTCAAACATCCCGCTAATGGGAATTTTAAGTTTGGCCACATATTGTACCAGGAGTACTTGCCAGTAAATTAGAGTTGATGGCATGATTATCATGATTAACGGGTTCACTGACATACTTGTATTAATCCACCTTCTGTTGGTCTTAATGTGGCCACATAGAGCCAATTGTAAACCATACATCAGTATCTGGACACAATAGGAGTATTTACCAAGAGGGTGGATACCGAGGTTACTGCTGACTAGGATCTAACTATACCAGTGATCGAGAATCTCGGGAGAGGGGACACTTCTCACGCTGCAACATGAGACACAGACCAGGCTTGTGTTACGCATGCGCTGTGGGCTGGAGCAGGACCTCGCCGATTCTCTCGAGAGTTTGTGGTGACCGGACAAGACCCCTAGAGGTCTCTCGTCCACGTGCTCCCCATACCTAGGATTTCCCCTATAAAAGAAGGTGGAGAATTAATAGTGAGCATCAATGAGTTTAGCAATACATTTTATGCAGGGTTCAATTTAGATTTTGTTATTATGTTACATTATTCATAATATCATTTCATATTGCATACCATGTGCAGGTGCTTGTCACCGCCTAATGTCCTTTTCCCTGATCGCGACTTTTTTCCTGGAACCCAAGATTCCATAAATCATCTGAGTTAGGTCAGCCTGCGTATTACTCATACACCCTTGCCTATCAGCCAGTTCATTGCCCATGACCTAGTAGCCACTTTGTATGGCTTGCTAGCTCGGCTGTCTGGCCTCTCTGTCAGTGACTGTGGCCCCTGACTTGGTTCTGCCATTCCCTCTTTACACATAGTTATAGGCCTGTCTAGAGACATTATACGACCTACTATGTTCCTTGTCTGACGGCTACAAGGTCATTTCTAGCTCCACCTAAATAGCCGCCATGTTACTATATATAGTGGTGCTGAGAAAGGAGAGGATGCCATTGTAACAGCTTCTGAACATATAAAGGCTTTAATTGTGGACTTTTTTCGGGGGTTGGGAAGAATAAATGGGTAAGGATATTTGAATTTCCTAGATTCATCCTATACTGCAGTGCTGAGCATTTTTCGACTGATGGATTTAGCTTTAAAGAAGGAAATGTCCTACTTGGGATCTACCATGAAGAAAGGGACATGAAAGCAATGTCAGCCATTTTATAATCGGTAGGTTATGATTAATCAACAGATTTGGATTCAATTACAGTGTTCAATCACAGGGACTCATGGTGCTCGAGGTTATCTGTTACCAGCCAATAGGCAGAACGGATAGGTTTTGAAATAATGATAACCAGATCATATTCAATGCCAGACCTGCTAACAACGATCCTCCATCAGTCTATTTGGGGAAAGAAACCCAATCAGGATTCTGATTTAATCAATGAATTAATCAGGGAGTCACACCGGTCCGGAATAGATGTCCTGTCTTCAGATCGGCGAACCTCGTCCATGGCCAGTATCAAAACTGCCTAGAGCCATACATCAGGAGCCGACGCATGCTGCCTGTCGGTGCATGGGTGGTTTTATTATACATTCCCCACTAAATGTTTAATGTTTTCATTATACCCACTGTCCCCATCCCTCCATCACCTTATTGTGTATAGGTCTTACTCCTCACATTCACGATGACAAAGTGCCTGGATCTACTGATATGGAATGGTAGATTTGACATAAGGATTCATACGGTAAGAGGATGAAGATTGATTAAAGCAGAAAGGTCATATGATGTCTGTGGTAATGATTAGACTGTCATGTAGTATCCTCCTCCTTCTGTCAGTATATGAAACGGATAGACAATGGCTGTACACGGGTAGTACTTCTATACAAATTATGTATCTACATAATTGCCTTTGAACTGAGCAGCTCTTGAAAATATCGACTATTATATATATATACTTTTGTTTGTAGATCATAATTATTTCTAGATTGTAGCCTTTGCTAAAAACTTGTTTTGATACACATGCATATTACTTGAGATATGGTTGGGGAATATGAGTGAAAATGTCACTGCCCACGGACTGAGACCTCGATCTGTGAGCCAAGATTTCAAAAGTTGTCCCTATATTGGTTAAATCCACTGGAGTTGAGGACATACCTGCATGTTCCTTTAACACCATGGTATGACCAGATACATGTTGGCATGTCCAAGCCCTTTAACCCCATGGTGGGAATGGCCAGATTCCTACATTCCCCTGCTCACAATGCGGTATTTTTGGAACGCCTACCTCTTTGCCCTCATACTCCCCCAATTACGTACGTCCCCTCCCTCATTAGTGTGCCAAACCAAGACAGCATGTATTATATATGTAAGGGTTGTTTCCTCATCGGGGGGTTAAAAGGTAGAGGTTGTTTACTATTGAGTTGTTTTCTACTAGATACCAGGAGCTCGGAGCTTTGCAAAATGTCAAGTATGGCATATTTCCAGGGATTATTAGTATGCAAAGCCATCACTGCCCATCGGTCATTCATAATGATGTGTCATGGTATTTGAATTAATTCCGCCAATATCCTGTTGAAGTAACAAAATGTCCGGTCCCCAGGTTCTTCAAAAGACACGATATTCAGTTCAAACTTCTAAAACCTGACATGAATTATAAAAATGATAACGGCGTATGTCATCAACTATAGAAACCACCATTAACTCCCCCTCCCCCAGTTCAGCGCTATTCGGTCAGAGAAGACACTACATCAAGCCATTAGACAGGCCAAGATTAGACCAGTCCAGACTGGGATAGACTGCAGTCTATGTATACCCCACACCCCTACAACCCACACCACCCCCTCCCCCCATGTCTAATTACCCGCCCTTTCTTGCTGGCGGCCGAGCAGAGATCCAGGCCCTCCTGATGGCGTCTGAGACATCCACCCTGATTGGACATTGTGCGTCACGTGGTGCCCTGTGGGCGGCCAATGGTGAAAGGCCGTGACTTGGCTGGACAGGCCGTTTTTATCTCTAAAGGGCCGTCTTTATTATAGCTGGCAGAACAAACAATATAAAAAATGCTTAAATCATATATATATATATATATATATATATATATATATATATATATATATATATATATATATATATATATATATATACATATATATATATATATATATAAGCTACAAACAGTGTGAGCGTGGCGCACATTTGCGATTTATATGCCCACATAGCGTACAATACTCAAATGAATTTTATTTTTTATTTTGTGGTTTTATCTTTGGGATACTGAACCCTTGTGCGTTCAGTTCCTTTCAATGGTTATCAGTGAAAGTATAGTTATTCATGCCACAGTTAAGACACCTGCAAAACGCGAATCACATCATATCTAACGCCCGAAAAAAATGTATTAAAAAGATTGATTGGGTTGTTATGTCAGGATTTGATATTACATCTGTGCACATATGCCTAAACATATGCATACGCAATCACTTTTGACAGATTAATGTAACACACATACATATGGCAGAATGGCACCTATCGACAAGTGTTAGACATACTGAAGCAGTATACGATACTACTAATTTATCTGTAATTCATCAGAAAACAATTTCTCTTTTGACATTATAACAAGTCAAGGTAAGCCATTCCCTCTCGTGTATGTCATATTCTCGTGTATGTCACATGATTCATAGAGTCGCATTACAACGTCAAGTGAAACACTTACAACCTCTATGTCTTAGCTTCACAGTTACTAGTCGTGCCATTCCATCTCTAACCTATCCGTCCTCACACTGTCGTACACTTGGGTATTACCAATATTACTTCCAGAAAGACACGTTTTATTCCAGGGACGTGATCTATTCCTACTTCAATCTCACCAAGCAGTCAGGATTTCTCTAAGGACTGATTAAATTGTCTGTCGCACGTTGTACTTTCATAGGAATGGTTTAGCTACGGGTGATGCCAATTGGCATCATCCACCAAAAAACGGGTGCTGCCAATTGGCATCATCAACCAAAAAACGGGTGATGCCATTTGGCATCATTTTAAAAAATACAAAAATGTCTTTTTCTGGGAGAAAAAATGTTCCAAATATCATATTCTTTTTACAGATTATAGATAAAATATGTTACTTTCAGCCCACATTCTAAAATATCCACATTTTACCATCCCCATGGTAGATTTGGGCCTAATATGATATGACATGGAAATCCCCCGTTTTTTGTAGTAATAGCAGTTGGGAATGCCAGTAGTCAAGGGTTTGGGTGAATTTTTGGGTCAGTAGCTAAAGGGTTAAGGGCAGCATAGTATACGGTTATTGGTCTTGGTCGGCATGGGGCATGACTGTAGCCCGGACGGTTCTTAGATATTCGCCGGGGCTGCATTCATGCATCATACCGACTCTTTTCGGGCTATCAACTATGCCATCTATGTAGGGTCGGCATGATGCACGAATGCACACCTATAGCGAGTTAAGACAATAGAGGGCATAAATGCGGTTAAATGGGCGACAAGTACATGACTGTTTTCAGAGGCATCAAATAATCTTCTAATCTCCATTTCCGGGTAGTAATAATGACATCACGCGATGCCCTGGACGTCACGCCAGGGTCTCTGACGACAGCATACAGTTGTAAAAGGATGAATGGTTTGGGATTAGGGCCTAGAATACAGTCATAGTGCTTGGCCTATGGGAAGTTTCCCATCATATTTCTTTCAGAGATCGCTTGGTTGAATGGGTATACCGATTGGAGGATACAGTGTACGAGTTGTTGAATTACTTGCAGTGCTAGTCAAAGGATCCAGTTGAGTTCAGCTGAGGTAATTCATGTGAAAACATATCTGTATAATGCTGCATGATGACACCTATAGTTACAGTGAGTTTATAGCCTTCCATATTATATCTGAATGAATGAAGAAGAATAAATGCAAACCTGCACTCAGGGAACTAAACGCAGTTTCTGGGATGTCATATAGGGTAGGGTGGTAAAGAGAGTTTAGAAATAACTTCAATAAGCCACGATCAGCCAGTGGCTGTGACAGTCAGTGCCCATGGGATTGGATAATTAGTTACTGGCCATGCAGGGGGAACCGATATATTCCCCCACAGCCCTCTCCCACCGACCCCCCCCCCCTCTGCAACCAGACAGGCGTTTCCTTTATGATGAAGTATATTTCTTTTATGCAGTGTTACTTACAGAGTAGATCATGCACTGCCCCTCCCTCTAATTTGCTCACGCTGCATCCACCCCTCCCTAATTATGATATATTTTCACAGGGTGGGTTGCGTTCCACAGCAGCCGTTCATCAGTCCTAAACGAGGTCTGGCCTTGCCTTTTGGTACCTTGTTCAAAGCTATTAACGTGTTGTGATGTCTAAAAGGGCGCGTGGGCGGGGGCTGTTTAGGCCCTAAACCGTTAGGTGGCCATGTCTTAACCATGTAGAACATAAATCCTATTGGCACTGGCATGCTGCGTTCACACTAGTACTGCCAGAGCCTTTGAATGGAATTTAAATCACATTAACAGATTAACAATTTATGAGTAGAGCATATTTGTATAATTATGATAAGGTAAACATCTGGGGGACCTTTCTGAAAGACTATACAACATGAGTTTATATGCGAGTGTTGAATGAAGGCTGAGTTCCTTAAAAGTATAGATATATGTTCTGTCTGACTTGATAACAAAATACCCGTACTAGCTCAAGTTGTTCATTGGAGTTTATCATGAATAAAATGATTTAATAAGAAACTATCGGAAACGTATGAGTATGCTGCTTTCTTCCGAATAATTATAGGCCTGTGTCTACTAAATCGACTCATTGGAATTTATCAGGAACTAAGGTCAGTTGGCGTGCCATAGTGGTATTTCTTCTGTCCATATACTTTACAGGCAGCTCGTATTTTTGTACCTGCAAAAATTACATAATGCAGCGCTAGTAAACGTTTGACAAGAGCATGTATAATGCACCCTGCAGTACAAGTAGTAAATATTTATGAGAAGATGGACAGCATTAATTCGTTCCATGTTTCTCCTGTCATTATTACCTAAATAACATGTTATGACGTGGTAAAGATGTATCACATTGGTATTGCTCATACTGATGACGTTATGTACAATGGTGAGGGGCTCTGCACTCAAGTGATGGGGTACCTCTTTCAACCTGAATGAGTGCTTATTAATCAAGAGGATGGGGTTGGTGGATTTCTCTTTTTTGGGGAGGGGGGAGGGGGCAAAGGCATTTACCCTTCTAGATGCTGGGTGAGTGTCTGACCCTCAGGTGAGGGTAGTTTTAGCGACAATGACTCTCACTTTTCTGTGTGTGTAGGCGATGCATGCCTTTTCAAATATCCGCACTATAGTGCAAGAGGGCTTAGAGAATATTCGGCCCGCCCCTTGTTTAAAATGAAGACTGCTCCCTTCACATCTTGCACTGCCCCCCCCCCCCCGCAGTCCAGTTCTAATGAACTAAAATGGAAATATGCATGACACATGATTAGCACAGCAGTGTGGTATGTATGCTGATTGGATGCACACTCCTGGCTGACAGTGAGTTTGGATTACAGCCAAGCACATCACCATCCAAGATGAGATACACGTTCAGTCAGAATATGAGCAAGAGTTGCTACATGTATTTATGAAGTGTGACATTTCAAGTTGCGACGTTAATTACCCCCCCCCCCTCCAGCGTTACCGACCACGTCCAGTATGAATATATTGATTCTATTTACCATTGGTATTAAAAAGATATTCCCTGTGTCGTATCATTCATAGAATAAATGAATTGATAAAAATATTCTTCTTTTTTCAAGAAGCTCTATGCTACTTTTATTGGTCATGATTATGTATCTTCCTGATTTCCTCTTGTGTAACCTTTCAGCGCATATTGCCCGACGAAGAAATTCTGCGAAAAGCATATTGCATGACATTATGTTTTGCATGCTGTGTCATTACTATTTCATCAAGGAGAAACTTATTATAACGCCGTTCTTTCCTTGTCCTTTTACAAACATATTGCTGGGATGGATGAAATCTATAAAGCACGCTTTATTTGTCCACCTCTGAGCTTTATCTATCTTGTATCATAAGAAGAGAGCAGACTTATTATCATTGGATACACGACTGGTATTACTCTACCCTACACCAGCCCTGCTAGAAGGGCAGCCTCACAGGCAGCCAATCCATCAACACCTTACCATATACGAGGTGTCAGCAGTTCCCTTAGTGCTCAGAGCAGCTCTAGTGTGTGTGATAAACCCACTCACAAGGGTTTACATCACCATAGAGGAGCCGTATGTGTGCTATCCATTTGACCTGAGTCCTACCACTGCTTATCATACCTATCTGCCTAACTAAGCTTACTCTGCGTATTACCTCGTCGTTTAGGCCTGTGTGTCCTTAAGGTTGATCGCTACTCTTAACTTTGTATCCATGAAATGTCCTGTTTTTTCCCCCCAAAGGTAGTTCATATCATTTAGAAATGGAAAATGTAAAAAAAATGGGGGGGTCCCGAGCTACTTTTTTTAATACAGATTTTTGAAGAAAAAAAGTATTGTCAATTTTTGCCAAAAAATACAAAAGAAATGGGAAATTTTCATGATTTTTTTTTCTTAGTGAACCAATGCCAACATTAATTTTGTATTGCACATGAATATTCCTAGGTTATGTCCTTTAATGGGAAAAATAAAATCATGGTCCAAAAATGTACTTTTGTATGAAAAAACGTGATGGTTTTATGACGATTATTCAAATTTAATGCATAATTCTTCAGCAATATCTAAATATCACTGAAAAAAATCCATGAACTTTTTTTTTTATTTTTTCAAAAAATTGTTTGGATCAATAGCTAACATTTCAAATGAATTTTGATAGGTGGTCCCGGGCATATTTTTATGGTTTTGGGCCTTTGAAGTTAAAAAATAATGCAAAACTGGAATAAATTGCATATTTAAAGCCTAAAATAATGGATAAAATGGAAAAAATAGGGGTATAAAATGTCTGTTTATCCTACCCTTGGTTATTTCAAAGAACCTGATGAGATCTTTATCCATCTAGAAAATTATTTATTGATAAATAAGTCCAATATTCTAACTTATATTAGAAATAGCAAATATTATTGGCTATAAATGTATCAAATATTCAAAGTCCAATAAAATGCTCAATTTTGCTCAGAATCAGCTCATCTTTTAATATGGCTTTGTAAGCATGTATATGTATCTAGTTCTATAATATTAGCTCAATCTGATACATTTAAGCTTTATGCGCAAGAACCTGCGCAGTGGTCCATATTCAATGAGTAGCGATCAACCTTAACAGCGGTCTGTCATAGCAAGAACCCACCTGCATCATGAAACATCCGGACTGCAAGACAGATGGATGGGACAGCTTGATATAACTATATGTCAGACCCTATAATCTGCTCCTGTTACATTAACTACATCTACTTGCAAGAACAGAAACCTGATTCATATGTGTTGTATCAATTCCCTTCTTTTTACTTTTGTATGAGTGATAAGAATATTCTCGTTTCTTTATGTACTGACAATTCCCTTAGTGAGGGGACGATTTAAGATTAGACCTATTGAGTTGAAGATATCTAAATTGATCAGTTTTCTTCTCTTCATCCCTCCCTCTTTTGAACAATCGGACCACGGTTTGCTGATCTCCTCGATAAGCATTCTGACATTGAAATGTCATTTACTCGACTGGAAACATGCTTTTTACATGCATGAAAAATTAAATATTGTATTATAACACGGTTCTATTGATTCTGTCATAGTGTTTCTTTTTAGTGATTTCCTTAAATTATGACATACACATTTTACTATATACAGTGTCCCACAACTGGGAATAGCTTTATCACAGATGGATTTCCATAATCTTTCTGAAGAGTGTTTCAATATGTGTAGAGTGCGCTGTATTATTTAGCAAAAAGCTTGGATATGTTATCTATAAATCCCAGCTCATTTGTCAAAACTCCAGACACAGTACAATGGATTAGCCTATAGTTAATGTCGTTTTTTTTAAGTAGGAACCAGACTTATAAATATTGCATGCATCAGGCTGTGTCTCACGAACTTGGGCCAATGTTTTTGTCTATGACCGGGCGACGTCTATGAGCGGGTGCCGTCTATGACCGGCTATCTAAAAAAGTTGTTTTGGAGGAATAAAAAGAATTTTCTTTTTTTTACAATTTTCATTTATAAAAATTGAATTTTTTTTTTTTTTTTTAAATTCCTCCAAACTTCTTTTTTAGATAGCCGGTCATAGACGGCACCCGGTCATAGACGGCACCCGGTCGTAGACAAAAACATTGGCCCAAGTTCGTGAGACACAGCCATGACTAGTATTGATGTGCTCTATACCAACCCTGTTATAGCAGAGGGCAGTTTCACAGACACCCAATCCATCATCACCTAACCATACGAGGTGTCAGCAGCTTCCGTATTAGTGAGAGCAGCTCTGGGGTGGGCGGTACACTTACTCATCGGGAACTGCTCATCTAACTACTCATACCCAAGAGCTCATGTCTGTATCATTTATTTCACCTGAGGTCTATACCACTGCTTATAGTAATTATGTAAATCTGCCTAATCGAGCCAACCCTGGGCTAGGATTTTACCACATCCCTTGAGGCTATCCCCTTATCCTAGTCAGGGCGGTCTGCCACACCGACGGCCATCAGCATCCAGGAACCCCAAGGTGCCATAATAGAGATGATATCATTTAGATGATGTCAAGCGATTGAGGGCCATCTCAGTTGATGATATCTGCAACAGAACTGGATTGACCTGTTCCTATTTGTACAACATGAGATACACCTACCTGCAAGCATGAACACTCACTCAATATTCAGTATATCAATTTCTCTGTTTCTATTTCCATGTGATTGATCTTGATATTATCCCTATATTGTATGAGCGTCGTGACAATCACTTTACCGAGTGGACAGTGCTATAGATCCCCCAACCAAAGCACCCATACATCCACTGGAGAAAGGTACTCAAATTGGCTTGAGATTATAGCTATTGAGTTGGAGATATCCGATCTGATCTGATCAGCCTTCTTTCTCCTTCCCTATCTGTATTGAACAATGGGATCACATTGGACGAGTCTACATGAGAAGGCCTCCTCCAGCACAAAAGCCTCGCCGAAGGGACCAATATATAGACACTCTCATGTCATTCATGCAGAATGGGACCAGGGTTATCAGGCAGACTAGTGACTGAATTGTAAGGGAAAGGACACCTCATCCAGGGTCCTTTCTATAGATAGACGTTTACAGTGGCTGAGTTTTCGAAGATTAATCTCTCACTTTCCCAGGGAAGTTGTCAGTCTGTAAGGTGAGAGATTAAAATTAAAAGTGAGAGGGGTTTTCAATTGTGTAATTGGAGAGGACACTTGTACTGATTTAAATATCAAGCATACGCCTTTGTAGCACGGATTATGAACTGTTTCTCATCATGCATGCCTACAATGCACAGTGTATAAACCTTTTTGACTGCTCTCTTTCTACATATCATATCCTTAAATAAAAGATATCAAGTTCAATAAGAGCATGGTTGGGCTATCATATCCCTAATAATGCTCACCTCTGTGTCTGAGGACAAGCAGCCAGGATTCCATC
Organism: Harmothoe impar; assembly: GCA_947462335.1. Lineage (NCBI taxonomy): Eukaryota > Metazoa > Annelida > Polychaeta > Phyllodocida > Polynoidae > Harmothoe > Harmothoe impar. The sequence continues at coordinate 26,696,018 of OX381705.1, read as the reverse complement.
GAGGTCCTACCTTCCGTATACAGCAACTGTATTGCAACTGCTTATCTTGTATGATGGAATTACACCACACCTCCTTACTCACCTACCCTTTGTGCATGCACTATTCATCTTGTTCCTACAAGATTCCAGAAGGATGTCTGCTCTCCTTAGGAAGACAAAATCTTGTATATACACATAGGGTCTTTTGGACAGCTTAAAGTCTCCTCCTACCAACCTACCTTATGACTGTGTGAACCCCATGCTGTATATACCCCCTTACTACTGCCCAAAAGGCATTCCCAGGTCTCGCTGCTAGATGTTTGAGTTTGATAAGTCGCAGATCAGAGAGCCCTCCCCCCTGTCCTTTACACAGAGCTGCACATTGTCCCGGATATAGGGGGCGACGTTATCGAACCCCTACCCCCCCCCCCCACGCCAACACGAGGATGGGAGATGAACGCCCAACGAATTTGGCGCTCTAGCGGCTTCCAGGACAACTACCACCCCTGATACCATGGACATAAGTATGGGTAGCAAAGTTCCAGATTAACCAGTCCGTGGTGTAGTTAGGGCCAGTGTGACTCTCTAGTTATATTGGATGGGAATGTGTTAATGGTCCCTATTTAGTGTATTATTGTTTCAGTTTCGTGGTATGGGCTTTACCATCAGTATCAATAGCGGTAAGCAAATCAGTTGTGATGTCTGAAATATCAGGTTTGACTGCAAATCCTTTAGCGAATAACTTGAGTTTCTCGAACATTGTTGTACAGTGTATATTTGTGAAGACATCAGACCTCCTGTACGAACGAGAACCTTTTTCATTCTCTTTTACTTAACATGGTGATCTTTGTTGTTTAAGTTAATATTGATACATAGCACCCCATAGTCAGCTGGCACTCTATGTACGTCATCTGCGGGGACCGATGGAATCACGGGGGTTCCTTATGGACGCCGATAGTGGTCGTGATGTGGAGGGGGATAAGGGGGGGGGGGGAGGGGGGGGGGGGGTCTCATCACGGGACGGGGGACCTAGACACCCCCACATCCCACCACAGCCTCCCCACACCCTGCTCCTGACGCCGTCAGAGAGCTGGGGTTGTGGAGCCGTGAGTAGTACATAAAAATGGGACCCTTGTGCAGGCAAAGCGCCGCTACAGGCCCTTCATGCCAGCCCCAGTCCCTTACTCCCTTCCCGCCCTGGCCAAATGCCCTCGTTTCCCAATGAACTGCCACTAGTTGTGGAATTAAAGCTTGCGCGCCTCGACTTGGGTCTGGCTGGTTAAGGGCGGCGGCAGGATGCATTTCCCCAGATTCCATTGTTATCCGGTCGACGCCTGTAACAGCGCGATATTTAGTCCTTTAGGGGCCGAATCGTGCTTTAGTGCAGTATGCCATTGTCGTAATGATCCATGAATGCAGCTCTGGCAGGTTTGTCCCAATGGCTGCACCGCCATGAACCTTGCCGACTCCTTGGGAGTGTAGCATCTCCGTGTGGTCAGCATGATGCAAATGGGATGCACATGGCATCACACAGGGCATTACAAAAAGTGTTAGGTCTGTGAGTTGGGAGGTAGGAGCTGGTAGGACGGTCTTTGGTGGGTGATTAGGGGACGCCACAGTAGCGTCACAGCCAAGCAGAATGTGACTACTAACAAGTGATACAGCCTACCCCCATCCCCCATCCCCTAGTCAACCACCACCACCACCACCCCATTTGTCCCAACCGGTGCTATCTGACAAGCGGAAAATGATGCAATCACAGACGCAATCTCTCTTTGCATGCTCCCAGACTGCACCGGCCTACGGTTATTTAAATAAGAAGCTGATGGTGCATTTTTTAATCACACTTTAAAGTCATGTGCAGCGATCTATGCTAGATTATTAAACACATATATTCTTCACGTGTCTCTACAGTCCCAAGGAAATGTTATCTTGGAAATAGTTGACTTCTTTGCCCTTGTCCTCTATTGTGCCTCTACATGGGTACCCACAATTTTGACCATGTCGCTGTGTCGATTTTTAGCAGGACTGCGTCAGTGTGTCGATTTTTAGGTATATAAGAACATAGAGAAATATCCCTGTGGGTCGATTTTTAACCCTAATGTTCCTGTGTCTGTCGATTTATAAAAGGGCCTAAAAGGGCCGTGTCGCCGTGTCGCCCGTGTCGGTTTTTACCCAAGTAGAGGCACTCTATTAGTTTCTTAGTGGTTATCTTTTAATCTAAACTGCTATCGTTTCATCAGGATATCCCGGGACCGACCATTGGATAATTGAACTCACCATACATGCACCATCATGCCTCATGTCTATTGATAAGGGCATGGGCCCATTATCCGGAGTGATCTACAGAGAGAAAGCTGAACTGATCTTTATAACACCTCTGTCTCAAGTCAAAGGTAAAATGTCGTCTGCTCTCCTTGTCCTTTTCCCGCGTCTTTCTGTGTGCAAAACTGCCCTTTTCTAATTAGCTGCCTTTAAAGACAGTGAGATGGGTAAAGGTAAGAACCATACTCGTGTTTCTGGGCAGTAGGCCTATCATTTAGATTGGTGCATTCAGATTATAGGGAATAGCACACAGACTTAAAACGATGGCTAGTCTATTTAAGGCGGAGTTAAAGCAGATCCAGCCGTATATATATATATGTGTGTTCAGGTATAGGTTAGAGGCTGGAGATGATTGATGGCGGGGGGGGAGCAGCTTGAGAGGTCGGTGTGAGACTCAAGGCTCTTTGACCAGTACAAGAGGGGTTTTGTGAGGACGTTGTAGATAAGGATAGAGGTAGGAGAATGGTCAGCCTGGTCACCCCTATACCTACCCACTATCTCCATTCCTCCTGCACCCTTTACCCCTCACCTCACCTCCTTACTCTCTTCCTCCAGACACGTGTATAATAATATAGGCTACACACACGCTACCCAGACAGCCACCGTGCCAGAACCCTCCCATCTGCCGCAGCCGGTCTGTCTGCTATCGATACTAGTAGGTCTCCCCTTTAGCTCAATACATTATTATGACATTCCTTCATACATAAGGTCCTAAATAACATCTTAAACATACAGATAATATTTGTGATTTTAACGATAGCGCCCAAAAGATTTTAAGGGAGCTAAAGTGGACAAAACTAAGTGTATTCCAAAAGCAGTTATCGTTAAATCCCCCTCATATTCGGAACATTTCATGTGCACAATACTCTGTACAGGTAACTGACAAGTAATATAGCTTAGATTACAATCTCAGTGAATACTGGTGAACAGAATCTGATGATTCAAAAAGTCGATAAATTCGGATGTCCTCCATCTCAATGTAGGATATCAATGAGACCACTCTGAAAATAAGCGTGTTTCTCATCATTGCGCGTATTCTGATATGGCCATATTTGGTGTCAACTTAAGGTTTACGATGTCAGTAATGCAGTTCGCTATAAATAGCCAACAGCTTCACGATTTCCAGATGCCATTAAACTCTCAAACTATTAAAATAAGATTAGTTTAGTCTTTATCATAGGCAGCCTGATCCCATGAATTTCCTAAGCCTTTTACAACTGCTGAATTAAAGGGAATTGCATTTTAGAACGCCCCCGTCAGATGCTAGAGTGCCATGCTACTATAAAATAATATAACCTACCACTGTAGTTCTCCACATGTTGCCTATTTGGCTAAAAATGGGTGACATTTCTTGACTTTGGTCCGCCTGTCAAGAGGAGTGCAAATTCTGTTGGTCCCCTTCCTCTTAAGGACTCTCAGCACCCAAATTGCACTAAAACAGTTTGAGGGGTATACTTCCAAGGATATGTGTTAAAACTGTACATATTATACATTTTCAGCCTCTTTTTTTCCAACAGCATTATGGGATGAAAATTGGACACAATTCTTGTATTTCTCAATTGAAAACTAAAATTCATGTCTATACCTGGGGTCCTTTTTTCTCTTTTCCTGATATTCCAATTATTGAGGCCTACACTGCTCTTCAAAGTTGCATAGTTGGCTAAAAAGTGGGTGATAATAGGGGTAAATAGCCATTTTTACCATTTTTTAGTAACTATGCAACTTTGAAGAGCTCTGTAGGCCTTAATAATTGGAATATCAAGAAAAGAAAAAAAAAGACCCCAGGTAATGACATCAATACCAGTTTAAAATAGTTAAACCTAAGAATTATATCCATTTTCCGTCCCATAATGATGTTGAAATGAACAGAAGATGAAAACGAACGTTTTTGTTCCATTCACGTTCCACAGTGACGAAAATTCCAAATATTTGAAGGAATTTGATAAAAGTATTATAGATGGTTTGAATGATGTATAATATGTAGAGGTGTAACACATGTATTTTGAATTAAACCCTCATAACCGTTTCAGTGCAATATGGGTGCTGAGAGTCCTTAAAAGGATCTAAGTGCCCCCCTCTTATCAAAAATGACCACTCCCTAAACAGCTAAAATCAAAACTGTGATACATTATATAATTATATGGCTTAATTTGTCCCTATTAAGGATACACGGGCTAATACATATATATATATATATATATATATATATATATATATATATATATATATATATATATATATGGATCAACAAGGGAAGAGGGACCTCCGCGGGGGATTTTTAGTTCCAACTTTGGCCACCAGGGGGCTCCATATAGCCAACAATGTTCAAAATATCATAAAAATTGTTCTATACTACTTTTTGATGGAGAATACAATAAGCCACTTTAGAAAATTCCAACTTTAGTGAAAACCTTCCATATTTGGAATGTAAAAAGAACGTTTTTGGGCCTAAATTCGTGTTTTTACACTTGTTAGTTGCCATGGAAACAAAATTTTCATTCTAAATTGCATTTTTCAAGAAATAAATGATTACAGGCCCCACAACGATTTCTATGCTCAAAACGGAATGTAAATCCCATTTTAAGATTAAAAGCTATGACCAAATGTTTGAAAAAGTTTGGATATTTGGGAATTTTTGTAATTATGCTAATTAGATAGAGATATCTGTAAAACAAAGTAAGATAGAGCTTATTGGCATTTGAGATTGGACAGTGCCCACACATATTCAACGAGCCAGTTCTCAAAAACTAGAAGTGGTACCTGCTAACAAAATGTATCACTGGAGCTGATGAGCTCAATTTTATCCTTGATCCATCGTTTCCAGAAGTGACACTATTGTGTTTTTGTTTATACGTTATCTATAACTTAATAACCTCTATGTATGGTGTACATGCATCCCCACCTGCTATCCTACCTCTACTGACCTTTGGACAACAAATACTTTATGGCCAGATCAGACTGTGAATGTGGCTTCAGCGTTGTGTGTCTACCTACTATAATTCTATGGTCAGTGTTGGCAGAGGACATTGGGCTTAATTAGCCGTGTTGACAAATACTGGATGTGCGAACCCTCTGCCCTGTTATCGTGTTTTGTTTTGCAAATATGTCTGAGGGTTACGGACAGATGTGTTAACTGTCTCCTGCTTTTGTTCAATAACAGCCAATTAAGGATTGTTTAGGTATGTCTAGACCAAACAGGAGAGGCTCACGTTCGATTTCAAGAAGCTGAACATGCTCTGCTATATATCCAACCACCCATCGAATTGTGCATGGATGGAATTCAATCTGATTATAATATATACATATAAAGGTGAATAATAAAGTGGAGTAGCAGATTTATCTGGCAGGTGTTGGAAGGTAATGAGGGGCGGTATATATAACAATATGTGCATATAACCCTATCTGAACCCATGTAAACAGACCTTGTAACGATATGTAATGATATGTAATGCTTGAAATGGAATGACCGAGACCGTGAGACGTGTCAACGTCTTAACGTTCTCCCAACATTTTATAAACGTTTTCTAACCGTCAGGAAAAATTTCTTCTTAGCTGGGCATGAACTAATGGAATGTATTTATGGCTTCCACGTCCAGGGGAGAATATTCGGACATCTAAAGGCATTAACCTAATAGACAATAAATTATCGGTGATTGTAAACATGACATGTGACACTGCTCTCTTAACTTGCTTACCACAAGACTGAATACCCTTATTGCACCCCCCCCCCCTTGCCTTCTCGTCCTCCTCTAACCCAATGCCTCCGGGAGTAGTACCATAATATTTATGGCTTATGCTGGTGCTCTCTCATGCTACCTATAACCTCTATGGTCACATCCCTACCTGCTATCCTACCCCCACTGACCTTTGCCCCAGAAACACTTTATGGCCAAATAAGGCTGTTTATGTGGCTTCAGCGTTGTGTGCCTACGAGACTTCTGTAACCACCATCGGCAGAGGACACTGGGACTAATTAGTCGTGTTGACAACTACTGACCTCTCGTGGGCACATCTGTGTACCTGTCTTTGGCTTTTTTATAGTTTCCTTTTGTTCTTTAAGAGTCCACAGGGGGTTTATAGTTATTAGTAAGTATAACGTCCAGCGTTCACCGAGCTTCAATCGGCCCAGTTATTTTCATTGTATCATTCATTTTGTATGGCTTTATCGGCTGCAAGCTCCATGTGCACGGTGAGCATAATTATGTGCTGCTCTTTGGCAATGTTCCAAAGAAAAGATCCTCTGCACTGCCCATGTATCAAGCAATACCACAGGTGGGAAATGTTGTCAATACTGGTTGCCTTTATGTGTGGTGTTTCAGTATGCTGTGCAGGGCTTTAATTGACCTGCGGTGGCAATAGGACTCCGCAACGCATGTAACATTCATGAAAAGGCGTTTGTTTCCTTCTTTTTCTATCTAGAGACTGTTCCTGTGTTCTGACACTATAGTAGAGTAAACCAAAAGAGGATTCTTGGATAATTTTATTTGATTTAAAGGACATTCCAACTATCGTGTAGTACATGTATTCCGATCTCGATTGGAATATTCCATTCAGACCGTATCCCAATCAATTCGCGAAGGCTTTTTGGACAGAGCAGAGGATTTTTAGGGGTAAATCGTGTCCCTCACGAGGGCATACAAGGTCTGTGAATAGAGGGTGTGACTAGGATAGCAATGATACCAGCATACCATAGCTATTCTAGTCACTACAATCGAAATTAATTCCAGTTCACTTTTCTGTCACTTTTACAACCAAATGGCCTGGAAAGGCTGGATGCCCTTAAAGTGCAAACCTCCACCAGGGTACACAGAGAAAATAAGTAGAATCATGGTGACTCCCAAATGGCAGTCTTGACTCGATCACTGAGGTAACTCTCTCCACGACTCTAGAGTGACTCCCAATCATTAGGGAGTCTTAGAATAGGAGTTTTTATAAAGTTATTATAAAGTCCTGCTAATGTTAGGAGTCACTTTAGAGTCCTGGGGAGAGTTACCTCAGTGATCAAGTCGGGAGTCATAGTGATTCTGCTTCTTTTTTTCTGTGTAGTAGATGCAATCCCTATCTATCAGATACCACTCCAGGATGAAGAAGTACACCTATGTAGTACATCGTCGATTAATACATGGATCAGCGTGCACATATGGACATGTGTCAGACGTGGTAATGATCTGTGATGATTTAACGCTTAAAGCAATAGTTGATGTACTGATGCACAAACGTAGAGCAGTATAGTGAAACGGATAACTGGACAATACTGCATTTGTCCTCTATGGTGTCCATGTACCAATCAACGCTGTATGGTCGGCATGATGCATCAGTGCAGTAATCACGAGGTCTGCAATCATGCATCATGATGACAAAGGGCATTGCACATTTAAACAAAACTATACCGCCTTTAAGGAGTTAGACAGTACCAGCATCTTAAATTTACTGTTTGGCCGTCGTCAATAATACAGGAAATATGACTGAGCCCAATCTAAAGCACCAATTGTTGAAGGATCTGCGCTACAAGATCCATTTCTTCGTAATCTTCTCCATATCAAGACCCCTAAGCCAGATGCGGTTTTCCCAACCCAAAGTTGACCAATTCCTGCCAAAAAACAGTAGGTCTAGCAAATATTTCTTTCCAGGTCCACAGGGGGCAGGTAATTGGCAGCGACCTCTGTTAACTAGCTGTAGGCATGGGGTTAGAGAAATTACCCATGGTCTGAGCGGCTAGCTGAGACTGTTACTGGTCATGTAGTAGCTCTCCACCCTCCCTCCCACCCACGCACCCTACCTACTCACCCGGTCCCATCACTGCTGCTGACTAGGCAACTGTAAATGCCTCCCTTGTGCCCTGTTTTCGGTCAGATGTATTTCTAGCTGTGAGTTGCTCCTAGTCATGGCTATATGAAGCCCCCTGACAAGCTCTGCTAGTTGAGATGTGCGCTCAGTGGGTGGGCTGTCCCCTAGCTGTACCCCTCTCCTGCACCTAAGGAGCATCATCGATTGCATCTGGCATCAAGAAATGAATATATGCAAGGGTCTGTGACATATGTGATGTAATACATGTATATTATGTGTATATATATACATATATATATATATATATATATATATATATATATATATATATATATATATATATATATATATATATAAATTATGTAAATATTAGGTTGTACTGTTTTATAGCTAAATCTAAAGTCACAGTAACCCAATGGAAGTGTCATAATGGAAGTAATGAGGGTCTACAGTGGACCTCAATTTATATGAATTTACACATTGATTTCGGTCATATAATTTGGTACTACTCTCATCAAGGTATCCCCTTGTGCTATGCTTTATCATGTTGGACCATCTCTCTTAGTTAACTTTGACCATTCTTCATGTCCCTATCTCACTTCCTTCTTGGTATGTTGCAGGATATTGTCCCTCATCCATCACCACACTATCCTGACATGATGAATTCACACTGGGTAACGCCAGGGATGCCCTGGTTTTACAAGAAGCAATCCTTGCACCAACATACCTTAGGCCACACCAAAAAAAAAAGTTGGTCAATGGATTTCGCGCACCATATTTTCGGAAATGACAATTTTTTTTTTTTTTGAAAAAAAAAGTGTCAATGGATCGCGCCCGCATCATTTTCTGAAGAATTGGAATTTTTTTTTTTTTTTCAAATTTTTTTCAAATTTTTTTTTTTTCATAAATAAAGATTAAAAGCTGGGCTGTCAGGGAATAAGTTCAGCACTTTCCATACATGGACTAAAATAACAGTTCCACCAGAGGGCAGCAGTGTTTGGACAGAGGACCATGAGCATTGTCCAGCTACAACATATTCACCCTATCCTGTGCCTGTAAGAGCTGAGCTCCCAGCCCTTAAGAGCCCTCTTGTGAATGAAAACTCAACTACCGTAAATTCTCGCGTAGAAGCCGCGGCTTGTACGGGAGTCAGACTCAGCTTTCTTTTGATACCAAACATGCCTATATAGGGTGCGGCTTATACGAGAGTTTTTATTAGTATACTACAGTACCAAAGTCGCAATATTCAAACCCCCTCTGCGGCTTATATAATTTGTCAAAGTTAGGGGTGCGGCTTATACGCGAGTTAGGCTTATACGCGAGAATTTACGGTATATCCAAAAGTGCTTTTGGCCTCACTTCAACCATGACGGTCAAGCTTTAACAGGACAATTATCAGTTTAACCCTTTAGGGCCGAGCATCGACTATAGTCGATGCCATGGCTGGCCGAGCATCGACTATAGTCGACGCCATGGCTGGCCGAGCATCGACTATAGTCGACATAACTCTATGGGAATCAGCAAAGTCTCGGCCATGGGGGAAGTTCTGTGAAAATGTCTCGCCCCCATCACCAGCAAAAACTTTTTTTGGCCGGCCTTAAAGGGTTAATCTTGTTATATCCTGTTTCGGCTAAATCATCCATACCGTAAAACCTCGCGTATAAGCCTAACTCGCGTATAAGCCGCACCCCGACCTTGGGCCGATCCTATAAGCCGCACCAGGGATCTGATTCTGGTGACTTTCATACTGTACTATAGGAGCAAAAACTCGCGTATAAGCCGCACCCTGACTCTGGGCCGATCCCATAAGCCGCACTGGCGATCTGATTCGCGTATAAGCCGTGGCTTTACCGAGGTTTTACGGTACATATCAGAAAGGTAATTTAATCAAAGCCAAAAACATGTTGAGGCTTCGCTGTTAAAAAAAAAAAAAAAAAAAGTTCGCTCGCACCATGTTTTTGATGGACAAATCCATTGACCAAAAAAAAATTTTAGAAAAAAAAAAATAATAATTCGCTCGCTCGCACGATTTTTTCAGAAGTGAAATCCATTGACCAACTTTTTTTTTTGGTGTGGCCTTATAGGCCTAAGGCATGAACTGAGGGTGGCTTACTCTAAGCTTTAAATAATGTGATATGCATGTGGGTAGGACAGTGATTTGGATTTAACCCTATTATTGGCTCTTTTGGGTAAACTGTTGGTCCATATTATGTTTGAATGAAGTCTACTTTGACATGCATCTCAATTTGAACTAAAGAACCCATATCTAAACTGCTATAAACCCTCTACACAAACTTGGTCGATGCCTCCAACCATATTAGAATCCGAATTGTAGTCTTTAAGCTTAGGGCACACAAGGCTGGTGTGAGGGATTCCAGCCTTCTCCAACACAATAGACCACCACAAATGGCTCACTATCACATCCCACAGAGGATGCATTTATCTCTTCACCAGGCAATTTCCTCTCTGTGGTGGTGCTCTTTCTTTGACAGAAATGGCTTTTTGCCCTCTTATTTTTAATGTGAGTCAACGTTCCAATGTCCTGCAGGATTACCCCGATGTGACTTTGCTTTGAGGAAGCTGGAGCTGGGGCCCTTTTTGTATCTTCCCTGTTGTGTCAAATGGCTGTGGCATAGAGACCAGTGGGGCTTCGCAAACAGTTCCTATATTTTGACTCAACCATGAGTCTAATTTGTCATATTCCATGGAAGGCTTTCGGCAGTGCAGTTAAATATCACCAATTTAGATCTCAACAGGCATTACAAAATGGCAATTTTACCAGTCCCTCTCAAACACTAGCCTAATGTTATTATGGGTATAATATGAGGATTCAGGGTTATTACTACTGTAACGGGTCGATATAAATACCGCTATGGTTCTATGTTTATCCTATATGAGTGATAATGTCACGGTAAAACTATTAATAGTTTTTTTTCTGTAAACAAGTATATCAAACACTGTATGTTACCGACGTTAAGTCATTACCAGTAATAATTATTTGTGTGTTGTACCAATGTTAAAGTCTACTACCGGGTATATGTTACTGACATCAAGTTGTTACCGACGGTCCATATTGTCATTTCAAATCCTGGTACGTGACTACCGACAACTAGATGTCTCTAGTGGGGATGGTCACATGCCCCATCCTATATCATATAAAAGGGAGCTGGTTTGCTTAACAAATCAGTCTAGCTTAGACATTGCTTCAGCATACTAGCTAGAGCTCAGGTTTTGCACATGTTGATTACGCTGTTACCTAAATATTACACAGTATCTACATTTCGCTATTTTCTCTGGTACACCTTGGGGTACCAAGCTGATTGTACGATTTATGAAGATACAATAAAGTAGACGTTGTCTCTTGGTAATTAACCATATAGCTAGACCAGCTACACTACAAAGTATATGTTGTAATATAATGGTCTTCTTTCTTTATTTGCTGTACCACTGCTGAACAAGAACATTAACTCTAGGACAGTAACAGCTTCAACACTAATTCATCTGTAATTCTGAATAAAAACGAATGTAAACTGCAAGAGCCATGTATTTTCTCTGGGTTGACATTTGGGTGAAAGCAATAAACTGCTCTACTCCTTGTACTGTCCAGCTTTAATACTGTACGTTATCTTGAACCTAGAAATCTGTGTAATTTTGTATAACATTTATGACATCACGCCATAACATGGAATGTTATGACATTTCCTATTTCTGCCAGGAATTCTGCATCGCTCAAGATGATTACATAATTTGAAAAGAATGTAATATGTAATATGTAGATCTAAATACTGCTATTAGTATTAAGGAGTCTATACTTACACACATCAGTATATCTGAAGGCTTGCATTACATATGCAGATTAATTGCAATCCATGTAGTAATAGTCTGCTAAACAGTCACAAGTTCTGCACAGTATGGTGCAGTCTTGGCATAATGCAACCGTTAGATATACTAAAACAATAGTATCATACATTGTTCAACCTACTTACACATGGTTAAAGAAAATACTTCCCACTGAAAAACACAACCCTTTAAAAAAGATTGATTGTGTGATATACATCACATGTGACCCAGGGCTAAAGCCATTAAGAAACAAGTCCCAATACCCAAGTCCCAATACCCAAGTCCCCATACCCAAGTCCAAATACCCAAGTCCCTCCATCATGCCCCCCCCCCCAAACCACACTTTAGTTCTTCTAAGCAATGCACAGGTGATTTGGCCTTTACAGATCACCTGGTCCCCACTGACCTTTCTTTAGAGTGGTAATTGCACCAAAAGCATCTCATAAAACAGTCTCATCTTCCCTTCAGCACTGAGCTCTATGGTTGTCTGTGTGAACGTGACTCTTTTAAAGGGTGGATTCAAGGTCACTCTGCTATTCTTAAGCATCAGTTCACAGAGAGGTGTATTTTGATGTCAAATTGACTAATTTTCTGATATCTATTTTACTAGGAAAGACTTTTTTTTCAAATCTTTGGATGAAGGGGAAGACAGACATAGGTTGTAAGTTAGTTGCAGTGCTGTTCTTTATTCAAAATATGCAAAAGGAAATTTATACAGTTGCATCAAACTTTGACTGCAAATCTACTCATTTTTGTCAAAACCGTCTCCCTTAGACCCAGGGCTCCCTGGGTCAATCACATCAAGAGACCATTTTAAACAGTGTATACCCTATTGAATGCTCCCCTAACAACAAGGCCTAATTTGGACCAATTGGTGGCTATTGTGTGAAAGGGGCAGGATAACAGCATTAGGACAACATGGCTCCTGGGGCTCCTTCCAGTAGGCTCCTGGCCGACTTGTGGTAGGGTGATATTGATCTGTGAAAGGTCCTCCAGAATCACAAGGATCCACAAGTATCAGGATCAATTCTGGGGGCCTGCAATGTGTCTGATAGGCAGCTTGGGAACGTTCAGAAACCTCTGCCTGATCCTGTAAGATATACCACCATGGTTGCAAGATGGTGGTGAGAAACTATACTGGAGGGTTCAGGATTATGCATATATCACTGTTATAAGTGAGACATCCTTGGTAAAGGTTCTTGTGTAGGCATTTTACTGCTATCGCATTTCTTTGTATCAAATTAATATATTGACATCGCTATCTTATGCTATTTTGCTTGAAGTATTTTTTTACTTTGTCAGTAAGAGAGTCATTAACTATTAACAATAGAAGCTCATTTCTGAAGCTTCAATCATGTTTCGTCTATACTTCTGATCACGTTGCTCACAAAAGTAGACAGTCGTCATTTAAAAGTTGTCTGTAATTGATCTGCTTTGTACGGTGGAGTTGCTTTGTGACATTTGAGTCGCCCTAGGCCTGTCATATATATGTGTTTCCCTCCGTTCGTCAGTGTTATCTAATGGTACGACACAAAGGAAGCATAGTTACAGTTCATAAATCGGTATGACTCACGCCGGGTTGAGACTGACTACATGTATGACATATGAAGTACTATAAGTATTGGTAATCTCCTATTGCCTGTTAGATATCTGGTTACAAAGCTGAGATTAGATGCATACAAAATAAAGGAGGTTGCAGGCCCTTGGCCTGTGACTTCTCTGTGATATCTGTATGCATAACAGACGAGGCCCTTTCAAGAAAAGAGGCTCTCTGCAGTTATTACTTATTGTAGAAGTGTATACAGCATGCCGAACAGACACATAAAACCTGAAGTACCTGTGAGTATATTATGTTCGAAGGAAAGAAATATGATGTTGTATGATGATGCCTCCGAGATATGGGATAATGCCCAGTGGCCAATGAGCTATTTTTTCTGTGTTTTAATTATATTTACAGTTCCCGGGTGTTGTTTGGAGGGTAAATATATAGAAGTAAGAGCAAAACCTTAAAATGTGCTCTTAATTGGTAAACACAGTATTAAAACACACTTTGAGTGTATATGTAAATCATCACAGACCCCCATCCACCTATAAGATTTTAAGAGGGTGCACGCTAACAAGGAAAGATCAGGTTTAGTATAAAACTTTCAAAAAAGGACTCCAACATCATAAGCAAATATATATTCATAATACTCTCTGATATTTGTCCCCGGTCCAACTATGTAACGTTCTGGCCCGTATCTACAGGAAATGTTGGCAAAGGAAGTCCATAGAAAGTTACACATCAACAGTGGTCTGTACCCGTCTCCATATATAATTATGTATGAGGGAGGTTAGTTCACATGTATTATTAGTATAACTAGTGTTTGCCTCTCATCCATATCCAGTTTGATTGACCCAGGCTATACTCTGTCCAATTAGAAGGTTATTTTAGACGATTATTATAGACTTTAAAAATAGTCCTGGGGTTATTTCCTAGGATTGTGCGATTCCAACGCTGCCTTCGTGCAGTAAAGTATGAATTATATATCTGTCACAGCTTTGATATAGATGGTTGTCCTTGAGAGAAAGGACACCCGAGTCGTTTCCTTCATTCTGAATATCTCTTAAAAGATCCTAGCCTGCAAAAGCTCAACATTGGTAGATGTAAAACATGGGGCAAGAAAACCCTTTGTTCATGTCTTTAATCAATGCAACATGCACATGAAATATGCCAGCACAAAGGATTTCCCTGTTTCGCACATGCCGGCAAAATAGTGCGAGCTTTGCAAGCCGTGTGTATCCCCACGCCAAATCAATTGGTTATACCCTTGGGTATACATACAGCTTGTATCCTCTCCCACTGTTGCTTCTGGCCTGACAAATTGATGGAAGGAGCCGACCAGGGTATTAGGAATCAATGGGTGGGCCGTTAGCTGATCTACCACACCGAGGCAGCAATCCGATTGTGGACGGTCTAATAGCTACTGCTTCACACCAAACCATGCACCTAGATACATGCAATTACTGGTAATGAAATCTGTAAACGGTTGGGGATAGCAGTCTATTGTTTTTTCTCAGCCCCCTCCTGATTTGCAGTGTTAAATGTATTTCAATATCGCCAATATCAAAACATAAACTTGTGAGTGTTTAATTAAACCAGTGAAAACAGCTAAGGTAATTGATATTGGTCTTACTAATGTATTACATTGCAGAGAATTGTTCTATTTCACGTGAATTAACACAACATAGCTGGAATTTCCTCTACATTTTCAATAGCCCTAGAATGACAGAACATCCTGACTGTGGATTGACTTCTTTAAGTAAACAGCAGAGTACACCCTCAGTCAGCTTAATCAATAAATCAGTGGCCAACAACAAGGACTGTATGTAAAAAGCAAATGAAATCAAATCAGTGCTTATCAAAGTACTGTTTTATAAAAACAAGGTCTCAACATTCTTCTACAAATGCAAAGTCAGAAGATGAGATGAAGTGTATGTGTAGCTCTATGATATATTCAATTAAGTATATCATGACTTATTCAATAATGGAATTACACACAGCCACATACTGCCATTTTGTTGAATGGTGTGTACTTTGATGTATTGATCTGAACTCATTTATCTATAGATATTGCTAGAGGGTCATGGCACAATTGGAGGTGGTGTATCTTAATGTCCCTTCCCAACTAATTCAATGCAATAGACCGTCACAAATGGCTCACCATAACACCCTGCAAAAACACCTCAATAATCATTAACACGCTAATCACTCTGAGCACCATCCACTTAGTTCTTCACCAAGCAACGTTCCACTACGGTGTCTCTATTTTTCACAGTCAGATTTTAAGCTTAAGTTTCATCTCAGAGCCGGTTGGCATTTGCTTGGCAACATTTTATAAAGATTTAAAGAAAACTAATTTGGAACCAATTGAAGATGATTGTCACTGTCCTGCACAAATACCCCCTCTTACACACACACACACACACACACACACACACACACCTCATCAAAGAGGCTAGAGTGTAGCTATTTTCATCTCTTTCTGGTTATGGGAAACATAAGTGGCATGGGGAGACCGATGGACCGTCCTCAGACTGTGCCCATTCTGAATGTAACCATTAAAAAGTTAAAAGTTGATAATGTTTGTCATTGTCTTGCAAGAGTGCCGCCCCTCTCGCCTCCGCTCCCCAAAGGCACTAGAGTGGAGTTATTTTAATCTCTTCCTGGTTTTATCAAGCATAAATGTCATGGGGATACCAATGGACCATCCTCAGACTGTTCCTGTTCTGAATGGCCCCTCAGCCTGGGAAGGGCAATCGGTAAAGAACTGGTAGAGGTGATAAGTGGCAGTCTGTATTTTCAACTATTGAATTATATCCCTCTTTTTATAATAAAATAGCCAGTGTTGGCAGTACTCCCAACTGACAAAATGTGACCATTTCCAAACAACCTGAAGCCAAAAGGGTATTTTAAACAATGAGGTACAATGTGTGCCTCCTAAATACGACAATACATAGTTTGGACCAGCTTGTGGCAATTGTGTGGAAGGGGTAGAATACTGGCATTAGGAAAACATGGCTCCTGAGGCTACCTACAATCCGCTCCAGGCCAACTTGTGAGAGGGTAATATTGATTTAGAAAAGGTCCTTTAGAGAGAAGGATCCATAAGTATTAAGATCAATTCTGGTGCCTGCTATATGTCTGGTAGGCAACATGGCAACATTCAGAAGCTACATACCATCTATATGGTGGTAGGAACGTTAGGCCATTTGCTATTTTTGAGTTTGAAACGTATTTATTCACATGGTGATGTTCAAATACGATACAATTCAAATGGACATATTTGTCCCAGGAGTATATGGTATTAATACAGTGTAAATGAGTGCATGTTTATGTGCACTTTATAATACGTGTATCCGTATCTATAGGCACAGTGACGTTGGTAATAACAACAACAGCATGGAGTCAATTATGTATCTCAAATACAGATGTTACATACCGGCAACATGAGATAAGCAGGATTACATAAGACAATTCATCTGATAGTGTTGTATCATCACTATAACATACAATATATATGATCAAGGCAGGTGGTATCGCAGGTAGCTAACTGACATATATATACATACAATTCCCTTTTCAATATTATGTAAGGTATGGCATTTTACAATATTACAGGGTGCATACATTAATTTATCATGTCAGCTTATGTAAGTGTAAACAATATGCTTAGCCATTTAGTTTAGCCAAGAACAACCTCTGAACAGTCACCTTGGCTTTGGCTTTAAATAAGTCTCTGTCCGTTAGTGTGCGGCAAGAGACATTAAGCTTGTTCCAAAGATCAATGCCCCGGTATAGGGGGCTTTTCCTATAAGCCTTGGATCTGGCAGTTGGGTATTTAAGCAAACAAGTGTTAGTTGAACGGGTTACACGACCACATGCTGCTGGTTGTTGTAACCAGAGCCCTAACTCGTGAGGGTCATGTTAGTCACCATAAACATATTTATGTATTAGTAGTAACAGTTGCATGTCAAATCTGACACTTAGGTAGTCAATATTTGCATCTTTGTGCAGGTCCCATACATGGTATAGCCGTTGGACACTTAGGCAGACACGCAGGCCTCTGTTTTGCATTAGCTGCAAGCGTTTGTGCTGTGTTTGGACTACACCATTGAAAAGATATCCACAATATTCCAATACTGGCATTATTGTCTGTTTATAGACCAAAATGGCAATATTCTTAGACATACGACGTCTCATGTTATTTAACATATAGCAACGGTTTGCAGCACTACTGACATTTTTACTGATAGTGCTTTGAAAAGTAATGTTATCGTCAATGATAATGCCTAGGTACTCATAGCTTGAACAGCAGTCAAGCACAGTACTGCCCATCTGTATTGTTGGTTTGAAGATATTGCTTCCGGGGGGACTAAAGCATTCTACCTTAGTTTTACCAGTATGAACACTTAGGCCACTTTTACAGAACCAATTGTATACCTGGGTAGCATCATCCTGTAGCTTACCATTCGATATGTGAGGGTTTGCTGAGGAAATATAAAACACCACATCATCGGCGTACATTATTATCTTACAATTTGTTAGTATACTAGGGAGGCTATTGACATAGCAAATGAATAACAAGGGGCCAAGGATGGAGCCTTGCGGTACTCCAAAAGAGATTGGGAGAGTATTAGAAATGGTCCCATTACATGCAACTCTTTGAGACCGGTTGCCCAAATAGGCATAGAGCCAGTCAATATACAGAGATGGGAGGTCTAGCAATTTCATCCTAGCAATAAGCTCCAAGTGATGTATACTATCAAAAGCCTTCCGTACGTCCAGGAAACATGCTAGCAAATATTCACCCTTGTCACGTGCCTCATAGACATCGTTGATGAATTTAAAAACTGCATCATTTGTTCCCCTGGACGCACGGAAGCCATATTGATGATCACTGAGCACACCTCTGGATTCCAATGAGCTATAAATGCGTTCATATACAATACGCTCCATGATTTTACTTGGAGCTGGCAACAGCGAAATGGGTCTCCAATTACCTATATCGAGCATGTCCCCTGACTTAGGGAGGGGTACCACTTTGGCACATGCCCATTGCTTAGGAAAGGAAATATTATGAAGACCATAATTTATGAGGGAGGTTAATTGAGGCGCTAGTATAAGAAGTGCATCTTTTAGGACTGCAGCACTTATGTGATCTAGCCCACTCGATTTATGGACTTCAATTGCCTTAACTAACTCCAGAACCCTTTTATATGACACTTCAGTGTCAGGGGTGGTAGGATATGATGTATTACTGGGTACTGACATTGACGATGTGACAGGCAAATTGCCCAGTGAGGCAAAAAGCTTGGATCCAATGTTGGTGAAGAATTCATTAATATATGGGGGTACAGCTGTGCCTCTCAATTCGGAGCCCGTTTCTAAATGGGTTAGGACAATCTCAGGTTTATTTTGACCTGAATTCCCAAGGAGCAGGGCTAATTCCCTCCAGAATTTTGTTGGGTTGTCTGCTAAATCGTTTAGTTTTTTATTATAGTATTCATCTTCAGATGCACGTGTTTTCGCATTGATATCCCGTCTTACTTGTTTGGCACTTTCAAGCAAATCAGGATTGGTCCTATTGCCCTGGCAGTATTCAGACATATACTCGTTACGTTCATGTATCGATTCAAGGATATCCTTGGTGATCCAGGGCTTATTACGGTCCTTAAAGGTCATATCTTTTATGGGGCAGTGATTATCAAGATAATCAGTAATATGTGATAGGAGGATGGACCACTTTTCATCCACATTAGTATTTGTGTAAAAGGTGGTCCAGTCAATATATGATAAATAGTCCATAAAATCATTTTGGTCATAGTTCTTATAAGACCTGCCCCGGACAGTTGTTTGCACATATGTCTCTTTGGGCTTCTTTTTAGTGGCAAAAATTGGGAGATGGTCACTGATTAAACAAGGAAGTGTGCCTTTGTGCATCACCTTGGTACAATCAGTGGCGATTAAATCAATACATGTTCCCCCTATTTGGTTGGGATGTGGGCGGGTGATATCATAAATTAGGTTGTGGAGGTTTGCCCCAGATACAGCCCGGTTGTAGTACTTTGTTTTTGGGTCCTCCGGTTGCAGGAGATCTACATTTATATCTCCAATGAGCCATCGCTCACGCCCTTCCAAAGAGGGGTTCTGGCAAAGTGCCAGCATTGAATCAATGCAATTCACATAACTCCCATTTGGTGGGCGGTATACATGAATGAAGGAGGTAAGCCGGTGTTTGGGCTCAGTGTAGTTGATTACAACAGCCTCTATATGAGTATTAGAACAGCTCAAGGGGGATAGAATTGAGCAATAGGGGGCCATTTTGTTACAAATGTAGAATAATAAACCGCCTCCTGCTTTATCAATAATTCGGTCACGCCTAAAGAATTGATATCCCGGCACATAGAGTTTATGGTCGGGGAAGCCTTCTAGCAGCCAGGTTTCACTAATGCACATGATGTGAAATAGTTGGACTAGGTCTGACATTTGACTGAACTTACGGTTTTGGCTCCTGATGTTATAATGACCTACCTTCAGACCCTTCATAGAGATAAGGTCTATGCCGTCAGATGGACACCAGTCCCTTTGGTAGGGGGTTCCATTGGAAATAAATAAATTATCATATAAAATATTTAAAAGATGGTCTTGATACAGAAGACATAGACTAACCCAAAGTAAAAATTAGAATGATGATACATTGAGAAGTAAATGTATGAAAGCCATTTGAAGTTCAAAAAGTCTCTATAGGTTTACCCCTGCTGGTCCTATATAATATTATAGCCTGCAGACCTGTGGCACCAGTAGTTAGGCTATGGTGAGTGCCTGTACACACTGTAGCACGGGGGTAATCACCCTGCGTGCAGTCAATGAGCCTAATAGGTGAAAATCCATGATATTTAAATTCCTATATACAAGTAACTGAGGGAATATACAGATGATAATTCTACTATCTTAGAATTTGATTCAGTGTCTTTTGGGGATATATTTTTGGGTATTACCCTTCAATGGATTAATTGTTCTAAACTAACAATCACTTTGTCTAATTTCCGGGAGAGATCTGATTAGATAATCTGAGATTAGATAATTAGGTCAAAATATGTTATGCTTGCATGCCATTCTAATATGTGCAGGCTATAAATGGGTAAGACACCTGTTTTCATTGCTCTTTCTCAGTCGTATGGCACAATTTAACTTTATTTCAACTATGATTTATGGACTAAAAATAATTTTCAAAACAGGTGTTCGATTTAAATGTGCCCCATAGTGTGTAGGATATTGCTATGTCTTTTGTTTGGATGAGGAATGCATAGTTTCCCCCGGATTTTACATTGAGTAAGATGTGCAAGCTCCGTGCTCAGATATAGGTAAGGGCCATGGTGCAACAATACCTACAGTGGTAGCTGCGGGGACACGCACTACTCACTGAATGGGACTCCCTACCTTTGGCTAGCCATGAGATATATATTTCTTGAGTAGGGGCATGGCCATTCTGGTCATTGCATTTTAGGGCATTTTAGTGTTGGTTCATTTCTTGGTGCCCCTTGCCTCATTTTCTGTTTCAAAAATGAATGGATACTATAGACTGCAATGAGATGTACGATCAGAAGATGGATAATTATTGAGGAACATTTTTGCACTTTCAGAGAGCAACTGGTATAAAACCAACTGATCTTGTTCAATTCAAGGGTGTTGAATTCAAAAATCATAATGAAATTGCTGGGTTTCCTCTTATTTTTCAGTTATCTGACATTTTAGATGGATAAAATGCAATAAAACACCTAATACTAGTAAGAAGGTTGGCAGGAAGCTTAATTCTTCCACCATTAGATTTATGTATTCTGGCTAATACATGTCTTCAACATCAAGATAATCTTCATGACCATATTGTTTGACCCTAAAATAAGAATAAAATATGCTTTGCCCTGTATATAATTCAGTAGTAGTACATGTGTATAGATGCAGGGGCATTGACACAGAACGTGAATAACTTCACTTTTAAGACTACTGATACATTATCATTGTTTCCTTGCTACTGATTATCTCCTGTAGTTTCCTCTGCCCTAGTTTTTACTAGCAAGGCCCCAGGAACGGATAGCCAGTATGCTGGGACTCACACTGCCTTGATACTGCCACGAAAAGCTGTGACGTCTCATGTCAAAATTAAGATAGCAAATGATAATCAATATGTATTGAAGGGATGTGGGATTGTTATTGCTAGCAGATAACATATGATAAACTTTAGCCATAATGTGTACATTATAGGTTTGTCCAGCTTGTGTAGTTCTGATTATGCATAAGCCATTGTGTATAGGACAAGGCTTTGGCAGGAAAAGATGTGCCTGTATACATGTGTGTTAAATTTAATTACATTGAAATAAATGCCATATTTTTGGCATTTTGTGCATTGTGGGTATGACAGAACAATGCTGTATTTGCAGTGTTTGATGAGATTTAGGGTCTCAAAAAGGCCAATGAGCAGTAGCAAATTGAACTAACGTGTTTTTTGAAAGACTGGTTCTGATGTTCATACATATAATGTAGGGGCTAGAATATGGTCTGAATCATATTTTGGATATAAAGTTATACCCCCATTTCTTGAGAACAGGAAAAAACAAGAACTTTTATTGTTACCCCTGTTATCATTGACCTAGACCAAAGTAAATTTCAATGGTTTCATTCCAGTTGCTTTTTGGTCGTTCCTCAGTGATAACATAATATTAGAAAAGGGCATGTAATGGGTCAGGACCTGTCAATCTGTCTACGTGTTTGTCAAGCATTAAGCATTGATATGCTTATCATGTATACAATAGAATTAATCATCGTCATTCATCCAAACATACATATTGTCATGACAGTACCAGTAGGAATCAGCTTGGAAATTCCAACCCAGCCAACACACCCTAGTTGGCCCTAGATGGGTCACAGATGGGCTGCCTTATGGGGCCCATATGGGCTGCCCATCTGGGGCCCGCTTCGTTTTGACCGGGGCTATCAGGTGGGGCCCAGAAGGGCTTGCCCAGGTTTGAAGTGGGCTGGCCCTGTTCAGATCTAAGTGGGACCCAGGTGTGCTCCTTTAGTTGGGTAACATGGAATTGGGGGGTGGGGGCTTGGGGGACAGACCCAATATATTTTTAAGTTGTAAGCTTAGTTGTTATGTAGTTAATGACCATATGACAAGAGTAGTTACCAACAAGTATTCCAGTGGGTCAAATGATTTATCTGCATTTAATGTCATCTCTTCCCTTTATTTAAAGAGGAGAAGCAAACTGGCAAAGTGCATCCTTTGACTAACTACAACTCTGATCACATTGAGTGACACAGTCAGAGTTCCTGTAAGTCTGATAGTGATACCTGAGGAAGCCCTGGGGTTATGTACAATGAGAAACCCACTTTTACAAAAACGCATAATGTGTCAATTTAAAATGTAAATTACTAGTTAGTAATTAAACATTTTCAGAAATGAGTATGAATTGAAGGATTTGCAGTGCAAACATGACATGTTGATATTCTGGGCTGAGCCCATATGGGCCCCATCTGGAAGCCCTGACAATTACCAGTAAATACCCAGATATGGGCTAGCCCATGGTGCCCAGAGACACGCCCATATGGGGCCCATTTGGGTGTGTTGGCTGGGAATGTAGTACATGGTGTATAATAGTATTGTACAATCAATCTGAGCTACTTCTCTGGCTCACAGTGTATTATACAATTATACAATATAGGATATAATTATTGATATTTATCATGCAGAGGGCATACAGATACTCTATCATCAATGACTCGAAGGGCACATATGGCATTTCAAACCACAACTTTGCCAGAACTCCTAAAAATGAATCAGTAGGTCTCACTAATACCACTTTTCGCTGACATAGGGGGGCCATCATTGGTATTGATCTATGTAAACAGACTGTAGGCGTACGGTTCGAGGAATAATACTGGGTCTCAACTACCAGCTGAGACTGTTACTGGGCATGCACCACACACACCCTCCTCCCTCCCACTCATTCCTTATCATACTAACCTACCTTCTCACTCTGCTCCATCACTGCTGCTGACTGGGCTCCTGTGAATGCCTCCCCTATGCCGTGTTTTATGCCCGACCTATTTTTGGATGTAAGTTGGTTCTAGCCATGGATGTATGAAGTCCCTGCCAAGGCCTATTAGCTGTGATCTGTGCTGAGCGGGACGCTGGGAGAGTTCTGGCCTCCTCCTGCACCTGAGCACCATTAAGGGATGCTGTACAGAGTGTTGAGTCTTTCTCCTCCTGTGGGACATCAATAAAGGTTCCCAGATACATATATTCTCCATGACTAGTACGCCTCCTCTCATGGGATGATGGAGGATAGCTGTCCAATTTTATAGCATCAAAGGTGTATCTCACAATTTAATATAAATCAGAAATGATATTCAGAAGATTTTTAATGCCCAACCTCCTGTCACATTATGAGGCAGATATTCATAGACCAAAGTACACTTTGTATGCTAGCTGCTTTGCATAAATAATGTAAGCATGACCAACCATCAAAAAAGGCAAAAAGGGAACCATGTCAAAACAACTTAATGCTTATTTAATGTGTAGATAAAATAAGGTGTTCACATTGACAACTGTCCTGAAATGAGATTAAGACATAGGTGTTCTTTTTACCAGGGGTTCTCTATAAAGGCAATGCAATCATCCAATTCAGAGAAAAAGGTGACAATAGACACCAGGTGTTAAATCATGTTACATTCTTGTAGGCAGGTGCTGTCCCATGGCATTACCAGATGTGGATAGTCAGAATTACCGCTCAAACAGCTCAGTTACTGAAACATGGAGTAAAATATTGGCAGCTCTGATAAGATTATATTTTATTGATGTATACTTCAGCATATTTTCAAAGTTAAGGCCCATACCTATACTACTATTTGTGGGCTGTGGGAACATACATTTAAAGAGTAACAGTAGCATGACAGAGGAAAACAATTTTGAGATCAACACACTGTAAGTAGCCTGTAGTGTGTTACAAAACAAAGTGTTAAAGTGGCTGCAAAGAAAAACGTGTAAACGTAACACACCTTTCTTAGAGTGTACACAGTGCTGGTTGGTGCCTCCCAGCATAATATCTGAACCAGTATTGCCGCCGTCTTTAACACTAGAGTAGATGAGGCTGCTTAAAGTTATGCATGAAATACCCACTTTCATTCCCTACTTGTCCAATGCAATAGACTGTCACAAATGGCTCACTACAGTGTCCCACAGAGGAAACTCAATATTACCCACAAATCCCTCTGAGTACCATCCACTTAGTTCTTCGCCAGACAATATTCCTCTGTGGTTACCATTTTTTCTTGACAGGAATGGTTTAAGTCCTTCCTTGATTTGTTACTTTTATTTCAAAGTCAGTGATCAAAAGTTGAAGTTTCGTCTCGAAGCCGACTGGCATTTGCTGGGCAACATTTTGTGTGGAGCTTGAAAAGGCAAAACGACTTCCTCGGAACCAATTGAGATGTCTGTCATTGTCCTGCAATATTACCCCTGTGAGTCTTCTTAGAAGAGGGTACGTGGGGCTCTGGCTCTTTTTCCCTCTTTCTGATTGTGTCAAAGGACTGTGCCACAGAGAGACCAATGGGCCATACCCAGATACTTTCTGTGCTGAGTGACATCCTGAGTCCAATTCCCATATTCTGATAGGGCCTATAGTCAATCAACATGGTGCGGGCAGTGATTATTATATTGTAGTATAAACTTCACCACTGGACCATCATCTTACGCCATTGTGTTAGTTCTCACGGGACACTCAGGATATGTACTTATTGTTGTCATTATTACTTATATTATGAGAACTATTCAAGGCTGTACATACACATGGCCAAGCAATGTGGTGAGAATGCACCAGTCGAAACAAAGATTTGAATAGGACTACAATCAAATAGGAATGTGATTTTCTGGATGATCACGGAGAGATTGTGAAGGATGAGGGAAGCGGGTATTGGAAAAATATGGGATGGACTGGATCATGGAGGTTTGGGCTTTTTCGTGAAGGGACCGTTGATTTGTAAGAAAGAAATCAGACAGTAAAAGGTTAGGGATGGCGGAGGATGATGGGTTTTGATGGAGGAATGATGTAAGATCACGGATGGAGGGAAGGAGGTATTGAAAATGTATGCGATAGATTGGATTATGGAGGGATGGGCTGGGTGGCTATGCAAAATAATTGACATGAATATAACATCATACTACAATATTTAGATGGCCATGGGTAATGGTGCAGGACACTAGTAATGTTTTACTAAAAGTGTATACATACTAAGAGGGGAATCTTATTCGATATACATAATATTGTATTCCTCAACCCACTCTATGTAGTGAATATATATCATAGACTAGACATTCGACAGGCCAAGATGGCTGTTTGAAATAATTCACATTGCTGATTGCTCCTTCCCTACCACAAACTATAAGTTGACTGTATAAGGGGCAGGGCAATGGCTCCTGAGGCTACGCCCAGAAGACTCCTAGATGATTTGTGGTAGGGGGATATTGATTTGAAAGAGGTCCTCCAGAGTGCAAAAGATCTACAGGTATCAAAACTCATTTATGGGGGGTCTGCTATGTGTCTAATAGACATGAGTCTTATAGCCACCGTCCACAGAGCATAAATCGGCCGTATACGGATAAAATTGCTGTACATTCCCTGTGTAAATTGCGTATAGAATAGCCGTATACGGCCGATTTATGCTCTGTGAACGGTGACCCTAAGGGATGTTCCACCTATATGGTGGTGGGAAACTATAGTCCATGCATGATTCCTAAAGATGTGGACACTACTAACTGTTTTTACTAAATTATTAAAATCAACTTCATACATATATGCTGTACATATTTTGCACTATACATAGACATTGATATATTGAAATTGTATAAAATTCTTTATAAATGTTTACTAACCTCTCTAAGATGCCCAGCATTTAATGTAAAACTGTAAGCTGTTAAGAGTCTAAAATATGTGTACACCAGTTTAACCGCAGACGGATATGGATGATCACCTTGTGATGCTATGAAGAAACACTTTGAAATGTATATATATTATATACATTAGTTTCGCTGCTAAATTGGACGTCCGTAATATGAATCTCTCTTGGTATACCCATGAAACAACTTAAAGTATGGTCTTGGGGATTTGGATCGTTGGGATTCAGTCCATTTTAGTGCTGATGCTGGTTTTATTTGTTTGTTTTTGTAAATTGACGTCATGTGTTTGGGTTTTACCCTTTTGTTTCTTGTGGTGTTTATGCTTTTCTCCTGCCCTATCTGTCTTCTGAAGAGGGCATTCTGTTTTTCCTTCGATGGTTTGATTTGTATTTGTTTTTCACGTTCTTTTCCATTTTCCCCTCCTTTCTTTGTGTCCTAGGATGGAATTTAAGTGGCTAATGGTTTTCTTCTCTGTCAGTTAATCAGCAATTACGATTGAACAACAGAAGCTTGTTTCTAAATATTCAGTTGTATGACGCCTGGATATATATGCTTGTGTTCCCTTTCAATTAATTCACCCTGATAATACTTTCTCCTCAGGGTGTTGCACTTAAGATATATGCCAGATTGAAGAGTTGTCTGCCCTATACCACGACAGCATGGTGAGTAATTATACCTTAGGCTGAAGGGCTTCGTTGATTATTACTTTAAAGATAAGCTAAGACTGGTTATTTAGCTTCTTATACAATTATACAATATAACAATAGCCTTCATGTATAAGTTTAGAGCTATAGACCTCAACTTCATAAACTACAATTCTTAGTAACTATGCATGCACACCCGCTTAGAATACTCTCTAAATCTGAATTCTTGCTGAAGACCCTACTTCTCCTCAAAAAGTTATCATTGTCTGGTTAGTTTCTGATCTAAATATCATAAACCCAACTTTCCCATTATCATCAGGCCAGCCTTTTGTCTCCGGTTGATACTGTCAAACATATATATTGTATATATACTTCCAACAATGATTGGTCGAGGTTAATTCCCAAGGGAATATGTTATGCTGAACTTTCCTTCTGAAGGATACAAACAAAAACTGCAGAAAATTGGATATTTTCAACTTAGTCCAGAAACTTTATTTTCTTAGCATTTTGGGTAAATACAATGTACATCCTAAACCTTATCCCATTAGATGCTAGTCAGTACTGTGGGTTCTTCTCTGGTCTTGGTATTCCTCCCCATGTTCTGGTTCCCTGGAGAGCAGCATTGTCTGCATATCGCACTCACTGTATACAGTAGTCCTGCCCCTTTCTATCATTGATGTTATAAATCTCTGTCTAGATAATGGATCATGTGTTAATTAATTTCCACAATCACTGTATTTCTCTTGTGATACCCTACTCTCCTTTTACACTTTAAGTTCCGTATGGGGGATTGCATCATGCCGACCCTTCGCGAGTGTCTACATTAACCCCATGTGGTCGGCATGATGCAACAGTGGCGAGATATTTCCCAGGGCTGCATTCATGCAACATGGCGGCAAATAGGCCGTTAAAAGGCTAAATGTATCCTCTACCCACTATAGGATATCCCACATCCTAAGCCTGGGTATACTGACGTGTGTGGCTGGTAGAATTGACGGCAGGAGCCGACCACAGGGATTAGGAATCAATGACAGGCCCTTCATGGGCCGTCGGCTGATCTACCACAGTGAGGCAATGATCGGATTGGGGGCCCGTCCAATAGTTGCTACTGTGGTGGTTCGTAGTTAACTCTAGGTTAAAGAACAACGATCACGGCAGTTTCCAGGTGCGAGAATATATCTGTCTTTATTCACAAGAATAACAACTCTAGTTCCTTTACTAGGGAACGATCAGTGTAGAATTAATACACACAGGTAGATCAGGTTTCTCTATAAATAGAGGAAACGGTCAGTATACAACTCTTAGCATACAACTCTGTCCGCACGGTTGGACATGTGAACCCAGTAAACACTGAACGTAACTCCAACGTAGCTCAGAGGTTTGTCTAGGTTTCTTTCCAACCAAAGGTCTGAATTACGTTTTTTTACAAGGTTTCTCAACGTCAAAACGTTAAGGTTTATTTACGTTCAACAAACGTTTGTGTCTGATTTACGTTTATTTACGTCATATAGACATAATTAAACGTAGTAAATCTACGTCCTAACAACGTTGAATTACGTAGTGATAATAATGATTGTGCACTTTCTTCATGCTGCAGTAATAATATGTCTTACCTACGACCACAGCTATTAAATACCACTGCTTTTTCAATATCTTCATGAAGCACACACTTAGGGCCATACCGTAGCTATATAACGTATAAATTATCTGCTGCATATGGCTCTACATTACCACCTTCCTCTCTTAATCGAGACATAGTCTTTCTTTCCTAATCATTATTACTGCACAATGTAGAAGGTGCATAATCATAGTATCCATCCCTTGGGCATATGGCTCCTTAGCTCATACAGTAGAGCTTGGGACTTTGGATCTGGGGGTAGTGAGTTCGAGCCTGCATGCAAGAGGACAAAAGCGCATGATCTGTCTTAGATTAAAGTTTTTCTATGTTTTATTGTGTAAATACATAATACACAGGAATACGTACAGGAATTTATTTTTGACATATGTAGGGATTGAATTGTAGGTCATATTGGAGAATTTGCAGTGTATTTGAAACCATATCTCCCTCTTTCAATAGATTACAAGTTATCAACGTGAATAAACGTAACTCATACCTACAGGTCTCTAAGAGGTAAATAACACTTAACGTTTTGACGTTCATAAACCTAGTAAAACTACGTAGTTCAGACCCCAAACCAACGTAGATTTACGTTTGAACTACGTTGGTGTGTTTACTGGGAAGTCTCTCGTCAGTCGGGCCTGCACTGACTGCCGTTCCAGGTAAACACATGGGTCTTATATAACACCGGCTCTTAGATCACGTGGCCAGGTGGGTGGGTCAGCCGCCCACCTGAGAGCGGCACACGGTTACCTGAAGAGGACCTGCGCCCTCTCCCGGGAACTGTGTGCACTAGCTCCAGGTGGAGAGGCCGAGTAAACAGACGTTACCCGGAAATACCGTGTATGAGATTAATATGTAATATCATGCCCCTACACTACCCCCCCTAGACAAAACTAGGTGGTAACGAATATATATACGGTTTTCCTAGTATATAGAAAACCCTTTAGACCAACGACTTTACAGTTATTGTCTATACAGTAACTAGGGGCGTAAACATATTATTACGACATACTACACAAGCGAGATCATAAAACTCAATATAAATATGGCATTACACTGTAATAGCAACCATAATGGATGATTTATGACATGTGAATATAATATCATACATACAATCGAACGGCTTGACACATTTCGATATGACTTCCTTATGAAGTTACCTTACTCGGTTATTAAAAAAAATGCGCGTGGGGTGTGTTTATATTTAAGTTGAACAGAAAAGTTATTAAAAACCAGTCCTGATAAGGACTCACAACCACCAGCGTCTTACATTGATTTGTGATTTAATGAAAACATTCACACAAGGGATAACAGTAACCACAGCCTTTGTTCTAAGCCGGGTAATCCGATTATATAACCGGAGTATTAATATCTCTCGCAACATACAACAGAGTCAACACACACGACAATACCATGACGGTATATTTAGTATATACACATAGTCTTAACGACTTCATATAAACATTACGGGTAGCCACGTTTCCTAGCTTATCAGATCATACAATCTTCATATATAGCATATTATGAAACTCGATTCATAAGGTAAGTATGAGAACAACTTATTGGAACACCTGAGGATGTATCACATAATAATGATATATTTTATATATTAAAAACGTTTTAATGAGTAACCTGGCAGTGTACCCGGAAACCCTTACAATTAAATATAGCTTACTGGTGATCTAGTTGTGGTCAAGGTGCTCTCCGCTTCTAATAGATGAATGAGTGAGGTGCTCTCCTCTTCTTAATACTGTTTCTTGGATAAATATCACCCGAAGGTAAGTTCATATGTATACAGCTCGATAAGTATCCCGTCCTCGCTCCAGTAAAGTTCATGACATATATAACTATAATCCGGCTGGAACCCACGAGTACTGTCCGTTTAACACGTAATCCTAGCTCCAGGAATGTTCATGAAATATATAAGTAGAACTGGAACCACGAGCATTGTCTGTTTGACACGTAATCCTTTGGACGGGAACAGTTTATAACTCAGCATAATAGTATCAGGAACACATCATGGTAACGTATCCCAAAAGTTAATTTCAGGGACGTTAGTTTGGTAGCTTCCCGGTGGAGTCCTGATTCCCCATCGGTAGGCTATAGTTGAGAGTTGAGTAGTTAGGTAAGTCCAGAGCTTCCACGGAAGGTTCCCCCCGCGTTGATCCATATGCATCTAAAAAAGATGCCCCTCCCTTCAGAAGGGAAACCCCGTCATAAACAATTTATGACGTCAGATTAACTGAAAGAACAATTAATCTATCCGGAAACTATTATAGTTTCCTCCTCTATTCCTAAAAAAATTAGAAATAGACTCAGAACCTTCTGTTAGTCTTTTAACCTAAAGGTTCATCTCTTGCCCTAATTAAAGCAAGCGCGTGCTCAGCTGTGCCATCCCAGGTATCGAGAGTCACGCCGAACACCCCGTAAAATTTTACGTTCATGTCTTGTAACCGTTTGGTTAACTTCTCGTTCTCTTGACGAACGAACCCTGCGGCGGCCTCAGCAGTCTTTTGGCCTGAAGCAGCTTCCCTTGACTTTTTAGCCAAGTAGTCAGCATTGCCGACAGCGACCAATGCTTTCTCCTCCCTGTGGGCAATCTTTAGGCCATGCGTGAACAGGCCTAACATCTTGGTGTTATATTCCACCGCCAGCTCGCGTTGGGACTCCTGGAATTCCGTTACAATTCTCTGTCCCACTTCGCAGCTCGCTTTCTCCTCCCGAGAGAAGTAGTTGACTATCGGGACGTATTTTAATTTTACGCCACCGGTAGTTTCCGTGCGGGAGGTACCCGCGACTGGCTGGATGACAACCGGCTCCTGGGCGGCAGGAATCACGGGCTTAACATCCGCTTGCGGCGCTTTCGCAACCGCTGCAGCCTTCGGGACAGTTATGCCCCGAGGCGTTACCACTGAGATTAGTGATTTCGGTTCAGTTTTCACGGTCAAGCCCTGCATCTCCCGAGTTGGGGTAGTGGGTGACCGGACGTCCCTGGGGGTTAGCTTTGCAGTTGTCCCCAGATGGTACGTCAAAGGCAGGGAAGCCTTTGTTCTGGTAGCCGGTTCTTTAGGCCGGGCACCTCCACAGTCAGGTTGACTGTTGGCACTGTCTGAACTGCTCAGACGTCTAGAACGGTATTCCATGTTAGTAGCCGCCGCCGCTTGACCACCGGAATCACGTTTCCGATCTTTCCGGTCTGTAAACAGCGGGTCTGGATACTCGCGAAAAATAGTCGCGACCTTCCGGGGCATGATAAATCCCATAGTAGGAATTATCGAGTTCCTCCAAAGTGGATCCGGCATGTCTCCGTTTTGGTCCGGGTGAGACCGCAGGAGATCGAGAGCGGTCGCGGGCGGACCGGCTCTTCCCCCGGGAACTACCCCGGGTTTCCGGCTGATGGAAACTACCGCCACCTCTGCGGGAAGTACGGGTAGTGCATAACACCGTATATTCCTCGTCATTCATGGCGAACTTATGTCGTCCGTCCACTCTGGCAATCCTGGCTTTGAACTTCCCATCTGCGACCTCGCAGTAGAAGGGAGTTGCCGGCCGGATCTTAGCCTTCTGTTCCTCTGTGAGTGACTTGTACTGGTCACATACGGCATCATGTAGCGCATTCACACGATTGCGAGCTACACTGATTCCCATATTATGGCAATCTTTCATGTGGCGCATGAGCTCACCTCTCCGGGGTTCTAAACACCCGTTACAAAGCGGGGACTCCCTACCTACTGTGATATCACAGTGGTACACCACACAGTGGTGCATGTGATTTTCACATAGGTGTCGCAGAAACCGTTGTTTTGTTACAAACACGGTTCTGTCTGTGCCAATCGTGTTTACACACGTAGCGAATGGGCACCAGTTTCTTTCCCGTTGGCTATACCAGCGGTTACTCGCAAAAAGAAGCTTTTCCTTCTGCTCCTTACTATAGTAAGTATCCGGCAGGATCCTGAGTTGATCTAGCCACTGCTGATAAAAAGCAGACGGAGGACGGTCCCGGGGGGTATTCCGGATCCAATCCTCGTCGTCACTCTGACCTTTACAATTGGTCGAGGGTGGACATCCGAAATTGGTAGGACCAATTGGACACTGTTCCCAGGAATTGGGAATGAACACGCGGAACTTATTGTTCGCGTTCTGCCAGATCCGCCTCATCACGTCATTAGGCGGGATGGGGTCCTCTGGGGCATTTCCTGGTTCCTCAGCGTTAGCCGGAACCTCCCCCTCTTCCGCATCCGAATGAGCCGGACTACGGAGAGGGCTGAGACGTGCTGGATTGAATACCAGCGCAGCCGCCACGGCGGCCGCTGCTCCCGCGGCGGCGGTCATATCTGCCACAAGGGCCGGGGTGGGGGTGGTGGTGTCTGTGCTGGAGGGCGCCGGAGTATTGGCTTCGTTTATGTCCATAGCCTCATCCGTCTCCTCCTCAGCCCGGGGAATAACGGGCTGTCCTCCGGAAGGTTGTTCCGGTAATCCCTCTGCTAACACAGAGTCCGGCAAGTTAGCTAATCTTGCCTTCTCGTTCCGGCGAGCCTGACGTCCTCTCTCCTGGACAAACTCGTCCGACTGGTTACTGTCGGCCGAGCTCGACCGGTTTGAGGCCCCCCTCTCACCTTTACTGCCGCGCCCCCTAGGTGTGGCTTTCAGCGCTTTTATTCGCGCCTTCTCCTCCGCACTGGAAGATCTGGTTTGCACTGTACAAACCGCCTCGTCAACCAAACAAGATATGGCAATATCTCGTTTGATGTTGTGAGTATCCATGTAGTCTTCAATAGTGGCTACATCCAGGATGTACGAAACTACCCCCTGCGTATTAGCGGCAGCAATCTCGTACTCCTTCCGGGTTTTCGGTTCTCGGAGTTTCCCGATTCGTGCCCGGTACCTGTTGACTCCAGTCAACAACATCCCGGCAACTCCACAATTCGGGTCCAGAGACAGAATTGGGAGTGCGGGCATTAACCGCTTTATGTCTGCGATATGTAAATCGAAG
The DNA here is from genome assembly GCA_947462335.1 of Harmothoe impar. Taxonomy (NCBI): domain Eukaryota; kingdom Metazoa; phylum Annelida; class Polychaeta; order Phyllodocida; family Polynoidae; genus Harmothoe; species Harmothoe impar. The sequence continues at coordinate 26,662,331 of OX381705.1, read as the reverse complement.
ACAGCTCGCCGTAAGCAGTAGCATACGCGTAGTCCTTTCTGGAGTGCCTCCCAGTACACAAACCAGTCCGGGGGCATCTCCTCCTGCTCCTCCACTAACAGGAAGAGCAATATCGCCTGCCTTGTGAGCGGGTCTATCCGGCGGGGAGCTCCCTCCGCCGTGAGTCTTAGCACGTCCTCGTGCAGTTCTACTTCACGTCCATCGTAATTGGACATGAAGCCTCCTAGTGTTGGTACTGCCGGGCGGGGTTTTTCAACGTCCGCCGGCGGTTCTCCATGGTACAATGGACCCGAATCCTGATACTCAGATTCACCGGTATCAGCGTGACCGTCAGCAGGGCTGATGGCCTCAATGTCTAGCCCTTCCAAGTAATTGGCGGCGACATTAGCAGGGCGTAGCGGTGACTGAGAGTCAGCGTCGACGTCCATTATCCCCTCTTGTCCCAGGAAATCTATAGATTCCTGGTCCACGAGGTCAGGTTAATTAACAACCACATTTCCTCCGCTAGCGGAGTCGCCCTCTTGAAGAGGGTCCACCTGTTGGTGGTCTGTCTCGGAAGACATGTTTTTGTGTCACACTCAAGAAAAGTGTTTGTTGATGGATTTATAGGGGATCCACCTCCCCACAGCGACAATGGTTGTGTCCGAGCTCTCACGTCTGCTCTGGACCGCCTCTCAACCCCAACTGGCGATTCCCGCCACTCCGCGGGCCTTATATAAGGCGCGCCACCGCGCATGCGCAACCCCGCGCGTCCCGTGACCCAGTTCCTTGGAACCAGGTCACCACGCTTTCAATTGTAAACAGGTACCCTCATTCCACGTGTTAATCCTTACGCTCTGTCAACTCGTCGAGAGTATTAATGAAATATATATGAATGGCATAATAAAGCACATTCACCGGATTATCCGTCCATCACCCATGGGATCCTTGACAGGGGGACTATCACGATCATTCCGACCGTACTTACTTCCACACATAACTGATTACAACATTAAAATATTTAACAAGATTACAGGACACCACACTCGTTGTGTACCGGCTTAGGTTATACCGTCCCTAGCTAGTAACCGGGGACTGCGTCTTATGTTTTTAGGCATAACATTAGACCTGGTTCCAGGACACGCCTTTTCTAGAGTGGATTTAGCCTTAACCACGCGAGACTTTATTAGCCGCCTTCTTCCCGGATCTTTTTGGGATGACGGGCCTTTGCACCATTAGTTTCCGGGAAACCTCCTTCCGCAGCCTCCCGCGTTTCCGGGGAGGTTCCTTCACTAATTTCCGCTGTTCACTTTCCTCTATCAAAGTATCAACTTCCAACTCATACGAGTCCAGGGACAAATCTCTCCCCTTCCATTCTCTTAGTCGAGCTACATTAGATTTATACATCTTCCCCTGTAATGAACGGATCACTACAGTACTGTCACTTACTATCCGGGTAACCACAAAGGGCCCGTCCCAATTACTAGCAAGTTTCAGAGTCGATAACGGCTCATGCAATCTTACCACTTGATCACCGACTTTGAACCGTCGCGGCCTGAGGCCTAGATCATAGCCGGTTTTCTGCCAGGTGGCATTCTTCTGTAATTCAGTTCTGACCAATTCATAAGCATATTTGAATTGATCTCTTAATGACTCCACAAACATCACATGGCAGGGGGTTTCCGGGTTCATTCCAACCACCCCAAATACCAGATCAGCGGGCATTATTAAATCTTCCCCGAAAACTAACAGATTCGGGGAACAGGAAGTACTAGAATGGACAGTGCTATTATATGCATGGCATACATAATCACACTGCTCATCCCAGTCATCCATTTTATCATTCACCAGGGATTTCAACACCTGAATCAATGTACGATTGAATCTCTCAACCATTCCATCACTTTGTGGCCGATAGGGATTTGTTCTCGTTTTACAAATCGCCAGTCGGTGACACATTTCCTGCCAAAGATCAGATTCAAATTCCCGACCTTGGTCACTATGCATCATTAGGGGAACCCCAAGATGCAATACCCAACCTTTAACAAAAGCTTTTGCACAGGTTGCTGCTTTGTGATCCGCTAATGGAAACACTCTCGTATACTTAGTATAATAGTCAGTGACGACCATCATACAAGTATTACCCTCAGGGGTAGTTTTAAACCCACTGATAATATCTATGGCGACTCGCGCAAATCTTACACCAAACAACTCCTGGGACAAAGGCATTTTACCCATCCCAGGCCCAGGTTTGTTTTTACAACAATCCGGGCAAGTAGCAATCCATCTTAATAGATCACTACTCATCCCTGGCCAGTAATATCTCCTTTTCAGACGTTCCAGGGAACGCTTTTTCCCGAAATGTCCACTGGTCAGGTGTCCATGGCAATAATACATAACATCCCTCCGCATACCGGAGGGGATTACCACTTGCCGGACTCTCCTACCGGATGAATTAATCTTCCACCGGTAGACGATTCCGCTCTGGACCTCTAGCTCTGCCCATTGAGCTATTAGTCGTCTCATTTCCCGATTCTCCAGGGAAATCTCAGGCCGCGGGGGCCGTATCTTCCTAGGTAACAATACCAACAACCGGCTAAGGTTAGGATCCTTTTCCTGGAATTTCCGGATGGTTCCCATGGACCACTCCAGAACCCCAGTTCCCTTGATCTCAAAGGGAATCCTTGCTCCGGCTATGACAGCCTCATGCTGACCACAGTCATCACAGTTGGTGTTCTCGCACTTCCTGATAGGACGTCGGGAAAGTGCATCAGCATTCACATGCTTTACCCCAGCTCTATGCTGGATCTGACTTTGCTCCAAACCGAACTCGGAAAGGTGTGCTAGCCAACGGCCAATCATTCCTTCCGCATCTTTGAAATTCAATAACCATCTCAAAGAGGAATGATCTGTTCTTAGCGTAAAATCTGACCCCCAAAGGAAATGTTTGAACTTTTTAGTATAAACTATCACAGCCAACAATTCCCTTTTAGTGGTGCAATAATTACGCTGGGTCTTACTCATAGTATTACTAGCAAAGGCAATGGGAACCTCCACTCCGTCTTGGACTTGACTGAGGGCGGCCCCAATACTCTCATTACTAGCATCTGTATCCAATACAAAATGACCATCCGGGGTGGGATACTTTAACACCGGGGTCTCTACAAACAACTTTTTTATTGCTAAGAAAGCTGTGTCCTGTTCCCTCCCCCATGGGAACTCTTCCTTCCTATTTCCGGGTGTCCAGTGTGACAAACACTGGATCGGATAGGCTACCCGGGAATACCCCGGCAGGAAATCCCTATAGTATGAGCAGAATCCTAGAAAGGATCGCACATCTTTAGGACCCCTGGGGACTTCCCATTCAGTCACACTCCTGATCTTTTCCGGATCCGCCTTAACCCCCTCGGTGGAAATAATCCGCCCTAGGTAGTTAATATCCTTCTTAAACAGATTGCATTTCTTTGGTTTCAATTTGAGACCATTAGACATGATTCGGTTTAAGACTTCCTCTAAATTACTTAAACAATCCGCAAAGGTCTTTCCAAACACAATTACGTCATCCAAGTAAACTAGACATTTCCGCCATAATAAATCACTTAACAGTGTCTCCATCATGGCTTCAAAGGTGGCCGGCGCGTTACATAACCCGAACGGCATTACCTTATATTCAAACAACCCGATATGGCTGGAGAACGCAGTTTTCTCCATATCCTCAGGCTTCATGCCTACTTGCCAATACCCGGACTGTAAATCCAGGGTACAAAACCATTCATTCCCTCCCAGGGAATCAATCGTCTCATCTATCCTAGGAAGAGGATAGGAGTTCTTTTTAGTCAACCCATTCAGTTTCTGGTAATCAATACAGAACCGTATGCTATCATCCTTCTTGGTTACCATACACACAGGGGAGGACCAAGGACTCATGCTGGGAACAATAACATTATCCTTCAGCATTTTCGCTATCTCTTCCTCAGCTACAATCTTCTTCTTGAGGGGTAATCTCCTATAAGGAATCTTAAAAGCGGGGTTATCCCCGGTTTTAATTTCATGCAATACCTTATTGGTTCTCCCCAGGGGTTCCCCTGGGGCCGCAAAAGCTTGCCTGCATCTCTTCAGCATAGCCTTTAGGGCTTCCTGATCATTCTCATCCGTTATGGACGATCCTGTTAACAACTTAGTTAACTCTTCATGCAATTCCTCTTCCCCTCCTTCTTCTAACCTCAGGTCTTGGTGGCTACCGGTGACTGCCTCCGCAAGTATCACTTTCCCAACTTCAGTGCCTTTCTCAAGATATACTGTGGAGTTTCCGGGGTTGGAAATGGGTGTCACTGTCCATCTGGAATTCCCTACTAGGGTATCCGCAGATTCCAATCCCTTCCGGGATAATACAGCCATATCCGGCTCGATTACCGCTAATCCTTTCTGGATTAGCCTCCCTGAACTGACTAACACGTCACAGGTCATTCCCGGGGGAATCTTCACAGTCTGTGCCACACTAGCGACACTACTTATCACTCTCAACTTACAGAGTATGGTCATATCATACTGGTATTCAATTTTCAACTTCCCACTTTTCGGATTCAAAGTCGCACCGAAAAGCGCCGCAAAATCCAAACCAAGAATACCATCATCTTCAATCTCAGCTATGGTCGGGGCCCAAACAAATTCTTTCCCGGCCACAGAGATTATCAGAAAAGTCCGTCCAAATGTCCTCATTCTGGTACCATCGGCCGTACATGCGTTTACACTCATTGTGAGGTTCTCACACATATTCGGCAATAAGCTGATGAATCTCTTAGAGACCATGGAGTGGCTAGCTCCAGTATCCATAAGAAACTCCCCAGTCTTTCCTTGTACAGAACAGGAAACGTACCACCTCTTCCCATCAGTTACTGAGGGATTCCTAGTAAACCGGTGAAGGTCACTATCAGTGCCCAGGTCGAACCCACATCCTTTCAGGTGTTCCAGACAAGGATGACCCGGGGGAAGCCTGGTTCCTCCAACCTTAACCAACTCTTTGGTTATTGACTCCTCTAAACTGGCACTAGGTTTCCCATACGCGCACCCCTGGGCGCCTGTTGTACCAGTCTCCCCAGCCTCATGGTTTCCGGGATGTACGGTCCCATCTCCCTTCTTGCTGGACGCATTCACTGCTAATGAATCTTCACCGCCAACGTCGGTGATAATCTGACATATTTCCTCAGGGGTTACCGTCCTGCTATCCCCGGTAACCCCCTCTAATTTCCCGAAACCTCACTTCTTAAAACAGGTTTCTCTGCTTTGCATTCAGATGCAAAGTGCCCTTTGACTTGACATCTGTAACACTGGACAGTGTTACGATCGACCCTAGGGCGGCGCCTGGTTTGATTATCAAACACCTCGTTCATGCGTTTAATCATGGACTCCATTAAGGTATTTAATGAGTTTCCTGACGCATTTGTTTTATCCGGAGTGGTCGTCTCCGGGGTCTGGGTTTTCTGACTGGGTTCAGTCTGAGGCTCCCGAATGTCGGGTTTCCGGGGGGTTTCCGAATAACCTTTGTTACTAGGAAGCTTCCCGGAAGCTGGGGTTGAGCTAGATTTCTGTCGACCCTTGAATTTCAGGGCGTCTACTCTCTCCTCCCCTTCAGATTCTTCCGCGGAAGAATCGTCTCCATCTAAGGAATGTTCAATTCCAGAGACGCGCTGCCCCCTATTAGCGGGTATCATACCAGCCAACAGTATCTTCTTCTTGTCATGTTGATCAATCGCCATGAACAAATCTGCTAGGGAAGACCCAGCTTCCCAAGCTCTACCACAAACTTTAGCATGTTCAGGATCACTCAATCCACTAATAAATCTTACAAATAGGGATTCTATGTAATATTCAGCATCCCTACTCCATTCTGGCCTAGCCTGCCGCAATAATCGCTGCAATTCTAGCCCAAAAATTTTAGCAGATTCCTTAGGTTTCTGCGTTCTTCTCTGAAACAGAGTCCAGTGATCTACTGTCACCATTTTCCCAAAGGTATAACAAGCTAATACTTCCAGCTGGTCGTATGTAGCTTCCGGCCCGTAAGTGTCCCTCCATTCTTCAACCACTATCTTACCCGGGCCGTCACTCAACCATATCACAAAAGCTCCCAAGGATTCCTCCTTGTTCCAGCAATTGTACTTACAATCATCTAAAAGTGATTGATATTCTTCCTTCCAGGGTCGTAAACCCCTGTAAGGCTTAGTCACGCGTGCAGTTCTTTTAGCAGCATAATTAGAATGCACTAATTGACCCGACATGCGTCTACTCCAAGCCAGTAAGTCTGTACCGTCTTGACCTCGGCTGGAGCAATCTAGTCCCAAATTACCTATGGCTGGGTCTCGATTATGTAATCGGTGTTCCGCCGGGGTCATTGTTACCCTTCGGTTCAAAGGAACCTTTATCTTGGGTATATCGTCAGAAGATTTATCTGATTCCGAGTCTGTACCCTCATCAAAGCGTGGGCCTTGATAACCGGACAATCCCTGAGTGTTTTTATGCACTGGATTTGACCTTCCCTTCGTTTTCTGCTGTGACCCCTTATTCAGACTACCCCTCCGGCTATTTTCAGGGTCCTTATTGACTCCCGAATGTGTATCAGTGGCCGGAGGTGGATATGAATAAGTTGTATCCGGGCAATATCTATGATTACCCTTGCTATCATAATCTCCCGGGTTTCCATACTGAGCCGGATCATCCCCCGAAAAGGGGTTCAATGAGCCATAACTATGGTTCACGACTTCATCTCGGAATTTATTTTTATAATGTCGAGACACTTCCTCCTCTGGAGACATTTCCCTGTTAACCTGACCATTACTGGCATGATTAACTGGTTCCCGTTCAAGAGAGCGCCCGGTGATATTCACTCTCTTTGAATCCTTCCCTCTGTTTTTATACACAGAGTCCTCCACATTCCTCAATCCATTATCATTAATAAATGGATCGAATTGAGGTAATGCATCTACTTGCCTAGCAGCAAGAGTGCTGTCCAGAACAGTTTCCGGCCCGATAGCTGGAACTTGTCCCCCCCCCTGCTGTTCCGTTGCCTTCGACAATTCACTCCGCAGGAGAGTTTTCCTGGCTTCCAGGGAACAGACAGCCTCCACTTCAGCTTTCCGTTTCCTTTCTAACTCCTCCGTTTCTTCCAGGATTTGTATCCTGGTGGATTCGTTATCCTTGACCAACTGGTCTCTGCCCTTCTCGAGCTCTTCTGTCCCCCTCTTCAGGGCATACCATTCCCTAGAGTATTTTTTTAAATCCCTCTCATACCTCTCCTTAAGAGATTCGGAGTGTTCATTCTCCTTCTGGTTCTCAGCAATCTTTGCTTGAATCTTTTGGTATTCATGCGATTCCTGAGCAACCTTCTTTTTCATATACCGGTTGTCTTCTATCAACCGTTCTCTCTCTTCTATCAGAGTTCCTTTTACCCTCTGATTCTCAGAGAGGATCTCGTCCCTTTCTTTTACCAGGGATGTCAATTCCTCAGTCAATGCAGCATACTGATCTTCCATTGACTGCTTGTCCAATCGGACATTCTCCCAGTAGAGGTCATCCTCTTCCCGAGCCAAACGCTCGTCATATTCCCTCTGGAATCTCTCATCCCCTACATAGGGTTCCACCCAGGAAAGATCCTGCAATTTCCTCTTCTTCTGTTCTGGCTTCAAGCCCTCCCCAGGGTCCATCCCTGGCACCTCCAGGCGAGTTGATTCCAACTCCCCTTCACTCAGCTCTGGGCCAGAGCCGCCCAGGCTACCACCGGTAGCCATTGTCTGTCCACTAAAGGACTGTCTGTCCACCCAAGGACTTCCTGTTCAGTATAACCCGAACATATTCCCGAACAACTAACTTGTTCTGCTACCTTCACTGCTACTGGTCACGGCACCAGTGTGGTGGTTCGTAGTTAACTCTAGGTTAAAGAACAACGATCACGGCAGTTTCCAGGTGCGAGAATATATCTGTCTTTATTCACAAGAATAACAACTCTAGTTCCTTTACTAGGGAACGATCAGTGTAGAATTAATACACACAGGTAGATCAGGTTTCTCTATAAATAGAGGAAACGGTCAGTATACAACTCTTAGCATACAACTCTGTCCGCACGGTTGGACATGTGAAGTCTCTCGTCAGTCGGGCCTGCACTGACTGCCGTTCCAGGTAAACACATGGGTCTTATATAACACCGGCTCTTAGATCACGTGGCCAGGTGGGTGGGTCGGCCGCCCACCTGAGAGCGGCACACGGTTACCTGAAGAGGACCTGCGCCCTCTCCCGGGAACTGTGTGCACTAGCTCCAGGTGGAGAGGCCGAGTAAACAGACGTTACCCGGAAATACCGTGTATGAGATTAATATGTAATATCATGCCCCTACACTACTGACTCAGACCAAACCATGCACCTAGATACATGCAATCACGGGTAATGAAATCTGTAAATAGTCGGCGATAGCTAGTATTCTTTTTTCTTCTTGTTTAAGCCACCCTCCCCTCTTTCCGGACTATGTTGCATCGCCTGTCTAGTCTACTCCTATAGTAAACAGCCATATGTATCTATCTTAAAGCTTGACCGTCATGCTTGAAGTGAGGCCAAAAGGGCTTTTGGATATAGTTCAGTTTTCATTCACAAGAGGGCTCTTAAGGGCTACGAGCTCAGCTCTTACAGCCACAAGATAGGGTGAATATGTTGAAGCTGGACAATGCTCATGGTCCCCTGTCCAAACACTTCTGCCCTCTGGTGGAACTGTTATTTTAGACCATGTATGGAAAATGCTGAACTTATTCCCTGACGGCCCAGCTTTAAGTTTCATGAAAAGGCCTTGGAATAATACATTACACTTGATTGTTGTGTTGATATGACTTTTATACAGCATTGGTGCCCATTCTCAGACTGGAACCAGATCTAGAGCCACAGATTTCACAACTGTAGGCTGTGAAGTAGTTAAGTGGTTAGGTCGTGTATGGAGCAGCTAACAGAGAATGAGAAATTGTTAGTGGGGGAGAGGGAGAGGGCTCTTCTATCGGTAACCAATACAATCATGCCCACCTGTCATCCAATGCCACCTGATGCCTCCTCCTCTCTCCTCCTCCTGTCGGTATACCACCTCTCTCCTCCCCCGCCTCACCAACCATACCTTCCTCCCACCCCGATCATGTTCCTCCCTTCTATACTTTCTCCCCTTTCTTTGATTCCCTCCAAGTATACCCTTTCATAGTTTCTGCACCATCATAGACACTCATCAGCTACCCACACATACCCTCCTCACCTTTTCATGTCTGTAGTTGACAACATCCCGATGTACTGTGACAAGACTGCCACATCCTGACACCGAGTGAAGCCCCATCTTCATTCACGGCTGCCTTCTAGGCCGATACACTGCAATATGCAATCCCCTATATGCCACCCGCTGCTGTCATATGGTACAGCCCTGGATGGACATATCAATAAGTGTGGCCATGATATGAAGGTATATGGCATACACAGCTCGTGCCCTTTATAAAATATCTTAGAGCCTGAGGTAGCGTTCCGCCAATGCATCGTAGAATAGCAATACACGGCAGGGCTGGCCATGGATTATTTGGAGGAACTAGAGGACTGTTTAAAACATTTTGAGTCAATAACTGTTTTATAATTAAGACATTCTTCACACACTCAACGTAAAGGAAGTATCGTAGTTATCTATTTTCTAAATAGAACCTGTGAGCCACCAAGTGTTACATAGTGTGAGTATTGATATTATGTTATTTGCACATCACAGAAGCGGTCCTGTTTTACAAATCATGCTGACTATACCTTCACAAATGTAACAAACGTTAACAATATATGTGGAATCAACTCCCTTTGTGTGTATGAATGTCTCCGTGTGTCTAAATATGGAAAAACATGCCAATCGATTCTCCAAATTCAATTCAAAGAAAAGATGATACTCATAGGACAATATATGTTTCTGCTATTGCTTATTGCAACTCACTTTCTTTGAAATGAATGTACAAAAGGGACAGTCTGAACACTGTATTCGATATTAAAACTGAAATGTACTGTAAGTAAAGCCAGGAGGTGGGCCATATTTCAAGATGTAGGCCTATATCACAGTACGGAAGAAGAGCCATTGCACAGTGTCATTATATATGTAACTGAACCGAGCACTGTATCTAAGTTAATTAATAATTATTGTCGTTCCTTTGCTGTCCCAACATTATGGTTCATGTTATATTTCCTGAAAGCAATATCCTTTCTCATCCTAGACTCATCGGATAAAAGATACAAGCCCGTGTATGAAAGGCTGAGGCCACCCCGGAGAGAGGTATCTCTTCCAATGGTATGCACTCACTATTTACCCATGGAACCATTATAGGACATTATCACCCTGACATTATTTGATGTGCAGAATATACTATTTTATCCTATTTTACGCTGCAGGACCCCTGAGGGTTAATTATTAACATTGGCCCGTTTTACCAAAGATATATATTATCATTATCGGCCTAGAAGGAGGCATACCTGTATTAGTTGCGGCCGATCCATTTCTTTTCTCCTTTTTAAAATTCTATTTCCTTTTCTCATTAAGACCCAGAATGAGCTTCCTTAAACCGCTCACTATGCTCCCCTCCCCCAACATTCTACATAGACCTTTAGATCGCCCCCTCCTACCATTCAAAAGGGCACCACAGCTAACATTACTTCAGCCCACCCCTGTCTATCCCCAGTCTGAATACGCTGTGTGCACACAGGGAGTTGACAAATGGACCTAATCTCTATTCCCTGCCCACCCCAGCAGGCACCGTGCTGGTCAGGGGGGCAGTAATCTCCTAATCGGGCAAGTTTAACCCTATAAGGTCCACAAAGGGCCTTAATGCACTCGTGCTGCATGAATACGGCATCATACCGGCCCTGCGGGGTTGATACACTCCCGAATATAGCCCTGGTATGTTGATTGGCCACGGCTGAAGTTATGCATCACGACGATCAAGGGCACAAGATATTAAAGCACTATGCGGCCCTTTACGGTCTAAGCGGGGCTTTGGCGGGATCAGGAGGGCGGGCAGGGTGAGACAGGTGTTTGACCAGTCACCTGGAAACACCATGGCTGCACACGTGTACTCATTTATACTGGAACTGATGGACGAGCTATGCGGCATCTGGGGAGGTGAGGGGGGAGTAGCTCAGTTTGGATGGTGACGGTGCAGAAGCAGCTCTTTGGCGCTCTTTACTTCTGTAATGGGTTTACTTAAAGTGAAACTCTCATCGTGAACGAATTTTACATTTTCTTAGGCAAGGATTTACAAACCTGCAGAGGTTACAAATAAGAATTTTGTTTTATTCCCGAATTTGATTTAGCCCTAAACATAATGTCCATTTTTATCATGGTTTTCATCGAATATTGGTTAAAAGGAAGAAGAGGAAGAAGTATCCCAAGACTTTTCTAATGCACGGAACGATGAGGAACCAGTAGGTAGGTCGATGGGGTGGGATTAAAGTCCATCTTCACTCTATACTTAAAATAATTAACTGCAGGGATAGGTACTTTTGACCGGACTGTGTGTGCTGAAACTGTAAGACTATACGTCCTGGAGTGGTATTCCATTGGCTCTATGTGATACGTTAGACTTTGTAGGGCAGCTAAGAGATATCTCCTGAGAGCATGTAGTGTCACTTAGTGTGCGATCTCCAATGCAGCTCACGAAGAGAGTCCGTCAGCCAAGAAAGCCCACTCTTGTATCAACTACTGGCTGGGTTGGAACAAGGACTCCCTAGATGGCAATAGTTCTAGATGACTCCAGAATTCCTACCAATCTCAGTGACTGTTCGAGGCCATTTTGCAGCCATTCGACAAAATACCGATTTAACTGGGATAACCATACATTGATTGCAACTTTGAGTCGCAGGCTTACTGTGGTTTACATAGACGAACGTGGAAAAGGCATCGATACTATACGCACATGGAAAAGGCATCGATACGATATGCCACAAAACATCAAAGTGCATTTCAACTGTACAGGGTACATTGAAGAATTGTTATAAAGATAAACAAGTCTACCATAACTGCCGAGATCGAGATCCCACTGTAGGTACTAGTAGTATAAGAAAGCGCAGTTTTAAGCAGGTTTATCTTTAAGAGCCCACTGTAGGTAGTAGTATTATGAAAGTTCCTACAATAAACAGGCACTGCCATGATAGTTTGGCTATTTGCATGTGTGAACCTTTGTATGGACCAAAGTCAAAGGTCACAGGGTGTTCCTATAGGTGAACAGCCATCCACTCCACAAAAGTAGCCTGATGATTCCCTATGGATGAAACCGCTCCAGTTTAAGCCCCCACCAGCTATAAACAACTCTGAAACCATCCCCAATCAACAACATTGTTGGTAACTATGGTTCCCTAGCAACCGACCTCACCCTGCCAACCTGGCATTGATGATGTCACTAGTATCTATGGAAACAAGCCATGACGTCATAACAGAAGGAAATCCAAATCTCCTTCATTCAAGCGGTAGCTACAGCAAGAGCAGGTTATGGTTCTAGTTTTTCGTTCCCTCTCAGGGTGTTCCTATAATTATATGGAGTTCACCAAACCAAACCATGTAGTACACTTTCAGCCTCACCGCTGCAGGTGGGGCAGAGAGCGGCAGTAGGCCTCTCTCAATTAAAAAATCAATCATTGTATATTGCCTGTGAATATCGAAGTTCACCATCGTTGTGTTTTACCTTGCACAATGTTAATACCCCATGTTAAATACTGTATGTAATGAAAGCTGGTAAACGACGAGTGCAAGCTTGGGTTATTGCAATTTTAAGTTTTTATTTCATGGCTGCCACACGACTCAGGAAATGTACTGAAGGTCATGGCAATAAACATGTTATGATGTGCATTGGAGAAACTCAAAATTTAATAGAAAATAAACTTCACCATGCTTTGACGTCATTGGCGGGAGTGATCAGGTCTTGGTGTTGATGGGTAGGTGGCAGGAGTCCCTCACCTGACTACGATATGGGTGGGGTGAGAAGAGAGGCGCTGGCACATTTTTCCCGTTGTTCCATGTATACCCGCCTCTGGATGCGTACCCCTCCCACATTTGGGTGTAGTGAGCTGTGACGGGTTACACTATTGATAGGGAATTTGCTGCTTTTTATGAAATTAATATGCCAGCCAGAATCATAAGAGCCCACTGCAGGTGGTAGTCTTATATTAAAGTACAACGGGTCCGTGAGAGCTCACTGCAGGTACTTACTTAGTATATTTTAAACAGGTTCATGAGAGCCCAGTGCGGGTATATGAAAGTATAGTTTTAGACAGGATCAGCCAGTATAGCCAGTAGTGGTATATGAAAGTGCAGTTTTAAACAGGTCTGTAAAAGCCCACTGCAGGTACATGTAGTAGTATAGGAAAGTATAGTTTTAAACAGGTCTGTAAAAGCCCACTGCAGGTAGTAGTACATGAAAGTATTATTTTAAACAGGTCTGTAAAAGCCCACTGCAGGTAGTAGTATAGGAAAGTGCAGTTTTAAACAGGTCTGTAAAAGCCGACTGCAGGTAGTTGTATATGAAAATGCAGTTTTAAACAGGTCCGTGAGAGCCCAGTGCAAGTAGATGTATATAAAAGTATTGTTTTAAACAGGTTCATGAGGGTCCACTGATAGTGTCCTTGTGGAAAGATGTCCTCTTTTTAAAATCCATCATGACAAACCCCTTGGGGTATATGAATCACACCATCCATATGAAGATTGTTTCGCTTTCTTATGAATTGTAAAAATAATGTTTTCAATATGCAAAACTAGCCGCAGTTTATTAGTACTCAGGAGGGGGGCTATCTGTTGTTTTTCTACTCGTAACTCTGTCCACTGGTGCAATATACAAGATGGGACAAATGTCGGCTGCTTCCTTCATGTAATATTAATGCTGCAGTCCCTACTTGTTATTGGTGGGGTTAGGATATCATCATAACATTGCCACCGCCAAAACAGGCAGATCAATAACACATCTGTTATAACTAGGAGTACTGTCCTAGGACCACTGCCAATGAATGGGACATTGTATTTGACTACTTGCCTGCATGTCTCGTCCTATCTTCTAATCCCCTTCATTGATTGAAGCACGCCAATGGATAGGCCAGATGAACTAAAGAGTGACAATGCTGGGAAGGGCATTGTGAGGGTGTGCCTATCTAGAATGAAGCATGAATGATTGCACTACCACGTGAGCCCCAACAGTAGATCCTCCCCCAAATGATTACTGTGACAGCCTCTCACAATTAGTATTCAACACAGTATTGTATTTGTAATTGAGCTTGTTCTCGTTGCTGCAGAGGCAAGTGACAATGTGACAAATCCCAATTCCTGTTGTTTCTGGTAGTGCATCAATGATTGGTCAGATGTTCTGAATTGGTTAGCCTAATACAGGCATTCCATATTCATGTTGAAAATGTTTTGGTTAATAAAATTATAGACTACCTATTTATGAAAACAAATGAGAAGTCTTATTGATTACATCAGACACCAAAATGAAAAAGCCATTGTTTTATTTGTCCAGTTACTGATTAAAAATGGGCTAATCTACCAGGTACGGTTCTAGATTTTGGATAGGAATCTGACTCAGAGAGAACGGGTTTATGATTAGACGTAGTATCTACATGTTGGAGTGACCTCTTTCCATGACAGATGGAGGACCGGCACAGGGATTACTTTTTATGACGCTTTAGATTAACACCATTTCCTGCAGGAACAATGGGACCCACAGGACCTCTACATTGCCAGAACACTTGGCACTTGTGGGGAGGCCTTTGGGGATTACCACAAACAGATGAATGGCCGCAGAAGGCTTTTAGGAAGTTCCCCCGCTTTCCCGCACTTTTTTATCCATTGGGAGCTTCCGGTTGGGCAAATGTCGTCTGCGCGCGAGGGACGCAGGCTGTTTGCAAACCGGAAGCCACATGCTGTGCATCCCCCACCATTCTGCCTCCCTGAAGACAATATCCTTGTCCATATCTAACACACTCTCCAAAGACGTCCAGATATAGGCCTAAGCTCCAGGTCCGGCTCCAGGGGGTCTCTGCTTTAAGTCACCAAAGCAGGCAGGCTTACTGGCCTCCAGACCTCATTATGAATTCAACATTCGATCAAAGTCTGACGGTTTATGATCCACTTATCGTACCCCTCATATCAAATACCACCCCGTATGCCTGACACTCTAGGGTCGGCAGGTCGGATATTTTTTCCTTTTTTTAAAACTTTTTTTTTACATACCTTAAAATCGACCCAAAAAAGTGTAAAAATGGAAAGAATTTTCCAAAACTGGGATTTAAAAAAGCGTAGGGTCGGCCCTGTTTAGATAGGGTCAGTCGGGTGACCTGAAACAAACCTTTTTCTTTTTTTGGCCTAATCATATATTCACTGGCAAATCGACTTCAACAAACTCACAAATAGACCCTTCTTAAATGCACCACCCCCCGTCCCCAGCTAGAGAAAAATAGACATGGATGCAATTCATTTGAATGCATGTGGATTTGAGACTGAGAGGTGATGTATACGTTGATCCCATACATTATACCCTCGTCCGTCAATATAGCCTGCAAGACACTCGGCCCACACAACACATCAAATTCTATAGTGGTGTAACGGAAGTGGTGGGTGACAATCGCATTCTCGCGTTACATTAGCTCTGACCTCACCAGGCTTCTGGTAAACCATACAGTCTGAAAGTCCGGTACAAGCCTTAATCTCACGTGATCAGAGACAACATGGCCGTGTGTACCGATCAACCTGATTGATAACTATAGTGGGTACCCTTACAGATCCCCATACCTAGAGCCAGATCGTAATCTACATTGTACATAGCTCACTTCAGACACCCCAACACACAGAGTTTATTAGTCTGAGTCCACAGCCCATAGCAAGTTACCCCTAACTTGTGGCTTTTCCGCCTAACCCCACGGACTATTAAGCCCTTCTATAAGCCATCCCTCACAGTAACACCCACACCTATATTGGTCTCTAATGCCTGCCCACCACCATGCACCAGTTCTTCCATAAGCCTCACTGGGAGATGTGGGTGAGATTAAGTATCAATCAACTCCATGTAGGGTTTGCGTAAATCCCTGCTTGTTTCCTGGCTGTGGGAGTTGGTTTAGAACGCCTGCCAGCTCCCACCCAACCACCTCCTGCATATCAAAGGTCCCGCCAGTCGCCACTTCCGGTCTCCTCTATCTCCCACTGAGCCTGATACCATGTCCCTACTATCACACTGTGGTGTCAGCTGCCCACTGCTTTCTATATTTGTATATGTTGGTTTCCTGCTTGTCCGGTGGCGTAGGAAAATGGGATATGTCGGCCCACCCCAGATTAGCCAATACTCTGTTTCCAAGTCTAAGGAAAAACAACACAGAACTCACACAACATACTCCACGGGCAGTGGTATAGGGAGCACTACAGGGGGAGGCTTGCCAAGTTGTACAAATGTGGATTATGTACTCCTTCCCCCGCCCCCGCCCCCGCCCCAATAATTAGCTTACAATGCCTTTCGTGTCCCATTTCCTTCCATCCAAAGTTACTTTCCTCTCCAAACGTGTCTTGACAACCAAAGCTATATGGACGTTTTCTAGATTAAGTTTAATACCTACATGAATTTGAAATAATGTTATATGAGGGTAATGTGATTCCCAAAAGAGAAATGAAGATGTCCAAAGCTTGAATTTATGTTCCCCTTCGCTGCCACCAATATCCAACCGTCTAACTCTCCCCTAGATGGCCTGGAGTGTCTTACCCCATCCAGACTGTCCAGGCCCCATCACCACCACCACCGATCCAGGCCCCATCTCTCGCATCCCCCCCTCCAACAAAAAGTACCCTTATAAAAACACCCTGGTGCTGCAGACGATGAGATTTGACAATCTGGACACGAGTAAGGTCTGCAGAAGTGGCTGAATCAGCATTCTGTCTGTTGTGGACTGGGGTAAAGATAAGGCCAACCCTGGCCTCCTATCTCCCACCCCTCCTCTACTCCTACCCATCACTCTCATGTAGTCCTATCTGCAGTGAAGGTGTCCAGACACTGCAGAAGTGCGGGGAATTCAAGGTTAAAACGTGTCCTTTATATGTGTCAAATGTCACAATAGTCTGAATGAAAATGGGGTATTATTAAGCATTGTTTTGAATAATGATTGAAATTTCACTCCGAAATGTCTCATTATAATCTACATGATGGTACAAGAATGAGAATTTATATTAAATAGGGTGGTTTCTACGAAAAGAAAGGTCCCATAGTCGGTGATATCCTGTTAGATTTGACCAAAATACACTCCTATACTTTATACTTGAAATGGCGAATCAAAGTCAAGGAGGATTAGCCTGATTTATAGTAATACGCCTCCCGAAGTTAAAGAAGACAGTAAGCCCTGTGTGATTCTCCCTTGAATTTCATTTATGATATTCTGGTTAGACGCATACACCCTGTCACTTCCTATAGACATCCACATATCAATGTCCAAACCGTCCGTCTCTAGTGGATGTTCCTGTTTCCTGTTCATGTCTAGCCACTAAAGTCTAGATGATGAGATCCCCGCACCCAGCTACATGCCCTGGATGGCTCCGCGACGGCAAGCTATTAAAACAGTCCCCAGTCTGGGGGGCTGCAAGGCCAGGGGAGTCTCTTCTCCCTGACACCTATCTTGACCCCAATTTGCCGCGCCACGGGGATATAGATTTGAAGAGTTTTCGTATGATGGCTAATGGGGATAGTGTACAAGACTTTACATATGCACACTATAGGCCTATTAAAGGTGCTTTGTCTGTAAGGTAATAAACCTTTATCGATTTAAATTATCCAGGGAGGCTACTCTTTAATGGATATATTTATTTCAATTTTATAGGATCAAAGTCGCTTTTTATAAATTACACTATTTATAAATTGCATAGCACAGATGCAATAGTGGGAGTATGATTAAGAAGTGTGTACATGTGGTCTACCTATTGTGTCACCAATATACATGCAAATGGATTAGGGCATACATTAAATCCAGTTATTTCCCTCACAGTGAATTATCTGTCAATTGCAGGGGGGAAATGATATAGGCGGCCTTAGACTAAGGCCTATATAAAAGAACAGCCAAAACAAGATTTGTCCTTTTTAACCTGTAGACCATTTGGGTATATATCTAAAGTTGGCCTAGAGAAAGCATAATAATCTTCACAACTGCATGCAGGCTTGCTGATATAGTCCATGATTGCTCGTTCATCTTTGACTACAGTAGTAATGTTCAGGCTACCATAGGTGTGCAAACCACCATCCCTATCTTATCCTGTCCTCCAATGAGGACTCTGCGCCTGCTTCATTCCCTACCCATTGATAAAGTACTACTACAGACCCTATACCCACAGGGTGACGCTATACTGATCAGTGCCTGAGATTTGTGTTGTTTTTTCACCAGTGTCGCTGCCAGCTACCATTTGTAAAAAGTGTCGCAAGGGAAATGATTTCCGGATGGAATGGGATAGGATGAATGTCAGGGTGCTTTTGTACAATTCAATTACCATAGCAAATAGTTGCTGCCTGCTTGTCATCCTGCAAGTGATGGATCTATCTACAGTATTTAGTTCTCTGGTCAAGCATTGCAACATCACAGCCCTTGGCTAGAAATCATAGTAAATTGGCATTCTTTATCATAGAAGGGGTATAGACCAATGAAACAGTAACCTCCCAGTTGCAATGCATTTATAAATGTAATATGGCTGCTTCTATGCATAATATTCCCATATGCCTCAATTGGAAGACTAGGCATATTTGCCATTGCCCTTTATCCCCTACGAATTGCCCTTTCCGCCCTTTTCTTGAAAAAAAAACCCCAATCTATTAGAAAGTTTATCTATGTCTGAGGGGCATAATTAGAGGCCATTTTACATTTGCATAGAGCATCATCTGAGAATCAATGTACAATGGGTCCTTCTATATGTGTATGAGTATGACTGAAGACAATGAAACAGATAGAATATAGGCCTATTCTAAAGATAAACTTCAGATATAACATGATACCCATGACTGGTGGGTACGGTTAACCGGAAAGCATCCATGAATCTAGACCCGCCCACGGCTACAACTTCTGTCAAACGGCACTGGTAGGAGAGACACCGACCGGATAACAGCCCTTTCCGGTGCAGGTGTGGGAGGGTGAAGATGGAGAATGTCCTGATGTAGGAATGTCGTGCAACGGGGAGACCATAATATAGGGCCTGATCACAGGAAACTGGTCCTGATGGAGGGAACGAAAAGGCCTTAATAATAATGGACCTTATTATGCCTCTATATGATGTTCCATGTGTCACTAGCATCTAGACACTTTACAGTGTACCATATATTGTCCATCACAGCGTACATTCCAAACCATCATTTACCCATACATAGGCTCACACATGAATGGGCACATACAAGTTGCTTCCCGTCCACCTCTATTGCCATATTCTTCATCCAGCTCTAACAGCAATCATCATTCAAGACGCTCTTAGGACCCAAATTCATAGGCGTTTTCCAAGTTTGATTTTCCTAGGGAATACCCATATATGATATAGTTTTAAAACCAACACAGCCGAAGGCTGGCCAGCAGACAATACCCATGGCTAACCATTCAACTCTTATTCCTCTCCCCCTGCATTTTCCCATCCAACAAAAAATATCGTTATACAAACACCCTGGTGCTGCAGCTGATGAGGTTTGACAATCTGGACAAGAGTACACGGTCTGAGCAATCAGCTGAATCAGCATTCTGTCTGTTGTGGACTGGGGTAGAGATAAGGTCAGCCCTGGCCTCCTATCTGCCACCAGTACTGTGTTTGCACCCACACTCTGAGTAGGTCTATCCACAGGGAGACCAGAGGGTGTCCGGACAGCGGTATTTTATGTGCTTCTGACATATATATATATATATATATATATATATATATATATATATATATATATATATATCTGAACCTAACAATAATTGTGACAGGTACCATGGATGATGGTCCCATAATCGGTGACTTTGTGTGTGAAAATATAATTTGGGATATTAGCAGCAATACCATCAAATAGTACATTATGAAATACAATTCGGTGAAGGAAAATATATAGTTAGTATGAGTGACAAACTACTTAAACAGTTAAAGTCCCCGTAGAGGGCTAGAAGGTCAGGGCCGTCACTGGACCTAAGTTGCTCCACTAATTCATTTATCAATGTAAAACGAATTGCTCGACCCTGAATACCTAGTGGCCGTTTTAGATTCATTTGTCAACCCAGAAAAGTTCATGAAAAAGAACCAGCATATACCGTTTAGATATATTGATAGCGTGTGACCTCTTAGGGCGCAGAGAAAACATGGTCGCTAATAGAAGTTGGAGTCCCTGATTGTTTGATCACCTTGGGATGTTTGTCAACCATCACCCCTACCATGCATGCTCCTGTGGTCCTCATCCCAGTCCCTCCCACCCGTCCTACCCATTGACAGAGAGGGCTCTTGAATGATGCTATACTGATCATTGCCTAGGTCTTTATTTCTTTTTATTTGTAGTTATACATTGAACAGTACATTGTGCTTGAGGCAACACTTTCTGAATTATAGCAATTTCATAGTATCCTATAACAAGATAGTGTGTAGACCATCTTACTCCCTTACAATATGTACACCTACTAGTATATACCTTAGGCTGCCAACCCTCCGGCTTTAGGCCGGAGACTCCGGCTTTTGGACTCTTATTTTGTCTCAGGGTTTCTTGCATCAAAACAAGCAAAATCTCCGGGTTTCAGGTTTAAAAATCTAAATCTAAATCCAAAAAATCTGTATAAAAATATTTGTTGAAGAGTTTTGAAAAATCAACCTCAGAATTCACTGAAATGCACCAAATTGAAGGTAATTCATGAAAATTTTCCCGGGGGGACATCCCCCAGACTCCCCCAAAATTGCATTGTGCCTTCGGCACGACATTATGTGCCTTCGGCACGAAACTATCATCACCACAGAAATGTCTCAGGCTTTTCAACCTCTCACCGGTTGGCAGCCCTGGTCACTCACCGTTACCTATCATCTGATACAAGTGGCATTTCATCCCTATAGATAGGCATGCATGGTGTACTATGTACTACCTAGAGACGTGTATTATAGAGATACACCATACATATGTCATGTGATATCCTATCGTTGAGAGGAGGGAGGGTTAACCTCCGGGGGGGGGGGGGGGGCACTCTTGTTTTTACACGGGTGTACGACTGGTCCTTTGACAACACACACAGAAAAGTGAGAGTCATTGTCGCTAAAACTGCCTGACTCTCAGGTGAGGGGAGTTTTAGCGACAATGACTCCCACTTTTCTGAGGGTGAACCCTTACCCTCGGTGAGAGGGATTTTGGTCAAAAATGACCCTTTTCGCAAAGGATTTTGGTGAAAACTCTGAAATATTAGCCTTTTCAGGAAAGTGACCCTTGGTGAGGGGGATTTTGCTGAAAAAGTGCCCTTCACAGCCGCACACAAGTGTATACAAAAATATACCAAGTGCCCCCCCCCGGGGGGGGGGGGAGAGGTAACCGGAACATGTCCATGAATCTGGACGCCCACGCTCGCCTCTTCCGGTTTGTCAATGCAGGGGAGGATAGACAACCACCGGATAACAGCCCTTTCCGGTGCAGGTGTGGGAGGGTGAAGATGGAGAATGTCCTGGGGCAGGGAATGTCGTACAAGGCTCGGTACTTAATGATAGGAGGTGATGGATGAGCCTACAGCAAGAAACGTGTTAAGAAGAAGGTTACAATACAGCCTGATCACAGGAACCCAGGGGTGGGCGTTATTCTACGTGCAATCGTGAGGTGTTTCAGTGGCCATAGCACAGGTAAGAAGCACGGAATCATAGTTTTTTCCCGCATCTTAAGTTAGGTGAAGATATGATTGCACCTATACACACACAGTTAAAAGTGAAAGGACTACAAAAAAGTGAATAACGCCTGATAAAGGAATATTCAACGTGTCTGGTTTTGTCTGGAGTCATAAGGAACTCGAAAAGGTCTAATAACATGCATCATAGGTTTCGCAGCACATATTCTAGCAAATGAAACCTGTCGACGCAAGGTATCATCCAAGATTGATATTGCCCAGTACAGCTGCACCAGGTACCTTGACATAAGTATACCCCGAGTAATCCTAAAACCTACATACCTTTGTTAGTCTTAGGCTATGGCAGGTGTATTTCAGCTAGGTTTAATCATTTGACATTTGCATACCTAGCATAATTATTATTAAAGTGCATACTTTGTGTACTTGTGTAAAGGGGGTTCGAGGGCATATATAACGATACTGCTGATAATACATGTAGTCCTGCTAAATGTAGGACTTCCTGCTGTGTGCTACTTAACTGCCCTTGTAAGGGAGTGATCATTTTTTAACAACAGGGGGGGTGGTTTTTCGCGCGGAGCGCGCGAACAAATTTTCACCCCCCCCCCCCCGGTCAACGGGTCGAAATTTTTTACCCCCCCCCCCCCACAAGTCGGAAATCGCTGCGCGCGCGGGCCCTTTGAAGCATAGTTACGCGCGGGCTTTTTGGCCCAAAACAGGCTCAATTATTTTGACCCCCCCCAAGAGGGGTCCAAATTTTTTACACCCCCCGGTCAAGGGGTCCAAATTTGTTTGCCCCCCCCGCTGTTGATAAAAAATGATCACTCCCTAAGTAGTATATGAAAAGTGGGCTTGTGACCTTGTGAGTAGTATATGAAAAGTGGGCTGTGTACCACTGACCTTGTAAGTGGTATATGAAAAGTGGGCTGTGTGCCACTGACCTTGTAAGTAGTATATGAAAAGTGGGCTGTGTGCCACTGACCTTGTAAGTAGTATATGAAAAGTGGGCTGTGTGCCACTGACCTTGTAAGTAGTATATGAAAAGTGGGCTGTGTACCACTGACCTTGTAAGTAGTATATGTAAAGTGAGATGTGTACCACTGACCTTGTAAGTAGTATATAAAAAGTGGGTTTTGTGCCACTGACCTTGTAAGTAGTCAAATGAAATGTGGGTTTTGTGCCATAATATTTGTGCTATTTCTAGATAGAACGTGAAAGCTAACCTATGTTTAAGTATACGTTCTAGAAAGTTGTGATTTGTCGCTTGCAAAACTACCAGGGCTGATGTCAGTTCATACCTCTTTTCAACTATAAAGATTGAGACAACATTGATGATGAATCACTGCAGTCATTTCCCTCTTTTCATAAGAGCTATAAAGTCAATGGCCTACTCGGGTTTTGATTCTTTTTGTTAAGCATTTCTTTGTACCTGCTTGATTGGTTATTTCCTGCTTTAATTGCTTCTTCTTGAACACGTTTACTCATGAGTGTCATCTGTATTCAGACACCAGGCATTAGTAGGGTATACTCTTCAGTCACGTGCAACTGGCAAGATACTACAGTTCCCAATAGTTCAAGACGTCTTGCTGTTTATCAAAAATTTGTATTCATGTCCACATCAGTGTACAGTGCCGACCAGCTGCCGACAGTATGCTATTCTCAGTTATAATGTCCATTCCATTTCCAGTAACATATCTATAATTCCATAAAGCCCCTACACACAGGAGTTCTCCAGCCGCGGTTTGTGAATAGCCTTAAGCTGGGTGAGGTGCTCCAACAGGGTCCTGACCTGCATCGTTTGGACAGCTAGTGCCAGTTAAGTATATACCTCTGAAGCAACACAAAATTCTAGGGACTTCTAATAATTCCGAAATATTCCGACACAAAATATAACACTAATCCTTCCCCTCATTAGATAATGACCACCCCCATAGATCTCGTGATGATTAATTTAAAATGTTATTTTGCCTGAACAGTATTCTTTAAAACCAGCCTTTTGTTTATACCCCTTCACCCCCTCCTGTGGCGTGGTGGGACTTACAGCATACGTCCATCCAACCCAGTCACGGAAAGGTCGCCTTAAGGCTAGCCTTTAGACCCCAAGCCGCAGCGCCAGTAGTCAGTTTATATTCATTGGATTTCGACACAGGTTCCCATTTTACCCTACTTGTACCCAGAAATAGAGCACCTTCTGAACTGATCGTACAATGGTGTAAAGACCAGCTGCTTAGAGAAAGTTAGGTGTGACACTAGGGGAACAGAAAATGGATCGGTCTATAGATCTTGGTTTGTGCACATCTGAGCCAGATTATTTTTTACTGTAGACCTGTATTTAACGCTTTTCCTATAGAGGATTCTAGTTATGTAATATGTATGATAAAACACACATACGGACACACGATACTGAATAGAAATCGGTGAATGTCATTGAAAGCATAAATCATTGATTTCATTTCATTTGGAGAAAAACATCCAGAACTAGCTCAAATTTGGAGAAGACTAAGCACTAAAGCGTGAACACCTCCCTATGTATGTTAGAAAAGTATTATCATTTAGAAAATCTGGATTTTGTAATTAAAAGAATCTGAAATCAAGTATCGCGTCAGATAATATGAGATTATGGAATGTTACACCAGCCCTTATATATTACCGACACAAACACTGCGGAAATCCATGGTCCATGGATGTTTCTGATTGACATGACGGTAATATCAACTTGGGAACATTATAATACTATTATTCCCAACAGTGATGCCACTGTGACTTGTCGATTTTTGACCACTGCCAATTAATAATTATCCTCAATTTTTATCGGAATGTTTTAGTGCATCAAGTTGTCTCTGAAACACAATACTTAGATATAGAAGTTACCCCATACGGCCCCCATGTTGGTTCTGCCCTCTGATGGGTTCTGCTAGAAGCGTTTAGACAACCGACTCAGTGGTGTCACCTAGTTGTACTGTTCTGGGATGTACTGTTCGGGCTCAGCTGACACACTTTACACAGTTTGCAGTTTCCCACATACGGTAACAACAGCAATATTATCCGACAGGGGGGGGGGGGGGGTATATACTATAGTCCGTGGCACCAAGAAAGGGACTATTGAATTAGGCTTGTTTTCTATGTGAAATAACATCTAGTAACAATTCAAATGGGCACAAAATATTTCCCAATGAAGAGCTTAACACATACACATGAGAAAAAAAATTACAATCAGGGAAATTGTTCATTCTCTTGCTTGTAAAGTGCAGTTTCATGACAATATCGGTAAACACTCTTTATTGCACATTAGAAGTATAGGAAATATCATCAAAACTTCCCCAAAATGCAGATTTTAAGCAATTTTTGAATATTTCAATATCACTTTGTGGAAAGGCTCACATTTGCATTTCTTTAACCAGAATGTTCTAAATGGTATCATTGTGAAGAAAAAATTGTTCCCTCATTTATTTGATAACTAATTTCATCTCTGACAGTGTATTTCAATTTCTATAGGTGCAAATGCAAATCAAAGTCAACAAAAATACAACTTTTCATAAATGTTTCTAGGGGTTTTACAAATTTCACAATTACCCACATTTCTCCAGAGAAACATGACATTGTCATTACCTTAAACTACAGAGTCTCGGCTAAAAAACGTTTTTTACATGAAGATGATGCGAATACTAGTGCCAAAGTAGTGGATCATGACGTGAAATGCAAAAGGGCAAACATAGTTTGGCAGTCCCTTTCTTAGTGCCACGGACTATATAACCTATTATATTACTAAATGAACCACACCTCCAGTGCGATTTATGGGAAAATACTCGGCTGGGGGAACGGCTTATACGAGTTTTCTTAGTATACTAAAGTAGCTATAAGCAAACCCAGATGCTGGCAATTCAATTTTACATAATTCTAGTTGCGGGTAATATGCGAGATGTTGGCTGTACACAGGAATTCATGGTAACGTAAATTCCCGGGTGCAGTTCAAAGGGTTTTCCCGAAGTCGGGTCCAGCTTATACGTGGGAATTTACAGTATGTATATATATATATATAAAAGCAAAAAGTGTTTGAACATAAGCAACTGCAACTTGAAATAATGGGAAATTTGTTCAAGTGAATCTTTTATTTTTCATTGTGTCGATAATACCTATAAAACGTAGCGAATGTATATATATATATGTAGTGCCAAGAGTACAGAAGCGGAGTGTGGCTTCCACACACTCCCTGCATATAACTTAGAACAACATATACTGCAGTAATAACAAGCCCGTCTGCATGGCCACTCTTTTCTTCGAAAGAAAATATATATATATATACTTTTCACACATTATCACATTAGAGTACAGTTTGTTATCTTCAGATTTCGGCCTCTTTGTTATATAAAGAGTCGACAACGCAAATTGAAGGGGCGCAATGACAAGTGATGACAACTGTGCATTCACTCTCAAGGTCATAAGGTCAAGGCTGTTTCAAGGTCACACAGGGCACCGACCTGAAGCCGAACAGGAAGAACATCGATGTGTCTGGTGCATGATTACCCCAAGGGTCCAGTAAACACAGACACTGCTAGGATAAGTCTCACTCAAGTCTTCTTCAAAAATACTTAATCAGTGCGTTTGTGTACGCTACTGCTGGCTCCCTATACAAACGAGCAACAGTCGTATTTGGGTAACAAACCACCTTCTGTGGTATCCGAAAGCCGTTCGTCGTTCCACCGCTGTATCCACCAGTAGGGGCCCGAGCATGTCCTGCTGCGGGTTTCCCTGGTGGTGGATGGCGGCGACACATACTGGGAGCATGCGGCCGAGTATACCGGCACGCGTTATGGGAGGGTAGGAAATCAGCTGCCGGGATCCATGATACTTGTAGTTTGTGCAGCGTATTCGGTGCCGAGCAGGCCGCGCCACAGAAGTGTGTACTCCTGTACAGTCTCCTTAAGGCGACGCTTGTTACCTCGCTCCCTGAAAATTTATAGTTTTAAAAAATATATATTCTAAGTACATGCAGGTATACAATAGTTGCCTTGGACGGCAAAAACATACAATAGTTTATTTGGTCATATTTTACCTAAATTCAATTTAATATTATCAAGCTTGCACCTCAAAATATTATCCTTTAAGCCGTTTCGGTTTCTAAAATCGTTGTTCTTTATTTGCAAGAAATCACCCCGAGGACGTTTTGTGAAAGGTTAACCATATCAGTTTCCAATAGGGTTCAGACTATCATATTGTCATTATAGCTTTTGTTGTTTTAGTGGTTTTTTTTAAGGCAGACAGAACGGTGCTACTTCACTGACTTGAGGATCTTGCGTGCAAACTGCTCCTTGTCAGTCCGAGTGGCTCGTGCGGTTGGGAAACCCTCTTGGTTCATGACTTCAGTCAACCAACGACACAACGAATCAAAGTGGTGCCGGTTCAGCACCAGAAGTACATCAGCCATTGAGTCTATCACAGCGCGAGGCGACTCGCCTCCTATGGCCTAGGGAGAGGCAATTTGGTAATATTAACATTGGCTGCAATAGTTTTACATAACACATGATAAATCAATATCATTGGAATTCAAAAGTAGTAAAATATTTCAAGTATTATGCTGCCACTACTGGATGGTGGAAACTGAACTAAATCTTAAAGATAAAAATATAGATTATGGGATGACCTGCAAAATTAACAATCTACGTGAATCAGCTTCACATTGAATGAATAATCATTTAAAACTGAGCCTACCCTCATGAGTTTGTCCACTAGATTTTGACCTTGATCCTCGACTACTTGTTTTGTGCTGTCGATTCTGGTCCCGGCCACCACAAACTCCGTCTGGAGAGTGTACAGTTAATGAGTATTAAAACCGTGACGCATGCCAAAATCCAGTTATGGATTTTTTTTAACATTTTATTTTTGAATATAATACGGCCGGCTATCATATTCATACCACACTTGGCCGGCAGAACAAAAGAAATGGCCTGACTGTATATGACGTACAAAAGATAAGAAAACACTCACTGGTGTGGCTTAGTCATGGCTGAGTACACTCGGCTGCGACTCGTGATCAGCCTTGACTGCCGCCAATATCCTGAATACAGGACTCTGGCTGTGGTTTAACTACTACATATCTGATTTAGTGTGATTTCACTGTGACTGGAAAATGATGCATGATGATAATAGCTATAATGGGGTTTCTACTCGAATTCATGAAATTAATCTATACGTACCAGGAAGGAACAGGCAGATTTGACCGTTGGACTCTCAGGCATTTGTAATGCTAGAATACCTGCAAACATTTGGCAAAATGTCTTATAATTTCAATTTTAAAAGATGTAAAGATAACTTTGCAATCATCATCATGATGCAATGGTGTATAAAGAACAGTCAA
Organism: Harmothoe impar; assembly: GCA_947462335.1. Lineage (NCBI taxonomy): Eukaryota > Metazoa > Annelida > Polychaeta > Phyllodocida > Polynoidae > Harmothoe > Harmothoe impar. The sequence continues at coordinate 26,634,148 of OX381705.1, read as the reverse complement.
CGTGATTTGAAGGATTCACTCAATGTATTGTCTCGCCGAAACCCACAGTAAATTATAATGCCAATAAACCTGTTAACCCAGTAGGGAAACATCATGAATGTATTAAGATGGGACAACTAAGTGATTGCCTGTGTGACTTCTTGGTAACAATTTATTTATATGACAATACTGACCTGACTGGAAAAGACCTAAACGGTTACAGTTGTCATCCTCCAGTACGGCCGAGTATTTCTTCACCACCTGGAGGACGAAGGGTGCATTTATTAAATATTACTCACGAAAATTCATACTTGGAAGAACAATATGACCATTGAATCGACCACTTTACATTTTAGCTTTTCCATCTAAAAACTGTGTAAAATATCATATCGCATATCTATGAGTATTTGTACCATAAACGTTTCTATCACATACCATAAACGTTTCTATCACATATTCTCACATCATGTGGGCTTAAGTTTTGTACTTAATACCCTTATTATTTATTATATTATAGGTCACAACAGACATATATCGGTGAGTTCTGTGACTACTTCAGTTCTCTATAGAAGCTTTACTTACTTGCGCAAGGAAGGCCATGAAAGCGTCTACCACATCTGGATGATTTTGAAACCCTGAAATTGTTGACAATCGAAAAATGGTTGGTACATGTATAATCAAACAGATCATGATACAGTGTGTACAAACTGATGAAAAGTTCTCTTTGTTTTAAAGTTGGTATCCCAATTGGGGTGACTAGAATTGACCCCTCTCGATAATTACCTGAAAGTTCTGAATGTATACTTTTCTTCTGAAATGGGTGCTTAATTCTGGTTACCAAGAGCCTTAAAGGCTCTAATGTATAGTGTTTGATAGCATCTAAATCTACAGCTTTCATGGAGAAAACTCAAGCATGGGCAAACTATCTGAGATATGCTACCACCTGTGCAGATGTCAATGAACTAATGTGTTAATGAATGGGGTTGAGCTACTGGGTCTGCAATGGGAATATCTTGTAAACAATATACACAGCTGCCACCTTGTGGTTTAGAAGAGAGGTATGCTAATTGCTTTATTTTTGACTGCTCAGTGAAAATTCATTTTTGCTATTGTGTGGGGATTTTTGTATGGAAATAGTTCTCATAGAGCTTTAATACTTTCACATATGTCTTACAACATCAGCATGCTTATCCCCATGCTGGAAGTGGAAATTCGTCACCACAACAGTTGGGATACCAACTTTAACTGACCCTTTTCATCCCAAATACCATGGGGTGAGATGGCAGACACCGTGCAATCATCATCTTTATTTGGTCAGGTTTACTGGGGTTCCTTCACAAGAAATCATACTAACATGAGTTTTTAATAACTTTTAATAAATACCTCAATGTGAGTCTACCTTGAATATTGTTGAAATATTTACCTGTTTCAAATAGAATTAGACTCCGCGTGCACAGAGAATGGAACAACAGCCGTCCGCTCGTGCTGTACGTCTCGTTTTTAACGTCCGATGCAAAGAGCAACATCAGCTGAAAATGAAAGATGTGTTAACTAGTGCACTCTTTGTCATTTTAGTGGTACAATACAATCTTACAATACAATACCAGCGCTACATGTGGACGTAAGTGCAAGTGCTACATTTTGTATATATACATGAAGTCATGCAGAAATAATGTGGCCTGAAAATATAAGAGTGAAAGTAAACATGATTATATAAGGGCAAATTATTAATTTTAATAAGAGGCACTATTTCTACCCTTGGCTTCAACCTACCTGTTTGGAGATGTCTAACAGCGGTGGTTGCGGCACGGCGTTGTACAAGTTGGCTATAAGGTGACTGACATCTGCAGCCAGAGGGGCGAAATCATCCATGAGCGTGCGTAGAACTTTCTTCAGCAACTCAGCAAAAGCCTAAGAAAAATTCATAAACCTCATTTAAGCATCCTAAACAAGGTTCATGATAAGCAATACCAGTACATGTATTTAAACACGACAATGGCTGCAACATCTTTATTGGCCATTAACCTGCACCTAGACATGACTCTACTAAACTTCCAAAAACCCTCATATTATCAATACCTAGCTTTGGTGAATATTGTATAACCTGCACTGGAGGTTTGGGTCGATGTCTGGTATGCGATAACTGATGGTAGATAAGTTCCTCGTAGTGGTGCACCTACCTCTATGATGGCGGGGTCGGTGACCCAGGCGGTGGCTACCTGTGACAGCACGGGCAGCACTTGTTGCAGCACCAGAAGGGCCGGCTGGGGCTGGCTCACCTCGGGCAGCGCAGCCGGCGCCGCGCCAGCCGCAGACGCGCCGTCGTCTTCCTCCTCACGCCACCTTGTGTTCAGCGAGCCAAACAGCCAACACAACATGTTGAGTTTCACCAGGATCACGGACTTGGATGCTGCTGTCGGCTGCAGTGGGAGGTGAAGGTCATGGTTAACACAGCCCAGTTCAGTGAGAAAGATCAGTAAGTACTTGGTCCATGTACATAACTAAGGGAGTGTCCATATTTTGACAACAGAAAGGGGAGGTGGGTTTGGATGGGGGGGGGGGGTAAAGATTTTGGACCCCTTGTCCAAGGAGGAAGGGAGGTTAAAAAAAAAAGTCAACCCCTCTTGGATGGGGGAGGGGGGGAGGGAGAACGGAAAAAAATCATCTATTTTCAGCTAAAAAGTCTACAAAGGCAGCGTGCAAACAATTTCCGAGGCATTGGGGGGCGGGGGAGCCTCCATGAGAGGTGAGTGAAAAAATGTCCACGGATCCACACAAAAATGCCACCACCACACTGTTATGATACCCTTAGGCTCAGTCAATCCCAAGAATATAGCTTCTACATGTATATAAATTCTTATTGGGTGTGTGTGGGAATCAAAGACTTATTCAATATTAGGTGTGTGTGGGAATCAAGATGAACACGGTTTAGTGCTGACCATAACACAGTAGTGTACCCACCTGTTGCTGGGCCGCCTCCTGCAGCTTCTGGATGTGCGGTGACAGGATCACGTTCAAGTCATTCATGATGGTGTCCACGGGCAGCACCGACAGCACGTAGCCCAGACACGCCATCAGACGCACCGCATCACGCGGCTGCAAACAACGACACACGTTAGGCCAAAAAAAAAAGGTACGTTTCAGGCAGAAAGACTAGGGTCGGTAGGTCGGATTTTTTTTTTTTTTTTTTTTTTTTAACATGAAAGTACTAGCCATCCTCCGTGGAAATTCTAAAAATGACCCAAAAAGTGTAAAAATATGAAATTTTCTTCGAAATTGCATAAAAAAACGTAGGGTCGGCCCTGTTTTGCTAGGGTCGGTCGGGTGACCTGAAACAAACCTTTTTTTTTATTTGGCCTTACTAGAAGGTAACTTAGAACATGTGCCTTAAAGTGAGTGTGACCATACGATATTATTGTAAAGAAGTATCTTTGATGGGACTACTTTTGGGATGAATGCATTTGAAATATTGAATAAATATGTAATAACACCACGAGATCCCATCCCGAGAATTCAGCCCACGAACCCATCCAGTGCCTCTTGTTCTAACTTCGATAGGCATCAACTTTATTACACAATTTTGTATATAAGTAGTGTACTTGTTTATGACCTACCTTCAACATATTACTATCCAATGATTGCTGAAATGAAGAGATGCCAACAAATTAATATTTCATTTCATATGTAGCTTGGCCGAATAACTACAACTAATCAAGTTAGCCAATTATTATTGATATGATTTGCCCTTACAAATAAAGCACATTTCCTATAATTGCAGAGAGAGATTTTAAGCTAAAACATAGTGTTACGTCGTAAAGTTTCGTTGTGCGAGTTAAAATCATCATGGTAAGGAGGTCGGTATACCGGGTATCTTGAAATACATTTATACAATTTTAATTCAAAAAAGTTTTAAAAAATAAAAAAGTCCAACACCATTGACTGTTGTCCCTACCTTACTGACGCTGAGTATGGAGGATACGAAGGGCATGAGATGCGCCTGGTTCTCTCGCACCACCTCCTTGAGTGAGAGGGTGGCAGACTGCGCCAGCTCCGTACTCTGCAGACCCTGGAGGAGGAGCGGGATCACGCTGCTCAGCACCTCCGGGTGCGCACTGATCCACTCTGCGTAAGCACCTGCACAACATAGCAAACAGTATATTGATATGCTTCATATATTAAATGAATAAATTTCCCAGTTTTGCCTAGATTTCAATGAAAATACTGATGTCATTTGATATGGAGAGCTTAGGGAAAAGGTAGGAATTCTGACATGAAAGTATGAAGAGGGGGCTATCTCTGAATTTACAGCTTCAAGGCTACATAACCAAAGCTGTGTAAATCCTAAATCCGACGCTCTGCCAAATCCAACTTCTGTTCAGAAGGCCTTTCCATTTATGATTCTTCAATGAGACAGTTTTGCAATCAACACGACTCATGCCAATGCGAAGTTTACCTGGATATATATGTAAATTTGTTTAAGCCATCGATCTATGGTATTTATCGTACTTTAACAGTACATAATTGATTAAACTTACCTATTAGGTAGAGAGCTTGAGAGACTAGTTTTTCGTGTGTGCAGGGTATTTGTGACAACATGTTGAAGAGGGAAGGTAAGCACACTCCCTCTTCAGAGTCCACATTCTCAGCTAAAGCAGTGACCGCGAATATGACAGCCTCCACCTCCTGCGAAAATAGAGAAAAGACAACGTTAGCAACAACAGATTTCATCTATGTCACAGCAGTAAGATTACCAGTACTCTTTTGATATAATGAAAGAATACAATGTGCATCAAATCACTGCATGGGGCTATAGTCAAATTTATCTTTTCTGAATTATTTTTTTACAACGCAGAAGGGGGGGGGGGTGACCAATTATTTGGGGAGGGGTTGCATCTGCGTACAGACTAAGATCTACATGAAAGTACATTTTGAGTACATTTAGTGTACAGAGGTATAGAGTGTGGCTAGCTCCCACGTCCACCTACCTGCCAGGGAACCGTTTGCATAGATGACCGTTGTATAATACTCTGGAAGAGCCTAACTAAATTAACTAGCACCAGATTATGAAGAAGATTGTAGGCATACATCTGCAACAAGAAAGCAAGGACATTTTGACATTTTCAGGTGGATGTAACATGTGAGGACTTGTCATACTTGGTTGAATTAGGGTATTATTGTTTGATTAGTTAAAAATTGCGACATCACCTATGCTTCAGTTGTCTTTTAGTCTTAACTCATTTTTAGCTCAGGCAAATTCCCATATCTTTCGTTATTATGGATTGACCTTCCAATGAATATACATGTGTTTGCATATTCATGCTTAAGATTGCAGGCCTATACTATTTAAGAAAAATCATTGTGGAATATATTTATTATATAGCAGGGAATGTGCTTCGTATTTTCACACAAATGTCATATTTCACCAACATGATCATATGTTTAACAGCTTACCAGAGTATCAGATATATCTTGTCGATAGCATCGATGACGTTCCTTTTCCTCTGTTAATATAAAATTAATATTGCATATCAAAATAAGCACTGAAACAAGTGAATCACTACTAGAAATTACTAACTTAGGGAGTGGTCATTTTTTAACAACAAGGGGGGTTGGTGGATTTGGGGGGGGGGGGACCAAAAAAATGTGGACCCCTTGAAGGGGGGGGACCAAAATAATTTGGACCCCTGTTGAGGGGGGGGCCAAAAAAATTACACCCCTATTTAGCGGAAAAGCCCGCGTGTTACTATAGTTCAAAGGGATCGGCCACGTTCAATTTCAACCTGCCTCGAGGGGGGGACCAAAAATTTTTCAACCCCTCTCGCGGGGGGGACCAGAAAAATTCCGACCCGCTCGTGCGAAAATCCACTGACCCCCCCCCCCCCCTGTTGTTAAAAAATGACCACTCCCTTAGTGATAATTTATCCTTCAGAATTTACCAGCCATGGAGGTTACACAAAGATATTACAATTGCAAAAGTATTAACAAAGTATTAAAGAATGGACAATATCAAATCATATATGACTTTTTTTCAATTCTCATATATACCTCCTGAATGCATTAACCAGTGTGGTATAATCCGCTATCTGTCCTTATCAGTGCTTACCTGCATTCCATGATGTATATTCCTCGTCTGGAGGGTACTGCGCCTTCTGCAGCAGTATGTCAACAAGACTCATGTAGGTCGGTATGTACACCTGTCCCAGTATAGCGTACATGTTCGGCTCAGACGCAACAATGTCGTCCTGGAGAAAGGGGAGAGCAAATAAAAGCTACATTTGGATTGCACAGATGTGTCACATTGCTTTAAAATACACAAAATTGTTTGATTACAACTAAATTAAACTGCTAACATAGCATGGGCATGATATAAGAAATTTACACTCTTGGTACAGAACCGCTATAGTTGATTCAGTATAACTTACCTGAAGGTTATACCAGAAGCCAAATGATATGTCGCTACAGTTCTCATCTACTGGATAATGACCAGGGATAGCTGTGCATTCCTAAAACAAAACAATCAAAATAACATGTAGTAACCGGCGATTCGGCTCGTCGTCGTGGGATTGCTGCATCATTCCCGTTACTTTTATATATAATCCCTGTATGCTCATTTAAATAGTTTTCTATTATCAATAGTATTAACTCATATTGTATGCAAATACATATTTCGCCATGCGTATGGCCACACAATGACGTGAAATGTAATAGAGCATATCATATTGTACGGTATGTGATTTCATTTTGATCGCAGAGCGCTTATTTATCGAGAGCATATTTTGCCAGATCATGACTATCTGAGGTGACTTACAAGAACTAATTTGACCAAGTTGATGGCCAGATCTCTCTCCTTGTCCGCTCCATTCGTAAGGTTTAGGATAAGTTTGCTGCAGTTGTCAGCTGCACATGCGATTAGCCGCACTAAACTTTGACACAAATCCTGAAATTACAAAAGCGTTTTACTCATCAATAGTTGGAATACATTACTTAAGATTTATAAAAAGATCTTCAGTAATTCTATTAAAAGCGTCTGGTTAATACGTTCTTGTAGCACATATATGGAGATATCTTATTTATCTCATTTTAAAATATAAATGACCAATATTAACCATTACAGTAAAACCTTGCGTATAATCCTAACTCGCGTATTAGCCGCACCCCAACATCGGGCTGATCCTATAAGCCCCACCGACGATCTGACTTGCATAGGCCCTACTAGCCGCTGCTTATACGCGAGGTTCTACGGTAATATCAACGACCGAGTGTCTTGTTAGCACCTACCATGTCTTTGTCGTTGATAGCTGACTGGAGGTGCGGCGCCAACTCCAGGATGTGGGGCAGAAGTCTCTGCATACACGCAGGGTATCTGCAGCAAGTAACAAGACAGCTTACTTGGCGTGTCCAGCTTTGTCACACGATAAGTGATTTCACTCCTAATGTATGTAAATGCGCTAAGTATTCCCTTTTCTTCTTTAATTTATACAATATGGTTATGTTTGATCGAATTTCAATAAAAGTTCAACTCTATTATAAAACCAGCCGAGTTGCTCTGTTGCCAGCATTGGCATTATTAGTGCACATAATGATGAATCATGGAGCAAAAACAAACATTGAGTGACTATTATTCTTTGCACTGGTTATGTATAATAATCCTGGCCCTCATGTCCAAAGAGGGTTCTGCTAAAACTTAGTATAAAACTGACCTATAGTTTTCCTGGTGGGAGAAGGCCTGAACCAGTGTTTCGATGGCCGTGTCGAAGAGGTCCTGGTTCTGAAGAGCCTTGAAGACGATGACGATAAGAGGCTCTGACTCGATGACCGGTATACCAAACTGCACCCAGCTAGAGAAGCAGCGTAACGCCTGGCCGTGCACCGCTGTCGGACTAGACGGCTGCATTACACTCTGTAGCAGGGGCAACACTGGAAGGACACATACATAGTGAGATTAATATAAATGTTGCGACTTTATTGTGTTAGTGTCGTACATGTATTGTTATAATTATGATTGATCAGTCTAAGGCATAGAGTACCCACAATCGATGAGTACATACAATTTGTAAAATACTGTATTATTACAATTTGGTAAAATACTTCATAACCGTAGGTATATTAATTCTCCACAGTACCCTAGACTCATACATACCTTGATTAAGGGCCTTCTGCAATTCATTGCGAACGATTCCGCGCTTGTGTTGTGTCAAGTGGCTTGTAAAAAACTGTTGAGGTAGAGCAAAAATACTGTTGATTATCAGAAGATATACATTATGTAGCAATCACAAGATTAAAAAATTAAACTTGCTTTTAGATAATTCTCATTATTGTTTCAATATCAAATGCATAAACAATATTTTTCGTTGACTACATTGTACCTCTGATAAATATAATCAAGTCTGTGACATACAAGTAAGAACCTTTGAAGTATTATGTATACGACTCACCTCTTCTGGCAATACAGTTAAAATCTCAAGGAGGACTACGCAAACCTGCGTAGGCTGAAATACACAAAAAGGGAATACATGTACCGGTAGATAGTAGTACCGTATATCAAAATTTATTTAAAGTTGGTATCCCAATTGGGGTGACTAGAATTGACCCCTCTCAATAATTACCTGAAAGTCTTTAATGTACACTTTTCTTCTGAAATGGGTGCTTAATTCTGGTTACCAAGAGTCTTAAAGGCTTTAATGTAAAGTGTGTAATAAAATCTAGATCTACAGCTTTCATGGAGAAAACTCAAGCATTGGCAAACCATCTGAGATATGCTGCCACCTGTAGAGATGTCAATGTACTAATGTGTTCATGAATGGAGTTGAGCTGATGGGTCTGCAATGGGAATATTTTGTAAACACTATACACAGCTGCCACCTTGTGGTTTAGAAGAGAGGCATCCTAATTGCTTTATTTTTGACTGCTCAGTGAAAATTCATTTTTGCTACTGTGTGGGGATTTTTGTATGGAAATAGTTCTCATAGAGCTTTAATACTTTCACATATGTCTTACAACATCAGCATGCTTATCCCCATGCTGGAAGTGGAAATTAGTCACCGCAATAGTTGGGATACCAACTTTAACTAATCTATAGTGATAACATCAGGCAAAGTACAACAACTATGCCCGCTTTGTGTGTATTCATCTGTTTTATCCCTTCATATTCAACATAAGTTCATTTACATTATTTGACATCATTCGTCACAACATCGATTTTGCAAACACCATACTATTACTGATCGGGCATTGATAACTGTGTCCTTGTTTATAGTCCTGGCCATTAATATAGTAAGACTGTGTGTCTGGCAGTGTATAAGATCATGAGTACCAAGCTTCCTTATGCTTAGAATGATCAATTTTGTATCTCTGAAAGGCGCAGCAATAAAGCAATGCGATGAATTTACAAGATATCCATAGGTTTACCGTTAGATGTGGCAGGTTGGCTTGCTGAAATGACGACAGTATGTCCATCACAGCATTCGGCCACGTCTCCGGCATCGTGTTGAGCGCTAAGGAGGCCAGCTGCATAACGACAAAAGTACATACACATTAACTACAATTTTTACCGTCTAGTGTAGGAAATAAATATATTAAAAAAACGCTTTTGTCATGTTTAAGAAATGGCAAGACCACTGGTGTATTGGTGAGGATAGGTACTGTAACCTTATTATACATTTTATCACATTCTACTACATCAAATTTAGACATTAAATTATCAGTATTAAATGTACTTATAGTATTGTATATTAGAAGGTTGGGTGGTAACTCACAGCCACGCAGAGCCTTGTGAGGACCATCTTAGGCCCAGCAGCGAAGCCTGCGATCTGCTCCAGGAGCTGTGTCCGCAGCTGGACCACCCGCTCGTCTGGCACCTCATGCCTGAAACACATATTTATAGTCTTTGTTACTATAAAATATATTTACCATTCCCTCTTCAGCAATTAGATCTTAACATTTTTAACTCTCTTTTATTTAAGAAATCTTTATTTCATCTGGAAAAATATGGACTGCCTTTACTCGGTATACCACCAAGAAGACTTGTCCAAGCACTGGAATGTATGTTATAGAATGGCATCTCATTAGTTTACTTAGTCTTTGCACCCCAATACTAGAGCTGGCCAATTTTTCTCTAGATCAGATAGCAGAAGATGTACAATGTACAAATAAACTCTCACCAGTATCTTGATATCTTGACATAGAGGCAGCTAGCACCAAAGAACTGTACTTCTTGACTCTGAAAGAGTGGGTGGAGGGGGCCAGGAGAAATATTAAAGACAGAGTAAAGAAAAAGAAATTGAATCAAAAGGACTTTCCAATAGCAGAGATAAATACTCTTGGCCAGAAATCAAAAGCTGGCGTACCTTACAGATTATTTGACTACTTTCCCAATACGCTGCAACAAAAATCAATTTCAAGCTAGCTTGCTGAATTAAAACTGGCATTTAAAGATTCTTCGAAGGGTGATGCAGCTATGTCCTATAATACTCGAACATAAAGTATGGATGTATATGCATCTAAATTCGGTGTGTCACAATCAAATATATGATTTACCACTACATGTATTTGAGCGTTAAAATGTCAACTTGAATAGAAAATTACCCGAGCAACTTACCAAGTTGTGAAGGGGAATTGAAGTTCTAACGAAGCCAAGAGGCACTATTGAGTGCTTAGGGGAACATGGGAGAAGACACCACCGGAAGTAGCCAGTTGCTAGAGCGCGAGCAACAAAAGGGGATACACTTTAAATACTAGTAATAAGTCTATAAAAATTACCTTATCAATACTCAACCTTTTGTTTTAATTTAACCCCTTTCAAGGAGGAAGCCAGGGGATGGTAGGTGGGCCCATGTTCCCCTAAGCACTCAATAGTGCCTCTTGGCTTCGTTAGAACTTCAATTCCCCTTCACAACTTGGTAAGTTGCTCGGGTAATTTTCTATTCTAACTCGCCCGGCACTATTTTCGTGCCGGGCAACCTGGGAGAATTTCAAAGCGTTATTAAAAGTGAATCCCCATCACGAAAGGAACACAAAACACTTTTATGAAATAAATGAATCACTAGAAGTGGTTTATTTTTAAACATAATAAACACAATCCTTCCTGTAACTCGAACATCTTTGGTTGTAACAATTCATAATATTATGCACACTGTTTGCAGCATTTTATGATTCAAGTATGTTATCACAGACATCTTGCTCAACCATATTTTATCACTCTGTGTACCAGTCTTATAACAATATCACATCCCATCACCTGTACTAACAGTCTTGTAAAGTTCAAGCTCACTGTTATCACAATAACACAATTCATCCATAATTATCAAGTAACATCTCACCCAGATCCACCTGAGGATCCTCTTCCAATGGCTTCTTATAATGCTTGGCCATGGTTTTCTCTGTCCTCCAAGACCCATACTTCAAAAGCACATTGGTCGCCACACCCAACTGTGCCCCTGAAGATACACCCGCACCTCTAGTAGAGTGGGCACCAAACTTTGTGCCCACCCCACTAATTCTCAAGACCGATACTACCCATCTACTGATAGTATCCCTTGACACCGGGTCATGTGGGCTCCTGAAGGACAGGAACAATTGCTTGTTCTCTCCCTCTTCTACTAACCTTAAGGGCTTAGTTTTCTCCAAATAAGCCCTCAAAGCTCTGACGACACATAGTCTCTTTTCAGCATGGTAGGGTTTTAACACTAACTTCTCCAAACGCTCGCCTGTTCTGGCCGTTTTCATGAGCTGTGTTAACACAAATACAACTTTCCCTTCATCATCTTGCTCTATGAAGTCAATGTTCAATGCCATAGCCACTTGGCCTCTCTGCCCTGTAGTAAGCAATATCAAGATCAACACTTTTTTGCCCAACTTTTCCAAGGACATTTCTGCATTTACTCCCCAACTTTTCAGTACCTTGAATACTTTACCAACATTCCAAAACTTTGTATACTTCGGGCCAGCTGGGTTTTCTAACCAAGCTGCTCGCACCGCTCTTCCTACCCAATAGGAAGCCCCCATCGTTTCACCAGTATCAGTTCTTGGTAACAAAATAGACAATGCACAACGAGCACAATTGATTGCTCCTGAAGAATAACCTTCCTCTGACAATGATCGAATGAAAGCACACACTTGAAAATTGGTTGGATTCCTATAACTAATTCTCTTAATCAAACAGAATGTATCCCATTTTTTGGAATATGTTGCATATGACTTTCTAGAACTCTTTTTCCAACTTTTAATTAGAAACCTAGCTGTCTTTCTATCACAACCTTCTTCATGAATCAATCTTTGTTCTAGAATAGCAAAGCAATCAGGCCTATGCCTCTTTTGAACCTGCTGTCGTAGTCTGGATTTGGCAGAATGTTCCTTCGCTTTCTTCCGATTTTCATTTGTCTCTTTGCCTTGGCCTTCAACCTGGTGTACCAGGCACTCGCTGGCCAATCTGGCGCTATCACAATCATTCGTTCTGGTTTTTCTTCCTCTATCTTCCTCAACACTCTCTGTAGCAGGCTGAAAGGCGGAAATGCGTACGCGTCAATATTGGACCATGACATACCAAATGCATCACAATAAAAAGAACCCGGATCCGGTCCCCAAGATACATACATGTCACATTTCGCATTCCTGTATGACGCAAACAAATCCACTAAAGGCAGGCCAAATTTTAAACACACTTGTTTATACACCTTCTCACTCAAAGCCCATTCAATATTGTCTTTGAAATTTCTGGATGCCCAATCTGCCTCTACATTCAACACACCCGGTAGATAAGAAGCTGTGACCCATGAGGATGTGTCCTCAGCCCAGCCCCAAATCCGTTGGGCTACCTCATTACACACTGTAGATCTGACACCCCCCATCTTTCTCACATACGCTAAGGCTGTAGTGTTATCTGTCTCAACATGTACATGAACACCCCCTTCTTTAGAAAAGGTTTGGATTCCCAGATAAACTGCCTCCAATTCCAAAGCATTAATGTGCCGGATTTCATCCTCATCCCACCTATCTCCTACTGAAATCCCTTTGCAAACAGCACCCCAGCCTTCCTCACTGGCGTCTGTAGTCACTCTAAGATCAGGTGTGTCAGATCTCACCACTCTCAATGCTGTATCAATATTATCCAACCACCAACACAGATCCATCTGTGCAGCCCAGGACAATGTCAACTCAGCATCAAAATTTCCCAAAGAATGTCCCAATGCTTTGTTTCTAGATAATTCTAGCTGTTTAACATGAGCCATCCCATAGTCCACACCTGGAGTGTATGCTATGAGAAGTCCCAGTACCTCAGACACTCTTCTCACCGTAGGTTGTTCTTCAATCAACAATTTACTCACTTCCTGTTTTACTTTATCCACTTTATCTTGTGTCAAAGTTACTTGTAACATTGATGAGTCAATAACAAACCCCAGAAACTTCAATTGATGACTTGGCATCAATGCTGACTTCACAGGATGAATTACAAACCCCGCATCATCCAGTATGCGAGCTAATACATTTACCGATCTCCAACATTCATCCCATGAGTCAGCCATGATGAACAGGTCATCAATATATGGGAAACACTGTACACCAACCTTCCTCGCTTCCACAAACAAAGGTGTCAACATTTTTGTGAAATACCTTGGCGCACATGCTAATCCATTAGGCAAACATGTATACTGATACAACACACCATTCCACCAGAATTTTAGATACTTTCTATCTTCTACCCTAATAGAAACAGAATAGTATGCGTCCTGTAAATCTATGGAACTCATGTAACAGTCAGCCCTTATCATCTCCAAAGCAGTACCTAACGATGCCATCTTGAAATGTTCATAGACCACAAATTTATTCAACTCCGTCAAATCCAAAATAATACGTACTGTATTATCCGGCTTGGGTCTAGTGAATATGTTTGAGATCCATTCACCTTCCTCATGCATGGTTTCCTCCAAAACACCTTTTTTCAACATTTTTAGAATTTGAACGTCAGCTCTTTGTTTATCAGTTTCAGATAATCTATACAGATTAGGTACTGAACATTGTACTGGTATTTCTACAAATGGTATTTCAACCCCAAATACATTATTTAGAGTCCAATCATCATCCGTTACCGTTTCCCAAAAATCCATACTATGCCTTATCTGACCTCCTTCAAAATTCTCTGATAAATTGTTACATTCAAATTCCAAACTGATTTGATGCTTACCAACCTGTGAATCCTCAGCTAGATTCACCTCCTTCTGTTGAAGTTGTGCTTTTCTTGAGGATGAAGATTCTGCAGAGGGCTTTGCTGCTGCTGCTGTTGCTGCTGCATTCCTCGGCCTCTGGGCCCTCCCCTCTGCCCACGGCCTCGATTGGGTAGAGAAGGTGGTTGAAAACCCTGCTGATTCTGACGATAACCCTGATTGGGATAATGCTGTTGTCTTCCACCTCTAGCTCTTCCTCCTCTGTTCTGGAATCTGCCCCCACGACCACGTCCTCGTGTACTCGATGGAAATCTCTCTCTCTCCGGAGCCAAATCCTTGAACAGTTTCTTGTCTTTTTTCACATCGTCAACAGTTTCTTGAACATTATCTCCCAGCAGATATTGTCCTCCCACATCAGCATGAGCCACCGGATAGAGCATATCAGTGTCCATATTATTCGCCAATGCCTTTCTCCTACGTCTCACCAATGACGTGTTTGCATAGAAGATGAGTCTAAGTGCATCCGCTGCCTCAACTCCAGCTGCATCCAATTCCATATCTTTCTCACCTCTCTCAATCATAAGCTCACAGACAGGCAATAATGCTGTTACAGCTGCCAACAAGAAGGACTGCGTTTGTTGCATATCCACATCCGCTTGTTTAGTCTCATTGAGCACTTTGTTACTCTTATAATAAGGCCTATTCATCTTGGGCACCAGCACCTCCGTCAGATTACTGGGTGACGGATAATTCTCAACCAACTCCTTTGCAGCGTTCAAATCTCTCGTCTTCTTAAACATATTCACAATATATTCAGCCAAACCTTCTTCCACTGCTGGCGCCGACTTTTCATCATTCACCTCAGCTACAGCTTTCTGTGCACTTCTTGCAAAACCACCGGCTTTCCACTGCTTCATGGCCGACTCCTTCTTCTCTGACACCCCAGGTGTCTCAGCAACATTTTCTTTTCCAACAGTCTTTTGTTTTTTAGCCGGTGACTCCTGTACTTCCATATTAGACATCTCAGACCTTCCTTCCCAGTCTTCATCGTACACAAATGACTCCGCATAAACCTCACCGGCTGCCTCGTCCGTCCCAGGCGGGGCCGGCTCCTGCCCCATCCTAGGCCGTTTGACAGCTTGTTCCGGCCGGTTGACAGCTCGTTCAGGCCGGTTGACACCTCGGGTACGGTCGACCCCAGCCGTGCCGACACCCACATGGGCCGGTGACAGTATCGGCGGCTCGTCATATGAATCCTGACTCGCCATAGCTGTATACTCCTGACTCATGTAATCTCGTTCATACTCATCCAGAGCATAAGCTTCATCATATAACTCTCTCTCCTGAGCTTGAAGCTTTCTCAATCGATTAATCCTCCTTTGTGCCACTAACTTCTTCTCACGCCTTAAAAACTCCTCGTCAGATATTGACGGCATGTCAGTGTCCTCCTCTGACAGCTCGTGATCATTCTGAGCCGACTGTGACAGCACCGACGTGTCAACATTTTTCGCCGTCAACTCCTCAACAATCGTTAAATCCTCATTTACTATGGATTTTTCTTGAGTCCTCTTTCTAGTGGAAGGTTTCTTCGCCTTATTCACCAGCTTGCCTGTATTAGGCTGACTCTCAGCGGTCTCAGCCGACTTCTCTCCTGCACCTGACATGGTGAACAGGTTAGCTTGTGTTGACACACACGGATTTCAGTTTATCTGAAAAATCCAAATTCACAAGAATTAGAAAAAATTCTTTCGGCACATATGATGTATAACATCCTAATTCATCTCAAACACCTCTTCAAAGTTGACTAAAAGTCAATTTTACCAAGTTTTATCGATAAAAACTTACCTCGACGCTCCAGTCCGACTACTCGTGTTTGGTGTGCGCGCGCAACTGGCTACTTCCGGTGGTGTCTTCTCCCAGGTTGCCCGGCACGAAAATAGTGCCGGGCGAGTTAGAATGAATTATTTTGGGGAAAGAATAGCTATTACTATTTCATTAGTCTGTACCTTTCCGGGTTTAAGTAACTCCCAGCTGAAGTTCCATGCCTCTGTGGCCACTTGTGCCGAGGTCAGCCATTGATGGACTGCGTGTTGACTATGGGCGTCGTGGTAAAACTGGAGCAACGCCTGTTTAGAAAAGAAAAGAAAAAGGGGGGGGGGGTATTTATAAAAGAAGTGGCATGGGTTTTATAATTAACCGGTGCAGATCTTCTGAAGAATTACATCTGGCTAAGAATGATCTTCAATTGATATGAATTTTATTTATAAAGTGATAAGATATTTCTGTTACTTTTTCCGTTAAACTACTGACATCTTAGAATACATGTATATGTACATGTATCGGTACCGTACTAACCTTCTCTATGTTTTCTGGAGTGAACTCCATCTCACTGGTTTAAGGGCCCGGAATCCTTGGTTAAGGATTTGGTGAGCATTCTGAAGTTCTACCTATCTTGAAGATGTCGCTGTAAAAAAAAAAAATTCATTGTTAAATGTGTGTATATATGCGTATTAGGAAATTTGGATTGGGTTTGGAAATAAACATTAAAATCAAATGTAAAAGTAGTTTAGTTCATGTTACTCGTGTCCGTGTCTTTGTCATGGAATGACGGATGATGGAGGTGTTGGAATCATTCTTCATATTAAATCCGGTACCCGTTATATTAGACAGTGACCATTTTTTAACAGAGAGTGGTGGATTGGGGAGAGGCTACCTTGATATTGAGGTTGAACATAAATGTGTTCACTGTACAAACATAGCTGTCATGCGTAGTTCCAATGGACGACTAACCTGAATACACAGGTGACTAATCTACATGTACATATATTACAAGTCAAGCTATTGTTGTGTTAGACTGCAAAATATGAATAAAGCTGACATGGTCTGAGAAACACTCAATCCGTGCCTAGTTCTCGGTCACTTCACACTCTCAAGACAATAGTCTTATTAAAAAGAACACGTTTATTTCAACGTGACGATCATGATTTACTGATTAGCATACCCCTCGCGATCGATACCATATACCACAGGGAAATGGGATGAGTGTCCATATTGTTTGTGTACCCCATGGCCATGTATAACTAGTGAGGGGTATAGACAATTATGGTGGCATGATAATACTACATCACACAGAAGAAACAGTAAACTGAGAAAAGACCTGTCAGGGCTATGGGGACAATACCATGACAACGGAAGTTGACCTCAGGGGGGCGAGTATGGCAACTAGCCAGTAGATCCTAGGTAGTGTCGAGGTACAGATGTCCCAGACAGTCATGGTTTTTGAAGACCTTTATAAGAGGTTCTGGGTGCACAGAGGTGTTTGGGGAGATGCAAGATACATGACCATGAAAAGGGCTGCTCTTCAAAATAGGGGTAACTTTACATGGATAGGGCCAGATGGCTGCCATCCCAAGGATATAATGCCAAAATACATCTTGGAATTAGTCAGAGAAAGGCTTCCTAACCCCCCAGTCACAGCTCTACATGGGACATAGGTAGCAGTTAGTCACACGGAGTGCCTCACTGCGGGGGAGGCACGTGGTGGTGGTGGTGTTGTTTACATCACAAAACTTCCCTGGTTGCCATGGCACCCTGCCTGTCAATCAAATAAAAAAAAACTGTGACCAATAACTGTCAGGAGAATGTGATAACAATGATATTCATGGAACTACCTAACCAGATATAGGGCGAGTTATTCCTTTTGTCCACATATGTTTCAAATTTGGTGCAGAGGGGACTGGCAGCTCCAGAGGATTTGGGAGGTTGGGGCTAGTGACTGGAGGCCGCCATGGGCCCCTTATAAAGTTTTTTTTCTGGCCTTTAAGTGCCAGACTTTTGATATCAGACATTATCATAGATGATTAGATCTGACTAGGAATGGTGCTACTCTATGATCTAGTCCATTTATATATTTAAATTATTTTATATGCTACACCTATAAACACATGTTTATGGCATATATGTATCCGGTGATGCCAATGTAACTTTCGGCTACACCCGGCATGTATTATCTTATCCTTTCTCCTTTGCCCCGAAAGGGGTTGTGTGCGAATAAAATTGAATTGAATTGACTGTAAGTGAGTAGGCCTACTTGGTTCTTGAACTTGAAGCCAGTGAAGGGTAGGTATTAAACTGTATTCTGTGACCATTATATAGTCACATCTATGATCTATCTCCAAGTTAAAAATATCAAATAGAGGTCTAATCTTGTTTGTTCAATATTTCAAGCCTTGAATCAAGGTCCAAGGACGACACAAGTGGATGTTATAATTAATTGGAAATTGCATCGATCCATCAGCAGGCCTATCCTCATGGCTATGCTCATGGTGCATAGCTCGAGGAAAAGATTAAAACGTCTGCCCAGACCTCAGACTCAGTCATGTACTTGTTGGATTGCTTCCAACCATACATCGACAGTACCGTGGTACTGTCGCTGTATGGTTTGAAGCATTCCAACAATCATGTACACACTCACTGTCAGTACCACAGTGTTGGTATCGGTGATTCACTGTGGCTGTGACGGGCAGTGAGTTGACACATGACCAGCCCAGTGACAGCGACAGTGTCAGTGACACCTCGATCAGTGCAAATGACTCTCTGTCTCCATCACCTCAGCACAATCCCACCATGTCCTCTCGTCAAGTACTACTTTGTACTGAATCGTCACTCAATATTGAGTCTAAAAGTAAGCCTACCTGGGTGCAAAATCGTAAATCCCGTTTATTTTTGCCGGTGGAGGCTGCTGCAAACACGAACGTCCTTGACCTTGCTCTATGGTCTCGCCGCACGAGATAAGGTTCCTTGACTCGCCACGAGGTGGCGCCACGTGCAAAACAGTGCTGCCGCCTATCGGTAAATTTTGTTAGCAAAAAGTAAAAGTGAATCCCCTGCATAAATATTTGTCAACTTCGCCTGCACTCTTAGTGATCTAGAGGATATACGTCAACATATTACCACTTATGCTATACACCTCGGTTACACAGGAACACAATGTTCAATTTGCAAGTTGTTCTGCAGATGCTAAAGCAGACAGTGGTAGCGTTGACCCTGCTGAATTCGGTGCTCGGGGAGGATGGAGGGACCTGTGACCGGGAGGCGGGGCCCTGCTCCCCGGCCGGCCCACGCCTCGTTGCCGTACCACCAGTCCGGGTGAGGGAGTTTTTATTGATTAATTAATGACATAGACATATATGATACATGACAAACATGCATGTGTTGACACGAGATATATTATTATGTGTAGGCACACAAGCCGTAGCCTATACCCGATGTAGCATATTCAAACATTAGACTATAGGCCTACATTTTAAAATAAGAGAACTTGGTTATTTTTTAAATGTTAACACCGTCCATAGATATGTTTATTTAGGGAGTGATCATTTTTTAACAACAGGGGGGGTGGTGGGTTTGGGGGGGGGGAAATTTGGACCCCTCTTGGGGGGGTCAAAATAATTTAACCTGTTGTGAGCCAAAAAGCCCGCGCGTTACTATGCTTCAAAGGGCCCGCGCGCGAGCCGATTCTCGGCCGTAAGGGGGGGGGTAAAACATTTTGCACGCTCCGCGCGGAAACCCACCACCCCCCCTCTTGTTAAAAAATGATTACTCCCTTATGTTAACACCAAAAGAACTTGGGTAAAAAAAATATATATATTTGAATTTTGTCCCAAAAATAGCAGGGTGTCTTTGGCTGGTTGTCGACTTTTTAATGCACACATTTTCTCTGCCATGGATTTCATACACATACATTGTCAAAATATAGAAAACACTTCTTACATTTACAACAAAGGATTGATATCAATATAAGTTTAAATAGATCTAGAATAATAATCTTCCTTATTGAAGTCTAATTGAATTCTCCAGGGCTTCTCTTGATGCAATTTATATTTACCAATTCAGGTGGGCCATATAGAAGAAATTACAGTTGTTCCACAGCGCATATTGCAACGAAAAACGTTGAGCCTAAAACCTGCTTTGTTTGGTAAGATTTAATTTTTCATAACAAATAAGCCTACACAGATACAGAAGCCTTCCATTTTCATCAGGTTGTGAATGTAAATGTTATTCCTTAACAGGTGTGAACAAAAACTACCCGGTAATTAAATTGATATTGATACATGTACAATGATATGCGTATGAATATGATGTATTCGCATACCTATATTACCCTATATGAAAATTTAAAAAAATCCGTCCTGATCGTCTTGGGCCTTTCTGTTTTCTATGAACAATTTCAGAGATAGAGAACTTCTTAACTCCAGAAGAATGTGAATACATGAAGTCTTTGGCCATAAAAACGGGTCTAAAAGCGAGTGAAACCTACAACAATGGTGGGGCATTCAACGGTCCAGTACAGGTTATGGACTTGGACAGGAACAAAAAGTTAGACGTCAGTGAGGTAAAGTATATCATCTGAATATCAATACCGTAATTATAACATCTTCTTTTCTTCTTGAATCTTCTTCTTCCACTTTACAATATTTCTATTGATGTAGGTGTTTTTAAACATGTATTGGCTTATCAGAGTCTGGAACAGAATATGTACCGGTACTTAAAATCATGCCAATAAACCGTTATGGGTACATAACAACAAAAAAAAATTAAAATGTAGGACACATCTGACACCTTATACATTTATTTAGTTTTAACCATTTAGTATTCTAGCACTGAGCTCTCATATAATAAAACGGGTGGACTTTTTGCTATATATAGTTGCTGTTTCTGTTATCTAATACTAACCAGAGGACTCATCGCTTTTAACCTTCTATAGATGAGGCTGACGCTGGAAAATTCCTATGATATCTACTTTAGTGATGAAGACGTCTTCAAAATGTAAATACCACAAACACTTGATAATATTTGATACTTTGTCCATTAAAGACCGTACTTGAATTTAAACCATTGTAGACTGATATCTAACACGTCACCATGTGACGTTCTAATTGACTCAGGGCAACTGAGTACCGTAATACTAAACGACCCAACCAAGGTTTAAGACGTTTTTGTTACATGGGAGAAGTGCTCTCATTTAATGTCCATGGCCCACAGCCATTAAATAAGACCATGGAGAGACAGGCAAGATCGGGGGACAAATGTTTCCTTCGAAAAGAAATTTGAAATGTCTTTCCTTCTTACTGTAATTGGCCTGCGATCTTTAGGTAGTGATTTCTCTCTTTTCCTTAAACTCTTTAAGTATTCTTAAATTGCTACCCTCTAAATGAAAGCCACATAGGCTTCAGTGTTGAAGCAAAGATAGAAATCACTACTTTCCCATATTTCTCTCTTCACACACAGAAATACCATCTTCTACAGTGGAAATGCCCTCAAATACACAATAAAAACCATCTTAAACGTTTAAATTAAATTTAAATAAAAGTTTCCAACACAGAGCATTACCAAAAAATATTTTAGTTCCTATACTGACCGTACAGCAAAGGGTGGCGCCACCCCTACTTCTTGTACACTCCGAGAAGTCCATGATAGTTGGCAGCAACAGCGTCAGGATAAAAGGAGCGTCCAGAGCAGTTCAATACTGTACCACCCATATTGTCGCCGTTTATTGTCCGATCGACTGGCTTTTTGATAGGGACAGAAGGCGGTACATGCCCGCAGCCTGCAACTGTCGCCCACACCCATCTGCACACCCACACCCACCTGCTCTCCCACACCCACCTGCTCACCCACACCCACCTGCTGGCCTGAAATGGAATAACATACATTTATGACACATGACTTTAGGGTACTTTTTAACAAGGAATCCAGAATGGACCAATGAATGATTATAAGGGAGTACTATATCTAAGTACATGATAAGCTACAGATTCAGCTTACCCTGAGTCATCTGTTAGGCCACTCACACGCTCAATCTTTGAATGTTACATGTCTTAATCAATGACCTCATGAACTCAATTCATTTCTTTCTTCAATAAAACCATATTGACACTATATTGCAGAATGTTTGTCGTGGATTTTTATATCATTGAAAAGTTGATGTTTCAAATCGGTATGCACCTGTTTCAGGTACAAGTCGTTGAATCTTGACAAGAATAATGATGGTAAGATATTATTTGCTACCGAAAAGTAGTGTCCTTGATTTATTTAATTTTCAATTAGAATAATGTATGATCATGTGGAAGATGTCATATTGGTATAATTACGTTGAGTCATAAAATAATGAACCGTTATTCATTCCACTTGTGTGTTATTGCTTTTTCCTTAGGGTTCTTGACGCCTCAGGAATTAGGAAACATTAACCCGGGTGTCCTTCAAAACTGGCTAAGGACCTATACCCAAGAAAATCCAACAACACGGTCACGAGTCAGCAGCCAAGTGTGGCTGTACCTAGACAAGATTAAAGATGAGCTGGTGCATGAGATAAAGGACAGGTGAGTAGTTACTGATAGGACAAGGCAGTGTTAGATACAGGACAGGTGAGGGGTTACCGATAGGACAAGGTAGTGTTAGATACAGGACAGGTGAGTGGTTACCGATAGGACAAGTCAGTGTTAGATACAAGACAGGTGAGTAGTTACCGATAGGACAAGGCAGTGTTAGATACAGGACAGGTGAGGGGTTACCGATAGGACAAGGCAGTGTTAGATACAGGACAGGTGAGCAGTTACCAATAGGACAAGGCAGTGTTAGATACAGGACAGGTGAGTAGTTACCGATAGGACAAGGCAGTGTTAGATACAGGACAGGTGAGTAGTTACCGATAGGACAAAGCAGTGTTAGAATCAGGACAGGTGAGTAGTTACCGATAGGACAAGGCAGTGTTAGATACAGGACAGGTGAGTAGTTACCGATAGGACAAGGCAGTGTTAGATACAGGACAGGTGAGTATTTACCGATAGTGCAAGGCAGTGTTAGATACAGGACAGGTGAGGGGTTACCGATAGGACAAGGTAGTGTTAGATACAGGACAGGTGAGTGGTTACCGATAGGACAAGTCAGTGTTAGATACAAGACAGGTGAGTAGTTACCGATAGGACAAGGCAGTGTTAGATACAGGACAGGTGAGTAGTTACCGATAGGACAAGGCAGTGTTAGATACAGGACAGGTGAGTAGTTACCGATAGGACAAGGCAGTGTTAGTAGGGGGGGGGTGTTAAATGGCTAATTTTGACTTACGGTTTCAGGGACAGGCTCAAACTATGCATTTGGGACCCAAAACTCGGGAAATCACAGAAATATTTTTTTCGGACCCCTGTGACCCCCCCGTACATAGGGTCCGAAGATCGGCCAAATAGTGAGAAAACAGCCCAAATTCAGGCTTTCAGATTCCTACTCAAACCTCACCATGCCTTCATGAAAATGGTCAGAAACCTTCATTTGGGACCCAAAGAGACCATTTAAAGTCATATTGTTGTGATTATAGGGGTGTTTCCCCCTCTGGGGAGGGGGTGCGTCCATGGTAAAATACCGATAAATCAGTTTTTTTGAAGACATTTGCTCCTATACAATCAGGTCCCTATACTGCCATAAAACATCATCATGAACCATTCTGGAGGGCCCCCTGTTTCTGTTAACTACCCCTCTATGACCCCTAACCCCATAGCATGCACCAATAGCCATCAGATAACTCCCTTCCCCCCTCCGCCCTCGCCTCTATATTACACTGTACTCAGAATGTCAGGATCTTTGAACATCAATAGTCATTCACAGACACCTTAGCCTGTCTTGGGAGTAAGACAGTGGTGTGTTTAAAAGAGGGGTGGGGGATATGGAAGGGGCCCAGACCTCCTCCCTTACCCTATACAGATATAAGAGGAGGGCTACCTCAGTCCATCTAAGAACTCCAACCATCACACCTCTTATAATTTATTTATCATACATGCATGAATGGCTTTACCATGCACCTCAACAGAAAACTGATAAGGGACCCAAAGAGACTATTAAAGGTTATATTCTTGTGATTGCATGAATATAACCCAAATTTTGGAGGGCCTTTGCTTCAATATATTTGAATTGTCAACATATTAAAATGAGTTTAGATCAGATAGATAATACCCTTTTCAAAGGTCTCTATATTCATTTTGAGTTACCCTACCAATACCAATGATCACAGCCCCCCCCCCCTTCATTCTATTCCTAGTACCTCACCCCATGTAATGTGTATTCATAGTCAAGATGACTGCTTCATGTTGTTACACTTATTATACACAGTAATTCTATAATAGTTATAGCAGAGATCTAATATCAATATTACTAATAACCTGATACTACAATAAATAAAAACCCTGACTCTCCTCCTTAACCAAGTGGTTAAATGCATAGAATGATGGATGGTAGAGTGGTGATGGGGGGGGGAGCATGCAAATGACTCCAAATAAGGACTGGTGTCCTTATCTCTTAGTCTACACCTTGCATGGTAAGTATCCTAGATAGAAGACAATAATTATTTAATTCAATTCTCTGAGGTGTTAAATAAATCCTCTGAACCCTAAATATTATTGGAGCCAATAATAAACCCTGCAATTATATTATGGGGAGGGGTAGGTAACCCTGATACCTCATGTGCAATGCTAAAGATCAGATTTTGTCAAAGACGGCCATACATGCAACATCTGAGGGTGCTGCTATAATATTCAGATATATGAAAATATAACAATGGCATGGTGCTTGGTAGATCTATGCCATCCCCTATATGGGGTAAAGGGTAAGTTGGTAGAACCTAATATCAAACTTTGAGGACAGATGAATACATATCTTGATATTAAACCAAATATTGAACCCAAATTTGACTTGAAGTACAGTATCCCTCTACCAGCTCTAGTAGATACACCTACCAGGGTGATCTCAAGGACCCAGCTCACTCATTCTTTTTTTTGGGGGGTGGGGCCCTCTTTTAACCACACCACTGTCCCACTCCCAGGCATGATGCATACCATGAGAGGCAATGCTGTGCACTGTGCCACATGGAGGGAGGGTTGGGCTGATGGTTGTACTGAGTAATATGGGGCCGAGGGGGAGGGGGTTATTTCATGGCTATTAGTTTGGGGTGAGGGTGGGGATGGGGTGGAGGGGTGTCATAGGGGTTGGTTAACAGGAACAGGGAGCCCTCAAGAAAGGTTCAAACTATCAGACAGGTCTTATGTTAATACATTATTTCAGTATAGGGTAATATAGAGGCGAAGGGGGGGTGGAGTTATCTGGTGGCTAATGGTGCATGCTGGGAGGGGGGGGGGTCATAGAGGGGAGTTAACAGAAAGAGGGGACCCTCCAGAAGGGTTTAATCTGCCTGATTAGGTGTCCTGAGGATCTTTTATGGCAGTATAGGGATATGATTGTAAGGGAGCAAATGCCTTCAAAATAGCTGATTTATCGGTATTTTACCGAGGACGAACCACCTCCCCAGAGGGGGAAACACCTCTATAATCACAACAATATGACTTTAAATGGTCTCTTTGGGTCCCATATGAAGGTTTCTGACCATTTTCATGAAGTCATGATTTGATTTTAGAAGGAATCTGAAAGCCTGAATTTTGGCTGTTTTCTCACTATTTGGCCGATCTTCGGACCCTATGTACGGGGGGTCACGGGGGTCCGAAAAAAATATTTTTGTGATTTCCAGTGTTTTTGGACCCAAATGCAAAGTTTGAGCCTGTCCCCAAAGAAAAGTAGATTTATCACCCCCCCCTAGTGTTAGATACAGGACAGGTGAGTAGTTACCGATAGGACAAGGCAGTGTTAGATACAGGACAGGTGAGTAGTTACCGATAGGACAAGGCAGTGTTAGATACAGGACAGGTGAGTAGTTACCGATAGGACAAGGCAGTGTTAAATACAGGGCAGGAGAAAGGGTGTTTAAATTGTAGCACAGCCAACAACCTGCGTCCTACATCTGAAGCACTTGTGTTAATGATATGTCCAGACCAATTTTAAACATGAATACCAGTATCGGTATTCCGCTTTCATATTGCAACGTGTGCAATGGCTAACAGAGATGATATACACGCAATAGGCTTTTAACTATCGGTACACAAGCCTTGAAGGTATGCTAAACATGTAAGAGCTACAGTTTATTATTTTTAAGTGACTTTTGAGATAGCAAAATGTGCTAATGAGACCAGCACTACGTGTTCAACAACAGTAAGACCTACCAGCTGTTTCATAGATTGGACCATGGATTGCAATCTTTCATATTGATCGTTGCATTATTCAACAGTGTTCAGCATCAGCTAGTCCAGTCAACACTGTTAGAAACAAAGCTACAATTCATGGAACATTTGTATCGGTACCAAATCAATGTATAAAAAGTGCTCATAATTATGAGCGTGTGGCCTACAGGCTATTTGAAGTAGTATATGGAGAGATGGATTATTGTCAGGCAATGCAGATTTGCCCACCACTGTGTAAGCAGTATATGGAAATGTCTGCTTCTATCAGATTATCATCGACGTCAATCCTGTATATGAGTAGTATATGGAGAGATGTGTTATTATCTGGCCATGGCATCTCGGCTACCAAGGTGTCAGTAGTATACGAAAATGTCACATTTTATTAGGCTATCATTTTATTTTCTATGATATGTACATGTACTTCCTCACACATAGTGTCAAGGATTCCAGTAATGGTATACTGCATGTTCTAACCCCATAGGGTGCAGCGGTTGACCGGTCTGCCTCCTGGTATCGTGGCATACAGTGATGTACAGGTGGTGCGCTACCCGGCCGGTGGTCACTACCACGCCCACTTCGACTCCTCCCCTATCACCACTAACACGCCTTGCTGCTCGCGTACCCTCAAAAAAGCCTGTCGGATCTGCAGGTAAACATTAGGTTTTAGTTATTGACTCAGGGAGCCATGCTCCCAGAGTCTTATGCGACGCCTCTGTGAGACGTTTTTCAGGGGAATTCTTTTTTTTTTCATTTTCCAAATTTATAATAGAAACATTAGGCCCATTGATCAGAAGTACACATAATTAGATAATTGAAGTGTTTTCCTACCCAGTGATGCAAGAAACATTCTTGTACCCCTACTGGAACCCCCTGAAAAAAATTGCTAAAGTAGACCTATCCAAAAAACATAATTTTTTCCTCACTGTAGACAAACATCAAAGTACTGCTGTAGACATTTCGTCGATTTCGGCATTTAGTGTTAAACCTATGGGGGATCTGAGTTTTAGCAAGGTGAGACGTTTTTTGTCAGACCAAAATGGCAAGGGAAGAGATGTGTGGACGAAATTGTTGTCGATTTTTGGGTCTGTGGGTGATGGTGTGCAGGGGTAGGAGCAGGGGCAAGGGTATGTATACACATACACTATACACACACACCACATACACACACACCATACACACACACCATACACACACACCATGCACACACACCATGCACACACACACACCACACACACACACCATACATACACACTATACACACACTTCATACACACACCATACATACACAACATACACACACCAACCATACACACACACACCATACACACACACCATACATACACACACGCCATACACACACACCATACACACACACCATACACACACACCATACATACACACACACCATACACACACACCATGCACACACCATACACAAATTATACATATACACTTTACACACACAATACACTGTACACACATTATACACACACACACACCCTGAGTCTTTTGTGATTAGGATCACACGCTAGATTTTGTACTAGTGTATCATCATTCAAATGATTCAAAAATAAAATATTTAAATATAGATAGCACAATTATATGAGAAGACGTTTTACAGTAATCCCCTTGTTGTAGCACTAGTAGTAGCAGTATGTAAATTCATGGACGTATCTAAAATCTAATCTTGGAAGTGTTTTGTAGGGCATGTTGCTATAAAGACACAACAATAAGCTGGTTAAATATATGTTGCTCCTTAGTGTCCATAATCTGCTGATAACAGACGTTGCTATTCTTTTAGATTCATGACGGTCATGTTCTACCTGAACGATGTTAAAGAGGGAGGTGGCACTGCTTTCCCGGTGGCAGACAACAGCACTGTTAATACAGATGTAAGTAATACGGATTGGGTATGGAGGACCGACCTGTCACAGGACCGAGTAGAAAGAGTAGTGCTAAACCAACAGCTTAGGTCGGCACCCACATACTCCAGTGTTTATACTACAACTAAGCCAATTAGTACCAATTAGCTGGTGTGGAGGGGAGGCTATTGGTTATTTTCAGCAGTTTTATCCCCCATTCTCTCTCTTTTCTCACGAAATTATGTAGCTATTTCGATTAAAATATTTCCTCCATTTTTTAAAAACATAACACGCACAAAAAGTTCTCTCATATTATATAACTTTTATTTCATTCAATAATTTCAAACCAAAGTTATCTATGCCTCAAATACACTCCAGACACAGTTCTGCCAGGCCACATAACGAGGCAGTCTTACTCCCTTACCTCCTCACCTGTCACCTGCCTCTGTGTGAGGCTGAACGGTATTCTGTCTGCCTTACTGCCATGACGACCATGTCATTGAATAGAGAATAATTGTAAAAAAAAAATACTTCCAAGCTATTCTCCTATATCCCTGCTACGTATTTGAGAGTTCCGATAATTATTCTCAAAATATATACGCGTATGAGTCAAGTCTGCATGAGCTATGAAATCTTGTGTTGCCATGATGCATAAATGACGTGACAAGACCTGATCTTACACCGGGGTCATTCGTTGTAGGTATACATCAGGGACAGTACGTTAGCAAGGGGACACATGAAGATGCAAGGGGCTACTATAGGACGCTAATGTAGTGCATATATGCTACGAAAGCATTATTACTCATAATATTTCGTATCAACCCTTTAACCCATCAATGCATTATGCCCCTCATCAGTATGATGCAACCTCGACAAATAACTCGCCAGTGCTGCCTGGCAGTTACATAACTGTTATAGGTCAACAGGGCCGGCCTACATTTACTTATTATTATAATAAAACATTCATAAAATATGCGTTTTCCACAGGGATTCAGCAGGGATGCCAAGTGTTGCAATTTATTTCGTAATTGTTACGATTTTTAACCCCAATTATGACCATTATGATTTTGCTGGCAAATTACGATTGGTATGGTTGTTTTTGAAGTGTCATTCAGTGTCAGAATCGGAATCAGAAGCAGAACTATCATCAGAATCATCCCTCACATCACCTACTAGGTTGTTAGCTGGTACTGTCCCTGCTGTCTGTCTGCCCCGTGCAGCAGGCCCTCTACGTTTCTTTGCCTTTTTAGGTCTCTTCTCAAAGTAGAGCTGAGCAATTCTGTCCAAGTATTCAATGGGGCCATAGTCTTCCTGCTGATAGCCAATCTTTATCTGCACAATCCCTTCGTCAATCTCTCGATACATTTTCTTTGGGGCTTGCATGTGCCGGTTTCGAGGCCCATCACCACCCCACTTTATGAAGGCATCATTCTCATCAATTATCTCATTGAAATGTGCAATGAGTACGTAGACGTTCGGATGCTGGGGGAGATCTTGGTTCAAGCGTCGGTTGAAGGATTCTGCTCCATTATTGGTCCGAACAGCAGAGGACCATATGTTCCACATCTCGAGATGGTAGCTACCTTTCAGCCAGGTTGATCTGTAGTACTTGAAGAGCTTGTCAAGTTTACACACCCAGTCACGGATAACGCCCAGGGGCATCTCCTCATCCCAGAGAGGCTCTGTCAGCTCCTGTATCTGGGCAAATGTATCTCTAACATCTTCCACAGGCAGCATTGGTAGATAGCGTAGTCTCCTGATGGCCCTGCGGATCAGCTGGTTCTTCTTGCTGATTGCCTTTAGTCCCACTTCACCAACATGCTTCTTTATTGCTTGTGCAAAATGAAAGAAACAACCTTTGATGGACATGTGCCGGAATTCACGTCTTAGACTTCTCAAGATTGCCAATTCAAAGTCTACCATCACCACAGAAGGCATGAACTGAATGTTCAGTGCCACACACTTCTCCTTGATAAGTTGGAACAGTCTGGTGTAGCTGGTCGAACACTTGGAGGGTAGGAGGCAAAACAGCAGGGGGAACAGCTGGTTGCTCACCAAGCCAAAGATAATGAAAAGCTGGGTAAAGAGGATGGGGGCACTACGAAAAGTACCATCCATGTGGATGCGCTCTGAGGAACACATGGTCCGAAAGTTGGCCTCACTTCCAAACACCATGATCCTCTCCCCAACAGAATTGTCAAATAGTAGGTTTGATGTTAGATCACCTTCTGGTAGATCAATGCCAGCTAGCGACTGGGGCACAGGGGGCAGAACCTTCCTCCTCTCACGTTTCAGAAGGGAGGACACAGCTTCATAGCTGATAGTGGAGAGTGCCTCCCCCTTACCATTCTTGTTTGCAAAGACAGCATTCTTCCGGTAGATGCGTCGGACAGAAGTGTTGGTCTCAAGGCGTGCCCTCTTTTTCATGCTGGACAGCAGCTCATCCGCCTTCCTCTTAGCTGTTTGCTGGTCGTGGTTATGGCAGTCAAAGACTGGAATGTCATAGTTCTCATCTCCTTCACGGTGTGTGATCTATTAAAAAAAGGGAAAGCAACACATCATTTATACATGTATTAGTGTCATACTCTCACTATCAACATGTAGGGTAAATTCACCAAAAAAACGGTCACACACCTTGAGTAACACACTTTTAACCTCAGCGTCTAAGGTTGAAAAGTATAGCGTTATGGAAAGTGAATTGAATAAAATGTGCTAAAATCCCTCTTAAAGCTGGGGTTTTATGGTATGTCATTGTGTGGTGGGAAGCGAATAAGAAAATAGTTATTGTTGCCCCCCTCCCCCCCCCCCAAAAAAAATGAGAAGAAATTAAATCCCTCACAATTAACAGGTAAACCCCCTTTTGAGCTGATTTTAAACTAAATAACCAGAACTATCTCCCCCCTTAATTAAACAATGTGCATACAAGCCTAATTATAATTCTCATATAAGCCACACGCACAACCCACATGTACATGTATACATAGGTAGTACCAACTAAACTTTCGGTGCAGGTTATACAATTCCTGGTATAGCGCTAGTATGTTTTATGGGTTAGCCAGTCTGGCGAATTCTAGCCAAGGTTGATTAGCCAGATTGATGAATACCAGTTTAAAACTACAGCTACTATAGAGTAACACAAACGTTAACTAACTGAGTGGGCTATGTCACCTAGATCTAGGTATATAACATATTATAATGTGTTTAATAAACAAGACTGCTCTATACTTCTTTTCATAAAATTAATTTTATATTGTTTCCCTCAAAGTTCCCATGTGCTGTTGAGTTTGGGGGGGGGGGGGGGTAGGCCTAACCGTGTCAATCCAGGGGGGGGGTTGGGCCTGGGGGCGCCCCTTCCCTATTTTTATGTAGTTACTACAGTAGGCCTACATTGATGGGGGTTTCGATGGGGGGGGGGGGGGTCCCCATATCACATGCCGATTTTAAGAAATGGCCATGTTGCCATGTCGATTTTAAGAAATGGCCATGTCCCATATCACTATCTCTAGGATTTTTCATGTCCCATGTCACTACTGCTCATAATGCTTATATAAATGTCGCTATGTCGATTTCGTTATAAAGTAGGCCTATGTTTATTTCGGAAAAAGGACCCTTGGAGAGAGGGGTTATGAGCGAACATACCCTCCCCGCTCCACCCAGTTTTCACATATGCCCGACCCATGACTTTCCATCAAATAGTTAATCTGTAAATTTAATAAGAAAGTTACAAGGTAGACCTACATAATACGATAATGATAATCATAGGGCAAGGGTTGATACTTAGAAAGGCCTAGCTACTAAAATGTGCCCTGACACGAGCTCAACAGATAGGCCCTACGTAGTGAAAAATAATGAATAATGAAAAAAAGCCTCATCATTTCTCTAAATATCTCGGACGGTAGACTCAAACCTCAGTGCTCATGGCCTTATATGATTATATAGGCCTATACAGTACATGTACATGTATATTGCTATCTATTTCTACTGTTAAACTATCGAAATAACTGTTCAATATACTTCCTGCATATGCAATGGTTAATCAAGGTTTCAAATACGCATGCATACAAAACTAGTACCCCATGTCCCCTTTCAAGACACATAAACAATGTATAAGCCCGACATGTCTCTGAACCTGCATGCACATAGCACAGTGTTTTAATTGAAAAAACAACATGGTTGTAACCGTTTCCTCTATAAGCAGGCATGATGCGGCCCTTGGGACATGTTGCCATGGCCAGAATAACATCCTGTGTCAACATGCTTGTACTTAGGCCCCTTCCTGAGTGATGGCTTCCACACCTTTAACCCCCCCCCCCCCCCGCCCCCCGCCCGGCCCTTCTGCTCCCCTCCCCCGGGTCAACAATGGGTTATTGGGCAGTGCGGTGACGGACACCCGCCACCTGCCTACCTTACATATACATTGTAGTTGTATTAAATAGTACTGCTTTGGCCCTATCCGATAATCATCCTATCCATTGGGCCAAATAGTGCCGGTCTCTTTTTTTTTTCTTTTTTTTTTTGCCACTCTCTGTTTTGGAATGTATGATACGTTTTATACACCATGTTTCCTTTAAAGTTAAACCTCCAAACATGTTAGTACCCTGATTGTAACAGTCGCAGTGGATCTAGGACTGGTACTCTCTCCCTCCTCTGATCACACATAACTGATCAAGACGATAAGATGACCTACCTGAACGCTGCATTTGGTCTTCTTGTAGTCTGCACATCGGTAAGAACGTGAAATCCCATCTTTTGTTGGAATCTGCTTGTTGAGTAGGAATTTGTAGCCACCAACCAATAGACAGGGGAATCCACCACGACCTTCAACCACTGTAACATTAGCTGGGTGATGAGGGGGTGGTAAAAGAATCTCATTTTCCATCCCGCTCACTCCTTCACTAGAGACAGGGCAATGATGGACCAAAGGTCCATCTGTCCCCAGTCCCAAGCCAGGAGATAATTCCATCCTGACGTCTAGACACACATTGGACAGTGGGAAGTGGGTGCGTTTATGTACATGTATAATTGTATATGTGGGATTTTGACAGATTCCTCTCAATTGAGTGCAGACAGGAGCGAGTTGTTCAGATTTAACACAAACACATAGAGAGCAATTACTGTAGCAGCGTTTATTAGCAGCATGACAATAGATTTTGACAATTCAGGTAAAGGACTTCCCCACTGCTGTACTACTGAATAGCACAGCGTACAAGTGGGGTGAGTAAAGAGGGGAAGCCCGCTGCCTGGCTGTCTGTCGCGGTGAGCTGATGTCACAGCGTGCTGTACCGCACGTGGGCTCGTACACCCGTATACCCGACCCGTCACCCTGCTCCATCTCCCCTGACACCCGGCCCTGTATCGCCCCTCTCAACCTCACTGTATGTACACCACAGGACCGACTAAAAGTGGTCACAGGACCGACTAAAGCCTTAATTTGTCGAATGTAGCATACACAGAGAGGGACGGTCATTTGTTTAGTTAGTGATTAGGTGGACCCCCTAATCAGCAGAACCCACCCCTGTCCCCTCCCCTCCGCATATTGTGGTCGGTCCTCTGACCCGTCTCGAAGTAGGATAGATAGATTTAGTTTCTGACTATTATGCAGGCTCCACAATTCTGAATTGACTATTATGATATTGGAACGTTTCCTTCAAAGGCATATCACGATACCAATTATTCCACTTACTGTTTATTCCGCATTTAGGCTATAGAAGTACATAACAATGTAAATGAGAACGTTTAATTAACCTACCTCAAAAATGTTTCTAAAGTGTATGAACTTTAAAATTGTATGTAACTATACTTTTTCTTTAAATTGCAGAAGCTGCGCTCGGAGCATCTCATCAACTTGCGTGAACATTGTCATGACGCCAACTTGGTGGTGACACCTTCCCAGGGTAAGGCAGTTATGTGGTACAACCATGACCTAGACCCCACTACCTCCTGGATGGGACCGATGGACGAGCACTCCTGGCACGGCGGATGCCCAGTCATCACAGGCGAAAAGTGGATCGCGAACTTTTGGATCAAAACCACTGAGAACAAAGAGGCTGATGTTAAGCTAATGAATTTGTGATATTTCTTGTCTCCATTTTTATATGCATTCTACATGAGCTGGCAGATTATATTGCCGAGTAAAAAGAGGTAGAGATGATATTGCTGTGATTATGCCTCACCGGTTGATTGTCGTGTGACCATCCTAGTTACTGGACATCGATTCTCTGTCTCTTTGTAGCTCTATAGTGATCGATGCCCAGTTTTATACTTCAGACCAGTGGCTCATTTTGGCTGTTTTCCGCCTCACAGATTGCTCCTAGCGCAAAATCCTGACTAGGTGTCAATATATTCTCTATGCCAATGTGTAATATGAGGGTAGAAAACAGTGGAACCTCAGTTAGAAAAAATCATACTGAACAGTTATTGAGAAAATTAGGGTTTTGTTGCCCTTTTTTGCTGTTTTTAGTACATTTCCTACATAACCCGTGAACGTCAGCATTTCTCAATTTTCAGGTATTTAGAATTAGAATTTGACATTTTTTTATTTGCAGTAGGATTCCTGAATACCGAGCCATTCTAGAAAAGCTATTCTTTGGAAAAAATACTTAGTATTTCTTGATGATTTTCGTTGCACAAATTTAGGTTGTAATATAAAAACTGCATTGTCATCCAATCAAAGTGTTTATGCACTGTTGATGGTCACCCCCTCCCACCCTCTTCACTGTGCATTGAAGGAGAACAGGCAGGGGAGGTACACGTGTCTGTATATAGCTGTTGACTTGGGTGCTGGGTGCATTTTTAATTTATGGTGTGCCAACTGTTCATGAAAGAAAATTCAAATAGATTTTTTTTTTTTTTAGTATCAGATTAATGCAACTACAAGTCGTGATAGCACTTAAAGCATTCTATTTGCATTAATATGAATGGTGGCCACCTTATGGGGTGCCAAATATTCATGAAAGAAAAATTGATAAGAATTTGTTTTTTTTTAGCATTAAATTGATGCAACTACAATTCTAGATTGCATTTCAAGCATCGGGGCATTCAATGAATGGTAGTCATCTTAAATATATGGGGTGCCAACTGTTCATAAATAAAAAAAAGAATAGAATTATTTTTTTTATTAGTATCAGATTAATGCAACTACAATTTGTGATTGCACTTAAAGCATTGTGGCATGCAATGACTGGTAGTCACCTTGAATGTATGGGGTGCCAACTGTTCATGAAAGAAAAAAAAGAAAGTTTTTTTTTTAAGAATCAAATTAATGCAACAGCAACTCAAGATTGCATTTAAGCATTATGGCATTCGATGATTGGTGGCCATCTTGAACCTATGGGGTGCCAACTCTTCATGAAAAAAACAACTAAATTGGATGTTTTTAACAGTTTAAAATTAATGCAACTACATTTCAAGATTGCATTTAAAGCAGTGTGGCATTCAATGAATGGTGGCCATCCTAAACCTATGGGGTGCCAACTGTGTTTGAAAAAGGTATCAAATAGAAATGTTCTTATATAGATATCAAATTAATGCAACTACAATTCTTCATTGCACTGAAAGCATTGTGGCATTTAGTAAATGGTAGCCATCTTGAATGGGTTGAATGAAGGAAAAATCAAATAGGGTTTGTTTTTTTGATAGTATCAAATTAATGCAACTACAAGTCAAGATTGCATTTCAAGCATCGGGACATTCAATAAGTGATAGCCATCTTGAATCTATGGGATGCCAACTGTTCATGAAAGAAAAATAGAATAGATTTTTTTTTATTAGTATCAAACTACTGCAACTGCAATTCGAGATTACATTGAAAGCATGGTGGCATTCAATCAATGGTTGCAATCTTGAATTTCGAAATGAACATACACACAGACATATAGGCATGAACATGGTGTTCTCCTTCATATAGATATTCATGGATTTCTACTTCTAATAAATATAGCTTTCTGTTACATGGATGTCGATGTCCAGTTTTAGATATATATCCATATAGTGCATTGGAGTGCTATAATGTTGGACTGCTGTATATTTGATTTGTTAGTATTAATTGTATTATTGGATAAAACCTTGTTTTACAATTTCTATCCAATTCTATACATATTGGATAGAGTATACAACTGTCTGTAATATTTAAACAGTATTGTCTCTTGAAAGGAAACTAAAACGCCAAGTTTATTGACTGGCCTTGATAAAACTCCTCAAAATGTCATCTTGCAAACTGTATTTATCCTTAGAGGTATATATCACCATCTATGATTCAACATGGAGATGGGGTGATTGTTGGCGTGCCTTATATAGATGTGTTGAGTGTCTTTTTGTAGATATCATATCCTTCTCGTTTTTATGGTTGTTTAGTAAACAAATGTGCAATAATACATTGGTGTATATTGGCAGCGTACTGCCTTTATGAACATCCACGTTGGTATACCGGTAATGGGAATATGCTTCCCCTCTATTCCTCCGATGTCTATAATAGTTGAGTGTATATAGGATTTATGACTGGTTCAATACCTTTTGTTGAGTCAACAGGTAATAGGATACATTATCACTCAGTATCAGTGAGCTGCGGTCCTATCGGTGTAGGGGGACCAGAAGTGATCCTAGTTGTCCTGACAGTGATATATATCTAGTTTGAGAATATTCCCTTTTCTATGTGATGAATAAATGATATATCATATTGTACGCTAACAGTAGAGAATATGTACGTGTGTGTTTAGATGAGCAACATCAAGATAGATTATAAGATATAGCATAATAAGTAAACCAGATACTCCAATAATGTAATATGTTGACCAGATAATGGTTATAACAATGTATGTGATATGTTAAAGACTACCTTTGTTAGGATAAAGGTATAAAGGAGTACTGATCATTGCCATTGTTTTGGTCATGGGGTTCTTTTTTTGTCACTTGAAATGAAAGGTTTACAAATGTAAGGGAGTGATCATATTTTAACAACAGGGGGGGGGGGGGGGTTGGGGGGGGGCAAAATAATTTGGACCCCCTGACCGGGAGGGAGGGTGAAAAAAATTTAGACCTCTCTTGGTGGGGGGGTCAAAAAAAATTATGTTTTGAGCCAAAATGCCAGCGCGTTACTATGCCTCAAAGGGCCCGCCTGCGCGCTGATTTTCGACCCTTGGGGGGGGGGGGGTAAAAAATGATGACCCCTTGACCGGGGGGTGTAAAAATGGGTGAAAAAACCCATCACCCCCCGTTGTTAAAACGTGATCACTCCCTTACCCGATTGTATGGGTTTTTGGGACCAATACTGCTACGCCACCTGGCTGACTAATACCCAACTACTGGGTACATTTACACAATGTATATCTAATGTAGGTACTGTAAAGGAATACATCCGAGTCTTGTTGTATTTTGTTGGTTGGGGAGGGGGGGCATAAATCTTTTGGGGCGACATTTCTGTGTCGGACATGAACTATCCGTATTTTTTTTTTTTTTTTTGTTATGACTCATAACAAGGTTTATTTGCCATGATTTTCAGTACATTACTCCGGTCATGTTGACCCCATCTCGGTTTCGCGTACGCAAGGTAGGGGCAATTCGGTCCAGTTTTTTCGTTGGGGTATATACAGGATGATTTAGATGAATATGAACCATGTACAATGAAGCTTAATTATTATATACAATCAAATGTACATACAATTTAATACAGTGGCAGCGATAAGAGATCAAGTTAGATTGTCCATATACCCAGTTCAGTTTTATCTTAGTTTTGGTTAGGTTTTTTCTTTCTTTTCTTTTTCTTCTTCGGTTTTTTCAGGTAGGTACCTAAATGCTTTTTTAGCTGCAGCTTAAAACTAGTCTTATCTGTACAAGTTTGAATATGAGCTGGTAGTTTGTTCCACCATCTAGCACCTCTATAATAAGGACTTTTCTTATAGAATTCAGTTCTTGGGCGTCTTAGGGTGAAAGTAGGGAGAAAACTACTTCTAGTACGCGGGTTAGGGGCCGAGTCTAATTTACGAGCCCTAGAGTGAAATTGTGAGATCAACATTTCTTTCCTCCTTAAAGGCGGTAAGGGGGTGGTGCAACTATCATATAAACCTTCTATACTGTTCCCCCTTATTTGAACCTGCAAACAACATCGAAGAGACCTGTGTTGTATTCTTCCTATTTTGTCCTTCCATTTTTGGTTACAACCATCCAATAAGAAGGAACAATAATCAAATTTAGGCAAAATAGTTTGTTTAAAGATTGCAATCGCTGCGTAAGTAGGTATACTCGGTCTTATCTTGCCCATTTTAAAATTTAAAAAATTTGTAGCATCTCGTACAGACTTTGCTTGATCTTCAAAGGTGAGTGCTCTATCTATAGTGGCCCCTAAGTAGGTGTAGGATTTTACTAGAGGTATTTCCTTACCATCCACTGTAGGCAATTTCTTAGGGCATCTATGAAAATTACTCTCGGCACAGTACCAGGCAAATTTCGTTTTGTTCGGATTAATTGTTAAACCTTTCGCTTTACATGCCGACAATAAAAGATCAATATCATGTTGCAACTCATATAGTGCCGTGTTTGGATTTGAGTTTGTAGAATAGAGTACAATATCGTCTGCGTACATTTTTATGGCTGAGTATTTTGGAGTATGAATTATAGTATTCACGAAGAAAATAAATAGAGACGGGCCTAGTACTGACCCTTGGGGTACTCCAAATAATACTTTTTTTGAGTCCGAGATATTTCCATCAACCTTAGTACATTGAGACCTGTCTTGTAAATAAGACTTAAACCATGATAACATATGTTTGGGAAACCCAGCTTCTTTTATAAGAGTCAGGAGCTGTGGGTGGCTTATTGAATCAAAAGCTTTCGATATATCAACATAACAAGCAGCTACATATTCAGATCTGTCCCTAGCTCTGTATAGGTCTTCAGCGAGATCTAATATAGCATCTCCGGTACCGGTATTTGCTCTAAAGCCATATTGCAGAGGAGACAGGAGATTTTTTTCTTCTATAGAATGCATGAAATATACTTTAATTAATTTCTCTAGTATTTTACTCGGTAGAGGTAAGATAGAGATTGGCCTCCAGTTTGAGACGTTATGTAAGTCACCAGATTTAGGTATAGGAGTAACAGTTGCACGAGCCCAATCTGACGGAAACAAACCGGTGACAACAGATGTATTAAATAGATGTGTTATCTGCGGTAATAAGATAATCAATGCATCCCTTAATACTTTTGCAGAAATATTGTGTATCCCTGAGGGTTTACATATGTCCACCTCCTCTAGAAGGGCTTTGATATCAACATCAGAGAATTTTGCCGGAGCTGGTATATCATGGACGTATGAGTCATCCGGTTCTACATAAGAATGTGACGGTAGGTTGAGTTTCCCGTATAGTGTTTCACCTATTGTAGAAAAGTAGTCATTTATATAATTCGGAGTATCAGAGACTGCCTCTTTAGTCACTTGGTCATACAATACTGGAGTGACATTAGATTTAGGACCTTTAATTAATTTGTTAATTTCCGCCCAGAATTTCTTAGCATTTCCTTGGCACTCTTCCAATTTACCGGTAATATAGTTTTTATGCGCTACCTTTGTCATTTTAGTTATGTCCAGGCGTGCCTTGCGAGCCTTCAAAAAATCATCAAATCTATGGTAAGTTCTAAAATTATGCATGAGTTCATTCCTTTCCTTAATTCTAACTAAAACTTCTGAGTCCATCCAGACTTTACCATAATCTTTGACAGAAAAGGTTTTCAAAGGGCAGGTGACATCTAGATATTCATTTATACTACATTCTATAGAATCCCACATTTCATTCACATTTCGCGATTCAAAAAATGTGGTCCAGTCTTTTTGTAATAAATGATCAGAGAGAGAGTCTTTGTTGTAGTTAGTATAAGATCTCCCTGTGATGTCAACCTTTTTGAACCCTTCCCTTCCTTTTTTTCTTACAGCTGTCACTGGGAGATGATCACTAATAAAGGCGTTTTCAACTGATGAAGAAGCTACATAGTTTGAATTTGTCAAAATATTATCTATGCATGAGCCAGGACCCCCTTTTGGGTTTGGACGAGTGACTTCCTGGAGCAACCACATCAAATGAAAATCTCTACAGAAGTCTTTTATAGCAACTGTATCCGTATGGTCATGATCCAAGAAATTTACATTAAAATCACCTAATATCCATATTTCTCCTTTGGACTTTTTTATCCCATCTCGTAGATGTTCAATAAATTTAGCCACATCTCCCTTAGGGGGCTTGTATACTGTAAATATAGTCATGGCCTTGTTATTCGGGACCGTGATACTTATCGCTAAGCATTCTATATCTGGAGTAATAACGCTGAGCTCATAAATTTTTGAGGAGTGTGAGAAATATCTATTAGATAAATAACAAATTAATCCACCTCCAGCTCGGTCCGGCCTATCAATGCGGTGAAAATTCTTTTGTGGCCAGGAGAGAAGCGCTGCGTCATATAAATCTGTTAGCCAAGATTCCGAGAAAGTTACTATTTCAAATTCATTGAAAGTATGCTTAATTTCTTTAAATTTAGGATGCATACTTCTACAATTGAGATGTACAAAATTAATTCCCCTTGCATGAGATACCGGGGCGAGCTGTAGTGTAGTCATTTTTGAGTCTGACTGATGAGCTGAGTTTGAGTCTTGAGTTACGTATGAGTGAGCTTTATATCAACAATCTTGAACAATCTTAAAGATGTGTAGAGTCTTTAATAGAAAAATACACTAAAGGCACAAGCCAGAAAGGGTACAACAATACCCGGTAATAATGAATACACTAAAGGCACAAGCCAGAAAGGGTACAACAATACCCGGTAATAATGAATACAGTAGGCACAAGCCAGAAAGGGCACAAAATACCCGGTAGTAACAGTAGCCCAGGAATAGGCTCAAATTCTAAATTAACGGCAAGAAGGGCTATAAATAACCCTGATTTACTACAATCAAATTTTAACAATCAACAACGGGTACCAGGCACAGGTTCTGGGTTCTGAAACCTGGTTGAAATTACTATAAGTCCAGTGTTATACAGCCGGGGTTATAGTAATCTTACTATACAAGTTGGTCTCTGTGTCTTTGGGAATCAATTTTATGAGGACATCCAGGACTAGAAATAATACTAAAATACATGTCATCATCTAACAGTAACTAGTCATCAGTACCAGGTGTGTGTGGCCTTTGATACGGTGAGAACAAGGTGCACGGGGCTATTATTACAATTTGAAATTCATTTGTAAAGTGTAAAAAGTGAGTCTATACTTATACATATAAACCTGCCTTCACAATAAAGGAGCGTCTGGAAATTTGATACCCAGATGTAACATAGAATCAGATGAACTTGAGTGAAAAACATGCCAATTTGATTATGTAAAGTAGTGTAACCTGAATATAAAGTTACAGAATTTACTATTTATTTATTTAATTTATTTTGATAATTAATTGCAAGATAAATCTAGAACAAAAGGATTGTTATTTAATTAAAAAGTTCCATTTTCTTCTGGATACAGCAGCGAATATACTTGAGATGAGTAGTCAGCTTTGATCAGTGCCGGACGTGATACAGGGTCCCACCTATGTGTTAACTCAACTGAGTTGTATGATAAGTGACTCAACTGAGTCGGTGGGTGCTGCATGCTACGTCAGGCGGTTAATGTTGAACTTGAGATCTTGAGATAGAGCATGAAACAGTTCATGCACTAGAACTTCAGATCTTGAACTTGGAGACTTGAACACAGAAGTTTAACAGTTTATGAGCTTCAGCTTTTAAGCTCAACTATATGATGAATGGCGTGATGCATCATGTTCAGAGAATGCTCATAGAGCAACGATTTTATGCTAGTTTGTTGTGTCGGCTGGACCACACCATGTTGCCGCGGTAGGGATGAGCAACCCTATGACGACGTGTGGTATGAGCATAACCATGCAGGGTCCTTGTGAACGTAACATGTTGACACTGGTGGATAGGGAGAGACAAGTCCTGACATTCTCGTTGACGCAGCTTTAATTTAGTCTTCTCCAAACTAGACGCCAGGATCCTAGCGATCTGCATTTTTAGAGAGACTTTGGCGTGGGTTCCATCACTCAGCTTTCCAAACTTATTCACTACTACTCCTAGAGCGGAGTTATTATATCTGACAAGTGACGCCAGATATGGAGTTGAAACTTCCTCTTCAATATTCATCCTCACTATTTCATAGTTAATTCTAACTAAAGCACGCTCCATTTTAGCCTGGCTGTGAATACTGCTATGTGGCCAATTTGTAGCTGCTAAGTTAACACTGTAGATTGTAGCCAGGATAGTTTTGGTACATGGCGAGACTTGTTGTACCAGCTGCTTTACAGTAGTGAACTTTTCAAGAACTGTAGCAACACAAGATGATTCTGACTGCGTGAAATAGATTCTATCTCCTACTTTTGTTGTTATATCACATATTCCAACAGTTAAAAGAAGGAAATCAAAATGTTCCCTCTTTAATCTATGAGCTAGATTTGGTAGGCAGTCATCTATCTTGGCACCTCCTGTAGCTTGAAGATGTAGAGTGCCAGAATAGTTCAGCCGAATTTCATCATAGAGCCCTTTTGACCTAGAATCTCCAATTAACAAGCAGGAGGTAGGAGTGTAGCGTGTGGCTTCTGCCATTGTATTATGATCTCCTGTTTTCAGCACGAACCGTCTCTAGTAAATGTCCGTGCACATTAGCTCCTGCTACTGCGTCGTTGGTGTCAAAGGGAGTCCTTGGGCCGAATCTGAATGGGACTCCAGCTCCCCAAAACAAGTCTAAAGAACTTTCCCAAAGCGGTTCAGTAGAAGTTTCTTCTAGTCTTCTTGCATTGTCACTGCCGGGCGCAAACTTGATGCGCAGCAGTTGCAGCATGAGAGTTGGTTTGTATGCGTCCCAGGCTTTCTTGTCAACAAATTCTATCTTCTTTCCCTCTTTCTTTATGTCACCGGAGTGCGACAATTTCAATATGGCGTCCTTTGCCTGCTGGTTCCCGGCATACTCTGCCTTGATGCATTGGTAAGCTTGTTCCAAGGAACAAAAGCGGAATAGTCGGCCGTCCTTACTTGTGTATTCAAAGTCTTGTAAGAAAAAGTTACTCAGGAAGGCAGTATGCCCTGCATATATTATACCTTTTCTTGTTTTCCTTATGTGGACAGACTCGGTGTGTTTCCTCGGTGCCTGAACATTTATTTCAGGTGCGGAACTGCGACCACGTGGTGGAGCGGCGTTGTGGTACCCTATATTCCCTCCAGGTGGCGCGACGAAGTTTGAGTTTCCTCTGCTCTCGGTAGGGGGCGGCAGCGAGCTGTAAGCAGACCAGGACTGAGCATGATTGCGTCCTCCCTGTGCTGAGGAAGGCAAGTTTGGGTGCAGCGCAGCACTGTGTTGAGTCGCAGGAGAGTCTTGATAGTCAGTGTGAGGATACTGCTGTGCACTGATCTGATGAGAGGAGAAGTCTCTAGAGTTATTTTGCATGTTATAGTGGGAGTTGTATGGCGCGGAGGACTCTCCCATCTGTGCCTTCAGGTTGCCCA
Source organism: Harmothoe impar (assembly GCA_947462335.1). Taxonomy (NCBI): domain Eukaryota; kingdom Metazoa; phylum Annelida; class Polychaeta; order Phyllodocida; family Polynoidae; genus Harmothoe; species Harmothoe impar. Next base: position 26,590,505 of record OX381705.1, on the reverse strand, counting down.
TGTTTGGGTGAGGTGGGGGAGGTGGTTGTACATAGTTTCCCTCTGAATATTGATTAGAGAGGGGGTGCCCGGTTCTGCCGTTCAGTAGTACGGCACTGTTGGCAGCATCCTGTAGTGGTGTCACATCCAAGGTAGGACTATAATGGGACAGCCCGTTTGCATCACTCCTGTTTTCATGAGAATATGGAGTTGGTTGAGATTGAGCCGGTGCAGTAGGCATCTGTAGACTAGTGCTATGACCAACTACAGAAGAGACCTCTTTTTGTACTAACATTTGGGGTTGTGAGGCTTTGACAAATTGGAAAGGACGATCCTGTGAAGTGTGACTGACCTCAACTTCCTGGGCAGGCATTGATACTTTCACATGAGCGTTTGAGGCAGCCAGTGGCTGGGGATTTTTCCCCTGTGGTTTCGCCAGATTTGTACCTGCACTGGCAAGATCAAGGGCTGAGATACTGACCGGATTGTGTGATTTAAATTTGGTGATTGTGGGTATCTGTTTGTCAAACTTTTCATTGGGATCCAATGGGGCGTCAAAGGTGGTAGGGAACTTGAGCTGATTTGGCAGATACTCCCTGGGTATCTTATCGAGGTCTGCTAGAGTATAGGTGTGACCATCTATTCTAATCTCAGAGTCAGTTGCAGGGGCTACTAGCTCTTCCCTATTTAAGTGACGAGCAATGAGGTTGAGCTGAGCTTTTTGATCCCTAGTCACCTTGTCCTCAACATGTTCTATTAAGGTGGACCACATGTCTGGGAGATGTTTCATCTTTTCATGACTTTTCAGAAAACTAGCTTTTGCCGCAAAACTGCTGAAAGCTATATACAGGGGCGCCGGTTTTGAGGTATCGATTTTACTGCCACTTTTCCTCATTCTTGAGACCCGTATGACGTCTGCATTGTCCAGAGGGGCTTTGGCTCTAATAGAGAGGTTTATGACGAATAGCTTCAGAGACGCTCTATCCTCGTGAGGGGTCAGGTTTTGTGGCACCTTGTACATGACTGCACTTCTCTCAGTATTTTCATCAAACTGCCGTACTGTATGTTTGTTAATGATTGCTCCCTTGTAAGAGTGACTGGTTGAGTCAGCCATGGTCAGTTCCCTCACAGTTTTTTCTAGGGATTGCACTTTTTGGTTCAGGTCTTGATTCACTTGATCAATAGAGTTTTTATCAGGCACATGAGTGAGACATTTTTTTATGTCCGCCTCAATTTTGTCTATTTTTTGTTTGATGTTGACTGAAGAGATCTGCTGTTGGAGTTCCTCTGATTTGTTCCTCAAACTATCAGCGGTATTGAACAGCTCACGCAGTGCAGTGGGAGAGGAGTTAAGCAGAATTAATCTATCCTCTAAGTTTGTAACTCTTTCTTCGACATCAATTTGTTCAGCAACCTTTTTAAACAGGGCCGTTGCCCTTGCGTCTAGGGCCATAATTTGCTGACTTTGAGTTTCATCCTTGTTTTCACATTTTTGTATCCTTTCAGCTACTGCGTCAAATCCAGAGTTTGCAGAGTCAGCATTCTCATTCAAGATTTTTGTTGTGACATTGTGGCTATCCCTGAGCTTGCTGATTTTTGAAGTACAGTTACTAATAGTTTCACTTTGAAGTGTACTTCTAGAATCTAAGTCAGATATCTTTGCATACAGGCTGTCATATCTAGATGTGGACAGCTCTTTTTGAGCTTGTAATTTTTCAGCGATGTGTTGAATCTCAGTGGTTAATTTCCCTTTAGAGGACTGGGCGTTTTGGGCGTTTAAGAGCTGTACCTGGAGTTGCAGCTCATGTACGTTGCCTTCCATAGAGGTGAGGGCATTGGTAGTAGTAGACTGATACTGTGCCAAGGCATTTACTACCGTACCCAAGTTTCCTTTGTCACCGGAATTCACCATTTTATTTTCCGGAATGTGAGGCTCTGTGAACACCACACTGGCCACCGATTCCACAGATTCAATGTCTTCGGACATGACTAATTCTGTGTTTAGGCTAATATCAACAGAGGGAGGCGGGGAGTTGAGATCTATGAGATCAGCCAACCCATTTGGCTTTGCACAAAACAACCCCGTCCTAGCATTATATTGCCTTCTAGTGGCTTTATTGAGGCAGGGATCCGGGGAGAGAATGGGAGCAGAGCTCTTTTCAATTGTGGGGGTTGAGGCAGTAGGTGGTTGTGATGTAGCTTTTTTGCTAGAGGGAGATATGATGCTGCTTGACTCAAATGAGTCTAGGGTAGGTAGCTCAAGTGAGCCAGGTTGATATATAGGCGTGCCCGCCTTACAGTCCCCCATGGGCCCTAGCAGTGTGGCATGAGTCGAGCCATCCAGGGCTAGGTATGCAGACGTGGGGACTGCAGGCATACACTGAGGCACAGGAGGTGTAGAGATAGAATGTGAGGCAGGAGCTGTAGAGTTGACTGTAGAGTTGACTTGACAGTTGACTGGCTCTAATGAGCCTGTGAGAGGTGACTCAAGTGAGTCACGTTGAACACGGCTTCCCCCACAGTCCAATTTTACACCCAACTCCAGGAGTGCAACATGGGCCGATTCATCTTGGGTTGGGTGTGTAGATGTAATGGGGACTGTAGGTAGAGAAGCAGTGGGTAGTGTAGAGTCGACTGTGGAGCCGGGTAGATGTGCAGGGTCAGCTGTGGGGCGGGCTGATTTAGCAGCCAGCTGTGTAGAGTCGACTGTAGAGCAGGATGCCTGACCGATCAGTGTCAGGGGCGTAGAGATGGGCGTAGAAGACTCAAATGAGTCTAGGAGAGAAGAAGACTCAAGTGAGTCAGCGACGTGCGGCAATCCAACAGGTAGCTTTGGTTGAGGCTTACTCACATTTTTTGTACGTAGACGAGTCATGTAGGAGTTGGCAGTCGCCGCAGCCAACGCCAACTGAGCTTTAACGAGATCCTGCACAGGGATAATTCCACTGGATCTGGTGACCGGGCCAGTTGACAGAGTCGGCCGGTTTATAATCCATAGTATTATCACTTTCGTCAGAGTCTACGATCAGACTATTGTCTGAATTAGCATCAATTGTGTGGTCATTCACCACCGTTGATTTGTTGTTGTCCCCGAGAACTGTCATGGCGTCATGCAGAGTTGCAGTGACACTGGTTTCGTATTCGGGTTGGCGGGTAGACTTCGGACTTTGAGTTGACGGATTATTTTCGTATTTAGCCGAATCATCATCCGAGAGATCGTCTAGAATTATGGATGACCCGTCAATATCAAGGAACGATGCATTGTTGGTATTTGTACAGTTCATATTACCTTCAGACGTACTGGAATCAACAGTTGTTTTTTGAAGGTTATCGGCAGATTCCCGAGTTCCGCCATCTTTATCCCGAGACAAGCCGGCGGTTGCCGAGCGTCCCTCCGAGCACGATAGAGGATGGTTCGGGCGGTGCTCGGGTATCTCCGGGCGGTGTTCGGGTATCTCCGGGCGCTTCGGAGAGCAGTCGGTCCTAACAACATGGCCGAGCATTTTCCTGTTGACCTTAGTTACCACAGAGTTTTTAGTTTGCACTTTACCTATATCAGTGGTGACTTTATCAGAGTCTGCAGACGAATCCCTTTGTTGTTGAGAACATTCCGGGACATTGCAGCACCTTGGTTTCCTTTTGGAGCGTTGAGGCCGGCCTCTCCCCATCTCAGAGAGTCAGCGAGTGACCAAGGTCGTGCCGAGTCGGAAATTCACAACTTTGCCCAGCGGCAGATGAGTTTACCTTGAGTACGGCGTTTTCTGAGTCGGGGGGCGCAAAAAGAAGTGGCCAGCTGAGACACGGGGTACTGTTGTAGTAGTATGCACACAATTTAGAGTCTAAAAGATAGTTTGTCCCAGCTTTTTGGCTAATAAAGTCGTCCGTGGATGCGCTGCGCGTGTGGTCTACATGGTGCGCGCCCAAGTTCTTTGATTTTTCAGTGCAGATAGAAGCCAATAAATTCAGTTGATATGACTGAAAGACAGGTCTAATTAATGTAGTTATTTTCCATTCAGGTGTATAGTCTAAGAGATTCATTTGACACAGAACACTATTTTACTTGTGCAATACAAAACATCAATAGGTTGTTAAATCAAATTGGTTAAAGGAAAAACAAAGTGGAATGATGTGCATGTTTACTCTTTTTATTCTGTACAATAAAATACCTTCTCAAATATTCAACAAGTGTGTTTACTGGTAACATAATACAAAGGACCATACCCATTTCCTCTTTGGACAGTTGAGTGGCCACCATCAATAAATAAGGTTTAACAATGTCTAAAACACAATATACACGTATCCTGGCTTTGTGGCACATAGACATATTAAAAGTGGCTCTATATAACATTTATTGCTTTTGCACGTGGACATCCAGAATAGGAATACATCAGAACTATTTGCTAACATGTTTTTAATGGTATATTAAAGACCATTCGTTCTTACAGTCAATAAGCTATATGATGGATTGAATTTAACGAGAAGAAATGTTGACATTGATTGACTCAAGAAATCACTGCATTGTAACTACGTAGGAAACTCAATATACGATAATACCAATGTTGCGCAGTATTGAACTTCTCGAAAAACTACTCTTGATTTAAATACACGGATTCAAAACACTGAGGTAATATAATTTGTGCGTTTTAACAACATTGAAGATAAGGAAATGCTTTTATTGATGAAGTGTGTTTCGGGGGCCATCCATTTATTACGTATGCACTTTTTCTTTGAAAATATACATTGTGCTAGTAACCCTACCCCATCCCACTCGTTCGAAGTGCGATATGTAATTGATGGACGGTCCCTTCAAAGGTGTTTGTCCATAAATGACGTCATGCTAGTTTTTACTCTCTCCCCTCCCCCTTTAATAGTCATATTATGCCTACGGTAACATATGGGCGACTGGATCCCCCAATCCACGCCAAAATTCGTCATTTATGAAGGGCCCCTTGGTATTGATTGCCAATGTAAAGTGCCTTCTGCAACTTCCAGGAGGGAAGCGCTGCGCAATAGGCTTGAATATTGAAGGCCAAAACTTACCTGAAAACGGCCAATTTAATTTAAGTTTACCCTAAGGGATTATATGAAAGATGAACACATAATATATGTACATAGAATGCCACAGTATACTTTACCCACAATAAGGGATGTGTATACACATAATAGTTGACACATCTTTTTAATAGGATACATCACCAATAGAAAAAATACAGTATGGTCTCTTGGCAAGATTTTTATATATTAAGATATTGAATTGACTGAGGTATCTAGTAACAAGTTCACATATATATATACACACATACTCAAAATAATTGAGCGCTCACTTGTATGATTTACAATATACAATATATATATGATGGTAAATGGGACTCTAAGTATAGAACAGGACATGTACCTGTTATTGTACTGTCTTTTAGTCAGTATTAATTGTGTGTCCACAGAAGAGAGTAACTCTAGAATACCAAATGTCACCTCATTATCATGCCCCCTATTTCTAATACAAATATGTTCCATTCTATTAATAAATCCCACCATTAGATATTAAAGGTGGGTGGGAACAGCCTACTTCCTTTGTTGTAGCGTGAAGTATTCCAAACTAAGCTAATCATGCCGTTTTGAACATGCTTACAGCAACGTGACCTTAACATACATGTTTGTTATCATACATATAACTATTCCCTCTCAGACATACTGCAGGATATTATATCTACATGCTATAGATAATATTTGGCACAAATAGTCACCATTACTCTACCAGGGTAGTGTTATCAAATGTACAAAAAATATTGGAAGTGCGTCTTTGGCTTGAGTTAGTCCACACATTTCCTAAGACAACATAACATTATAATGGCTTAAATTGAGAATAGATATTATTAGAGACAGAGGGAATCCTTTGGTAAGTGTCTCACCGTTCATAACAGGTGAAGGTCAACCGTGTACTTTGATAATACACTACCAATACACCATTATCAATTGTATATAGAATGCGCATGAACTCAGTATTGGTTGGTCGCATGTTCGCTGTATACTGAGTATATATCTCCAACCCTGTATTAGTTATTATGGGTTCCAAATCTGTCGATCTCAGCTTCTGTATATAAGCCTACCGTTTTAACCCTCTCGGCATTATCGTCTTTTACCTATTCATTTTCATGCAAATGATTATAGATGGTCTCATCATGAGCAAAATATCACCGACCTTACTTTGTAACATGTTATTGGAATGACATTCTTATGACTATGTGATTGCGACATGAACCTGTAATTGTAAGGCTACTGTCACAATTACAGGGACCCGTGAAGTCATATGGTTGTGTACATTAAAATACCAAGTCACGTCAGACCCCTAATGAGTTGTCAATTGCACAGTAGCTGTGGCTCAACACCCCGCAAGCGATATCAGGCTACAGATGCTTGGTGTAGCTCAGGCTACAGATGCTTGGTGTAGCTCAGGCTACAGATGCTTGGTGTAGCTCAGGCTGCAGATGCTTGGTGTAGCTCAGGTTGCAGATGATAATGCATCAAGTATCCTGTTGAGCTGCTCTTCCTCAGTATTAAGCCTATTGTTTGCAGTGCATTAAGCAGCTGCTGATATAGTGGTATATATGTTGAGGACAGACGTTTTATATGGCTGCGTCCTTAATGGTGACGTTATGACTATTATAATGCATGCAGGAGGAATGACACCATCTGACTGTGTTACAATGCTGTCATAGACGCCTTTGTCACTATCATCTAACGGCGTCCCATAGTCTTAGTAGAGTGACCAGTAGGCACAGGGTGGATGTGATAACTGGTGACAGGGACAGGCGTGCCACACATGACCCAGAATGCATTGCCTGTACTGGTTCCGGAGCCTGTGTAGGCCGCGGCTGTTGTCGGAAGAATGCCTCTGGCCCAAAGCTATAAATGCGAGAAAAAAAAACGAGTTATTAAAGATATTGTTTTGAGAATAATCTTATATACACATAGACATACATAAACTTGGGGTTATATATGGAGGGGAAGGGTCCCCATTTCGCATATCGATTTTAAGAAATGGCCATGTCATACGTTTATGTCGCTTATTAATGCCCATGTCGATTTTAAGAAACGACCATGTCCCCTCTCACTATGTTTTTAAGACTCATGTCGCATGTTACTAGGCCTCATGTCACATGTCGATTTTAAGAAAAGGCCATATCCCCATGTCGAATTTATAGGGGTCTACCCCCATGAACTTCACGTCGTGTAATTGAGATCACCAAGGATTACATATAATGTGTTGTATACTACCAATTCGGTCATTGTATTGAGGGCTTTGCTGTTTTAAAGCTATTGGCCTGTTCTACATCCGGTCACCAGAGGGATAACATGGGTCACCATATATATCAATAGGTGTACTCGGACCTCGCCCTAGACTATAATTATATTGTTGGGCCTATACATGTACATGCGCAGACAGAGCGCGATGTGTCCTTTGTCATCATGTTGCATGGATGCACCATGCAGAGGCCAAAAAAAAAAGGTGTGTTTCAGGTTACATGGTCTGAAAATCTAGGGTAGGTAGGTCGGATTTTTTTGATTTTTTTTTACTTTGGCCTGAAAAGTACCTAGAAATTGACTCGCGAACTTTAATGCCGACTCGCCGACGACCGCCTCGACTCGTGAATTATCAGAACAACTCTTAGATTGCCCTAAAATGACCTAAAGTATAAATGTTTTTTCAAAATTGGATAAAAATTTCTAGGGTCGGCCCTGTTTTCCTAGGTAGGGTCGGGTAACCTGAAACACACCTTTTTTTTTTTACCTGACCATATGGGTTGATAGAAGGGTCAGCATGATGCACGAATGTATAGCACTGGGAGAACAGTCACCAGGGTCTGCATTCAGGTATGACGACAGAGAACGTAGCGGAGGGCATGGCATATTAAAGCACTGTGCCACCTTTAAAGGGTTAATATATAATTCCTTTAAATCAGATTTGTAGTTTGAATCCAGTGGCGCCCCCTGTCTCATCAATTGAACCAAAACGAGGCAGGGACGCTAGCCAGACGCAGGAGGTGCTCTGCCGGTGGCGCCACCTCCGGCTGACCACACACAGTCCCACCTCACGTAATTAAGTTTTGCTGATGTTGTTGGTGTCTCTGGACATTATCCGTGGGGTCCAATCACTATCGGTGTCAAGCTCTGGCCGAACAAGACCGTTTGCGGCCCCATGAGTCAGCGGCACATGTGTATATTATAATAATATCATTCACAGATCATACTATATCTTACTATCCAGTATACATTGTATTGGTTTTGGGAGGGGATTTCTGCTCACAACTGATCTTCCTCATAACACCCCCCAATCTAATGAGCAGTTCTATTCTGATGACAAATGAAGCTCGTTATGATATAGGCCTACACCCACACGTTGTAGGTTGGGGCACAGCAGGGTCGTTTTGGGAAGCAAACTTTCAGTAATAATCCCAAGTGGTCCATATGCCCTTTGCAAGCTAAGACAAACCTATAACTCTGAGGCCCTACCTGGTGGCGTCCAGACGAACCCAGAGGTCGTTGAACTGAGGCTGTTTGAGATGGTAGCTGTCGGTGGTGGCATGCACACGTTCACGTCGCCGACCTTTCCGTCTGCCCCTCTGGTGATTTCTTTGACGGTGCCTGCAGTGCAAAAAGCATAGTTCAGCCGTAAAGTTCAATTTGGAAACTAATGGTACCTGGAGACTATAGTATAGGCCCCGGTAGGAATAGTATATACTCTTATAGACCAGAACGTGGGAAGGAGTCATGGAAGGGCAGTTATTTTTGGAAAGACAATTCGAAATAATCTGGTACTAAATATGCATTGTAAATAGTAAGTGTAGGTAGCACAGTAGAATCATCTGTAGTTTTACAGGAACTACTCTATAGCTTTACAGTAGATTCTACTATTTACCTATACTAAACTGTATATGTACAGCGGATTCAACTGTAGGCCTACACCTACAAATATGGCAACCAACTGTTTAAATACACTGCAACAGGAGGTTGGATTCATCCTTATTTTGTGCATTACTTACCTATGCCGTCTGTGGTCGAAGAATGGATCCAAGTAGTCTATATAGCTCCCGACCCCTACCGGCGGGACTTGGTAATTGGGTGGCGGAAGTTTCTTTCTCCGCTTTTTGACAAAATCTTTACTGCAAAGACAAAATAAATCACACATAAGTATAAGCTAAAAGGGAGGATATTTGTTTTGTTTCGATTTAGCGTCCAGCTACACTGTAACATGTTACTGTATTTACAATGTGCTGTACATTTACATTACTTTTTGCTGTAGTTGGGATTACAGCATTATTTGCTGTATAAATACAGCATTGTGTACTGTAAATTGGGTCTTCATCAATGTTGCTGTACATTTACAGGACATTGTGCTGTAGATTTCTGCCACTAGGTGGCAGCAGTATACCATTTTTGTCGTTTTGTAGTAATTATTCCACCCAACCCTTTCCCGAGTCAAATAAAGCCTCACAAACTCTCAAGATATTGTGTAATAAGAATGGATGAGAGAGACTGAAAACAGTTATCATAAAGTGCATTGATATTTGCATAGTTTTGTTGAATAATACAAGAAACACCAAAAGTATAGAATAGACACCACGTTGGAAAGAAAAGTTAAATGCTTAAGTGCCTGGACTGGGAAAAGGCTGGTATCACATACAGTTCAGCTGTATTAATGCAGGATTAAACCATTGCATTCTGTAGTGTGTATTATCCTAGCTGAAATTGAACTACTATGCAGGAAGTACTCTCCATGGATGCATATTATGGTATAAAGTGATGACAACAATAATATGAATTCCTACAGTAGAAGTTGCTGTAACTTTACAACACCCAGTTGCTGTACATGTACAGCAAAATCTACTGGAACAAAAGTTGCCAGCAACTTTTGCTGTAGATGTACGGTAGAAGTTGCTGTAAATTTACAGTAGAAGTTGCTGTAAATTTACAGTAGAAGTTGCTGTACATGTACAGCAAGTCAGTTGTGGTACACCTACAGCAAAATACTGGAACTAAAGTTGCCAGCAACTTTTGCTATAGGTGTATTGTACTTTAATACCTCTTACAGTGTAGGCATTTTCAGACAATCCAGAGGCTCACAAAGTTCAGCTTTTCACTCATTTTGGTGATCAGTTGAAATCATGAAATGCTGACACTTCTCACATGCCCTGGCCCCTTTACGCCCTTAACCTGTGGGAACCCATAAAATGGTCTCTCTGTATTCCACATTTTCCATGGGGGCTACATCTTGTAAGGCTTCTATTCAACCCTGTCATACACATGTTTCTCAGTGCTTTCTGTGCTCACTGTAACAAAGGCTGCAGGTATTGAGACCTACCTATCAGGTGTGGACAATGCCTGCAGGTCTCCTGAGAACACACACAGGTGCTAAGGGACACCTGTCTCACTTCATGAAGGTGACAACAAAACCTCACCACCGATATTGTATTCCCCATGCAGGCACGCCACACTTCCATGCCATTGTGTACATACTCCTTTATTTTATGTACCTCATGTTGCACTTATGATGATACTTGAAAGGGGAAAGGCAATAGAGAAATATCGACACACTCCAAGCGTTGAAACACCATCAACAGCTGGGATTGCTAGCTTCCATGTTCTTGCAATGTGTATAAAATCTGGGATCAACTACCCCATATTAGCTCAACACACTTGTTGAGAGGATAGGGAAAAGTACGAATGGTCATTGTGCCCACCTTCAACTTCCACCTGTAGCTATTACAAAGGAAAGTCACAAAGCCATGCAGGGTAAGTGAGCCCGGACAGGTGCTGTGAGTGTGAAGAAAAGAACAAATCAGAGTAGCTCCCCATTGACATTAGGCGCATAGCCTGAGAGTGGAGCATCTGTGAGCACAACAGAGCACATGTGAGTTTCTGCCACAGCCTTGTTGTAGCTCAGCACTAACTCAGCCGGACGGCTGTGTACCCTTTGACTACTAGCTTTGGCTGGATCCCAGATAATCGCCGTGTTTATGTTCCCACTAACATGACTTCTCACGGGCTCTGGGATTCGGTGAGAGCCTGAAGGCTAATGTTTGGATGGCGGGTCAGTGCACATAATGCCACCTGGTGCGCGTCCCGAGATAACAACGATAAATAACATTAATCGTGTTTGTAAGCTTGTCGGTCCGTGTTCAAAGGCTTGCTGACCACATGCAAGGACAACACAGTACATGGTCACTGATGGGAATCTCTAGGGAATCTCGCATATTTTGCAGCAACGCCTTTAGGTATAACGCTTTTTCAATATGGTCAGCCAGCAATGCAATGTAAATTGGGATTTCCTAGGTCATTTAGTTCTATTGCCAGGTCGTGAGATGGTGTGGGGTATGGGCAATATATACATGAGTTACTTGGCTAAAGGTAGCACTACGAAGTTGGTATATGGCTAGGCAGATCAAACTTCTGGAATGGCCAGGCTATAGCTATACATGTACTATTGATTGTAACCCTTGGATTCATACATGCAGGCTATACAAATCCACCATTTAAAGTTACAAAATCTAAATAATAAGCATCCATTATTAGTCATTTCACGCAGGACATCTAAGCAGATAAGAAGGGTGGATGATAGGCATATTTGTTTAGATGGTAATTATACTCAGGGTATTAAGGTTGAGGGGTTAGAGCCTGGAATGTTAAGAGCAGGTCAGCCAGCAGGCATATACATATAGTGGGGTGTAGGGTTTATGGCTACACCACACCCACCATGGCTGCTGCCTGACACATTTTATACAGACAGACAACCACAATTATCTAGCCAGATCTCTGATCTGCTCCTGTTAATGAAACATAAACAGCACCACTCGGACATCGTTATCTGCCACGCCACCTGGTGACAGGAGCCAGTACAGAGCCCCCTCGTGGCGCCTGGTTGAACTAACTGTATCTCCCAGCTTTGTGATTGTGCAGATGTCGTCTGCTCAACAAAGTTAACAGGAGACACCACCCCTGAACAGATGAGCTGACTGTCAACTGTCACTGAAGCGAACTGATACTGTGCACTACAGATTAGGCTACTTCCACATGGTTTGGTTTGGCAATTAGGCTTATCTTCTGGAGGCCTATGTAAATCTAGTTTAACTTTAATGGGAACTGGATTGATCAGAATGATATAAACTAAACACCATTAATAGCCATAGAGCCAAGAGGTGTTAACACAGCAATCCAACTGTTCTGAAGAATAACAAAGGAGTTGTCATGAGATTCGAGACTGAAGCAGACTTTTGTGTTTTATAGCTCTTGGTGTCAAATCTCAACGTCAGTCTAAAGTGTTGGAATATGGCATTTGAATGCATATATGCTGGCTTACAATATTCTGTGACCAATGACCTTCTTACAAAAGGCCCCAGGATGCAGTATACCGGTATTCAAGCAAAGTAATATGCGGAAGGGTCTGGGTTTAATATGTAACAAGTTAACATAGTGGGATGTGAACAAACACAGTGAGACATAGACCTATGCTTTGGATATCAGTAATAAATATAGTTGTTTGACAATACCCTACTTACCCTAAGAAAATGGCATCTTCGGCCCCTGCATGGTCAACCTGGAAGCCCTGCTCGACCAAGTTGTCTATTACTGTGTGGTTGCCTAAGAAGTGACCTGCAAGATAAACAAGGGTATACGATATTGAGCCACATGTTAGATTTTAAACATCGGATAGTGGTTTATGTATATATATATATAAACTTAATGTCTCCAGACTCGTCGAAGTGACTATCATAAAATAATCGAGTCAAAAGTTGTCTAACCTATGAGATTACCACCCCACAAATAGAATCTGGAGCTGGCAAATGTTGGGTTTTGGCCCGGCACATGCCAAGTGGGTCTTCTATCTCCAGCTAGAAGACCCGCTTTCTTCTCACTTAGACAAGTTTTTGACTCGTTTATTTTATGACCGTCACTTGGAAGAGTCTGGAGACAAGTTTACTTTTTGAGTGAACCAGATTTCTAAAATCCCACTTAATATTTTACCAATGGGAAATATGAGTCGTTAATATAGATATCTTTATAATATATTGATTCATAAACGTTGGTTGTTGTCACTGAGACATGCCTGGCCAATACGCCTGGTTATAATATTATGTGCAGTATCCCCTATAGACACGGCCACAATAATATTATCAATGTAAGCAGAGATTGAGCATGGCATATCTATACCATAGTGGATACCCATACTCACAACTACTTGTCAACCTTTGTTTCCTCCCAGTATACAATCATATGTGCCAGATACTAGACCTATATGTGTACAGGCAAGAGAAAAGGGATATCCAACAAAAATGTCAACTTTAAAATTGATATCATAAGCTTTCCAGTGATATATTACACAAGAACATATCGTTTCTAGTTTTTGAGAAATGACTTTTTGAATATTGGTTGGCATTGCCCTATCCAAAACCTGAATTATCTCTAAGTCTCATAGCTTCCAAGATATCTCTATCTAATTAGCATAATTAGAATAATTAGAAAATGATCGTACATTTTCATTCTATAGGCCATAGATTTTGATCTAGAAATGATAATTTTATTCTATTTTGACCATAATGATCCTTGTGAATCATTCTATCAATGGGATTCTTTATTTTCTTTATTTGGAAAGAAAATCCTGTTTCCATGGCAACACATATCAACAAAGACACCAATTTAGCCTTTAAAACGTTCTTTTTTCATTCCGAATAAGGAAGCTTTTAACCAAAAATGGAACGTTTTGTATAAGACTACTGAATTCTCCAGAAAAAAGTACCAAAGAGGAAATATTAGCCCGTTTCTTTCATTTTAGGCCATGGTGGAGCCCCCTGGTGGCTAAAATTGGTACTAATTCCGCGGGGATACCCCTTTCTGCTTGCCTGCTCACATATGACAATGTCCCCTGTGGTAATATATGGACCTGTCAGTATTTTACTAGTGTTATGACCATCGTATATTGTGTAATATGTCCACATTATAAACATGTCGGAAAACGGTGTTTATCATAACTCGTGTGCCAAGTATTAAAAAATGTTAGTTTATCATTATAAGGACATTTTATTATAAACATTATTGTGGCAAACACTGCTATATGTGTATCATTGCCGTATTTTTACGTATGGGCTATCCATCAATGGACTTTTTTGACTGAGGCTCTACATGTTTTAAAAGAGCAATTCTGTCCTCTTTACTATGTCAGATATCATGATCTATCCATTTCCATTTTCCCTACAACCCACATCCTTTCCCTCTTGAAGTACTATAATTTATGAAGTGGCAAATACATTCCTTATTGCACGGTCCTTCCTACTTCATTCCCAACTATAGCGTATGGTATACTTATAATGCAAGATTACAAAGACTGACCACTACATGTCACTAGGGAGTACCTTGGGCCCCCTGGCGGTAGCATTTATCAGTAGTGGTGGGCATGATTGGTATTTACCTTGCCCAATCAGTTCACCCAAACTTCCAGCAGGGGGCACCCTCAAAGGCCTCCAATTTAATGGACCACATGCTGTGCACCCCCATCTAGTAGCGCCCCCTATACCTCAGTAAAATAGAGCCAGCGTCTGGATACTCCAGTTGCTGCGAAGTATACCGGACATAATGCAGCGATCGTATACACACGTACAGTACTAGGGCTCTAGGCACCTATACATATTAAACTTCAGGCCCGTAACTAGGGGGGGTTCGTCGTTTCGAACGAACCACCCCACCCTCCCTGAATGAGGAAAAGTGTTCCACCCTAGCTGAGTGGAAAGGGGACATAATTGTCTACCTCTCATTTTTTACGGCTTGTCGATCGGACAATTATTAAGGATTCTAGAGAGAAAACTATATGAAGGATGGATTAGATACACAAAACTCAGCTTTCTCTTTAAATATATAACACAAAGTTCCACCTCATATTAGAAAAGTCCAGTTCCACCATTGAAATAATTGTATCAAGTTCCACCATATCCAAAAACGAACCACCCCGCGAAGAGGGCTAGTTACGGGCCTGAACTTTCAGTGCGGCATCAAATACTGTTAGTCGTCTTCTATTGATGATACGCAACAACAACAACAACAACAACAACGACGATGATGATGATGATGATGATGATGATGATGATGATGATGATGATAATGATGATAATAATAATGATAATGATAAAAATAAAATGTCGAACCACCCCCTACCCCTCTCCAAAAAAGAATACATTGCTGTGGCTACTAGTATCGTAGAATGAGTAAAGAGACTCTAGAGAGCACGATATAATATATACACATGCATCTATAGTAACCGGCATTACATGTGTGGGTATTATTTACTATACCATAATCCTAAAGTTAAGGACGTGATGCATTCTTGCTCATCTGAGAGAAGGCATGCCAGAGTCGATGTTAGACATGTGTCTAGCACAAGCGAGTTACTCACCAGTGCTGCATCCATGCATCGTGACGACACACATCCAGAGGACAATAACGCACTATAGAGCCGGCCGACTGCTCTTAAGTGCTGAATTTCATTTTAACCACAGTCAATCTCATTCTATGTCATATGGACCTGTCATATACTGGAATTGACATGCATGGCTTTTATCCTCATTATGATGAACTTTAACTTCTCAATATGCAGGCAGCGAGATAACCTTTAGGTATGTCAGAAGGTCACTGTTTCACTGTTATGCAGTGAAAGCCCGGGAGGGAGAGGCAGGTGAGAGAGTGCTCCCACCTGGGGGTGTCAACCCCCCATCTACCTTTGTCACAGGTAGACACAGCGGCCATTCATCTGTTCACCTCTCAGTGTTACTATGTTAACCCCCCAAAGGTGGCTTTAAGTAATTAGGAAAGTCTACAATACTTGAGGTAGTGTTATCATCGTCCCACATCTAGTAGTAGCTGACACCTTGGCACCATAAAGGTTCTATCTGTCGCTATCAACACCAGATGTCACCACATCGGAGGTAGAATACTTTGAATGAATGTCCCTTTTTTAAACTATTAAGTACCCCCTCTGCTTGTTGGCATTGTGTCTATACAGAAAGGTCCGGACAAAAAGCACACTGGTGAACAGCTGTGATTCTCTCCGAACCAAAAACCGGATTTGACTCTGAGCCCCGCAGCAAGATTCAAGTGGCAATCAAGAGCTTTGCAAAAGTGCACAAGCAAATAGGGAGATCTGGAAAGGGGGCAGGGAAGAGGGTCAAGCGAGAGCTCGTGCAATCACATGGAAATGTAGGATGTGTGGATCTAGAGGACTCCTTACTGGTAAGTGCACTACACCTGGCCTAAACACGCACTTAACGGTTCTAGGGGTAAACTGAGAAACGTGCTCCCCGTACATGTGTGGGGTAGGGAAGGGGAAGGGATAGATGTGTGTACGTGTACTGTGTGGGCATACGCGTATAACCATGACTATACCATGTATAGAGTATATGGAGATATGTACCAGTCAGAGCCAAACTGACCCCTAGATCTGACCACTTTTACTCTGGCCACTCCTTCCCTGACCGTTGACCACATCTACCACCTCGAGGGGCCATGGCAGACCTGGCCTGGGGCTGCACGAACTCTCTCCCACTTAACTCTATGACCTCTGCTAATTACCCATGCAAATGGCGCTGGAATTGGCATATAATTTAGTGGTAGTATCGGGGATGGTCAGAGACACTTACATCACATATGAATTATGACGCAGTATGCCATGAACATCAAATTGATTGGCATCCATTATTTAAGCAGATTTTAAGCTCTTCCCAACTACGATCCATATCTAAACTTAAGTTTAGATAGATACATGTACATTGTACTGTCTGGACCCTTTATCAATCAGTAACTAATAGTAAATTGAAAGCAGATAGCATTCGGTATGTCTAAACCTATAGCCACGTCCATGACGGTATATACTGCATTCCCGGGACTGCATGAAGGTACTATGTGGCCTTTAACTATGTAATTTATGTTGCAACTGTGGCTGCTCTTTGTTAGACACATATATGTTATCACAATGACTTATAGAATGGGGTAAACATTTACAGATTAATTCAGGGGCAATATCAAGTTCCAGGTATGATAACTGCGGGCACACTCAAAAAGTGAACTCGTCTGCAGACTCTTCTAAGTGACAAGAGAGTGGGTCTTCTAGCTGTAGTTGTCAGATAGAAGATACACTTGGTATGTGCCAGCCCAAAACCTGACTCATGCCAGCCCTAGACTCGTCAACCAGGGTCTGATTCAGGATTTTCCCTGTAGGTGGCATCAGTACAACATGCATTCTGTATAAAGTTGGGGAATGAATTGCATAATTTCTATGTTGATTTTAATCATATTTATGGGAATACACATTCATGTTATGGAGAATCCTGAGATTTATCTATTGGGGATGCTAGAAAAGGTAAAGGAATCAATGTTTTGATATAATTGAGACAAAACAAATATGTGGAGGGCACAGACACCTCTTTTGTGGTTATTTCTATGGTACAATAGCTGCAAGGAAACTCCCATTGGTATGGCATCCACATATGTGTTGTAGTCTGTAACTAAAGGGTAGAAATACTCTCAATATAGACTTGGGGATATGGCAGGAATTCCCCTAACCTACATACCTCTATGTTTGTATGAATTAGCTATTATAAACCTCAGAAATATAGACAGACATGGACAACAATTATGCCTAGGCAGAACCTAGTTAGCTCCACCTGCAGTGAAGTAGAGGTTATAGTGCACAGGTTAACCCTCTAAGGGGTGCATAGTGCTTTAAGGTGCTATGCTCTATGTGATCATAATACATGAATTCAGCCTTGGCAAGTATACTCGCCCAACTGTTGATTCATTTCCAAAGGTTCATGAATGCAGGCTTGGCGAATAGACTCACCAGGGCTACATTCATGCATCATGCTGACAAAGGGATTCAAGCACATTTAAAGCAGTTTGCAGCCAATAAAGGGTTAACTATTCCGGGTTGTCAATTTGACGACCTTAGACTTGTCACTTGGAGTGGGCCACTGCCTGGGCTAACATTGTCAGTTAGATGACCGTAGTGTTGTCTTGTGGGATGGTAACCGGATAGTTCATCAAATAGACAACCTTTAACTCGTTTATTTTATGACCGTCACTTTAAAGACCCTAAACTCTTCTTATAAGACAACCTTTTGACAAGTTTGGATCCCTTCATTTTATCAGTGCACAGGTAGGCACACCCTCACCTGCGGGCCTGTCCGCCGCCTCCATCACCACTCCTCCAGTTCCTGATGACCCTGCCTTCCATCCGGGGCAATGAGGACATGGATCCTGTTTTAACCTGTAGTCACCACCCACCTAAAATATATATCACCCACCTTTCCATTCATGCCACGCCTCACAATGCTCTGTCATGTACAGTATTTGGAGTGTTTTGGCATTTTGCCGGATCAAGTCTTGTGTGTGTAGGCTTATGATCTGTAGGGCTACTTCACGAGATTTACTCCTATAGGTTCCCAGGTATAGGTTAAACTTATTATGTCTGACACACGGGTTATGGATTCGATCACCTTTTAAATTACAGTTGAATGGATATGATACAAAATGTATAAATCAACTGTTAACGCACCAGCCGCGGTCACTCAATTCATCTCAGCACCACCACCCACAGCAACCCTTTCCTTCCTTGCTGATCCCTTTCCCCCGTCCCTTTCTCAATTCTACCCCTTTGAGATATGTTTTATTCAGCCTTTAGACCACCAAAACCGCAGCTGTATGCGGCGATCTGTATATAAAAACACTTCCCAAACAGCCCTGGGCAACACAACACGGCGCCCCCTCGGCCAAATCAACACATCTTGCGCCGTGGCTGGCCGGTGGCGGCACTCTTTCATCTTTTCAGGTAGATTTAAGTAAAGATTCCCACCTGGGACGGCGGGGTGCGGAGCGGCAGGTATTGTGTGTTTGTAATGGCCGGGGCATGCATCCCTGGAAGGGGGTATCCCCATACAGGTAGGGGTGGAGGAGGGTTATAGCATATCGGGATGGGTTGCCAATAGACTGACTCAAGTCCCTGGGCACTCTTATAGTCAATGCCTGTGATTGACGGTTAATCTCTTCTTGGTACCCATCACAGTTTTTAATTTCTAGGGAATGTAGTTTAGGATCTATGCGTTACTAGCATTAGAGAGACTTCTTGCAAGGCTATTGGATGGGTGGGAACATCATCTATATAGAACCTGTGTGTGTGACGGGGGGTGGGGTAGACAATCTCTGTAAGGAACGAGGGGGAAGTGGGAAAACAGCAGGGGTTGTGGTTTGGGCTGACTAAACACTGCATAAGTAGAGGTACAACCTCAATAGGTGTCAACCAGATGGAGCTTGGGGAGGTTGATGGTCAGAGGACATAGGCATCAGGGGAGGGTGGAATTGGTGAAGAAGACTATTCTTACACCCTGGGAAACAAATAAGGGTTGGCAGGTGACATCTAGCGGATGGGGCCAGGCTGTACGCGGATCAGGAGAGAGGGCATTTGTTTCTTATCCCAGGTTTCATCTCACATCTTGGACTTTTATAACTGTATGTCCATCTATCTTTTTCTACATCACCCCTCCTCCTCCTGCTACCGTCGTGTCAAATGTCTCCTTCTGTGTCCCATCGTACCCACCCTGATGGGCGCTAGGATACGTCTGTGGAGGTGTGAATGGGTCAGAATTGGTATTTAAAAAGTGTCATGGTGGGGGAGGACAGGTAACTGGGCCCACACCTGTATACCTGATTGTCAGATAACATGAGAATCACATACCTGTGTCATATTACATCCTTAAAGTATACCACAGGGAAGTCACAATGTTGCTGCGTCTGTAAGGACTATTTGGGATATACCTCAGGTCACACTGCATGTCAGTAAACTATCATTCTAGATTTTTATTAAATATACACTGAAAACCCACAGGAACTGAATTTCATCAGTACACTGCAAAAAAGGTGCTTAGATCCTAAACACAATCCTAAACACATTCTTGCCCCGTATTTGTCCACACAATATGTTCCTAAACATGTTTAGACCAATAATAATTATGTTTAGCTCAGTGCTTAGAAATTTATGTGTTTAAATCAATGTGTTTAGGAGAATGAAGTGTTTAAAATTCAGAAATTTAGCATATTATTGTGTTTATCTTCAAGAGTTTAAGGATAAAAGTAATCTGTCTAGAGATGTAGATTATTATTATGTTTAGATATTCGTATTTAAATAAATAAATAATTTTATTTCCATATAGTGTCTCGAAGAGACTTCTATAAGCCCCCTCCCCAGGGCAATATATGCATCACTATTTCACATAGGTCTCTACTCTAACATAGACACAACCTTGAGTCAATACAACAGACCTTCAGGGAGGATAATGCTTTATCCTTTCTTAGAGTTCTTAAAAAAGGTGTCTATGTAGCAGATGTATCTTTATTGCATCATAATCATAGTTACGTAGCATTCAACCCTTGAATCCTGCAGTGCATATTATTATCCTTTTGTATCCCATGCAATTTAAGTTAATTAACTCAGATTTAAGCACTTTAGATCCACAATAACGTTTGAGTGGTTGTAGAAACTACAGTCAACTACAGAGCTGCCATCTGGTATGTGTTTGATATACTATGACCTAAACACCACATGTTTACATTCTAAACACTAAGTTTTTATACTGTTTAAATACTAGACATCTAAACATATTCAATATAACTGTTTAGGTGTTTAGAATAAAAGTGTCTATTTCCTAAACAGAGGGATTCAAAGACACAAACCTAGTAAAATGTTTAGATTTTAAACATGCTTAGACCTAAACATGTTTAAAATCTAAGCACCTTTTTTGCAGTGTAGTGACGACCTAGGTCATGATAAAAAAACACTGACAAGTGGTAGTATACTGTATTTGATATTTAGGATGCCAGGGATGTACGGATTTAAGTTTAACCCTCCAGTGGGGCATCCCTTTCACAGTCTAGAGGTGCATAGTCTTAAATGAACTTTACATATTATTTAAGCAACATAACTTATAAATTAGCTGCTAGTAGGGTAAAGATGACAGTCTAACGCTATGTAGATAGTCCATACCACTCACACTTTGCGACAGCTACTAGTACTATATATGCCAGTTTCAGGTGCCCTTTGCTGATGACTTTATGTTATAAAATTGACTTTATAGGTCTTCAAATTGACAATATCTAAGTCAATAACATAATCCCATCATTATGACAATCCAAGGTAGTCAAAATCAATGTGACAACATAATAGTCGTCAATGTGACGACCTTGGGTCGGAGGGGATAAAATATGACGACCTATATGGCTGTCATCTTGATGTCCTAAGGTTCTCGATTGAGATAATATCAAACTGGGGACCCTGGGGATTTCAGTGTATTGAGTACCAGGGACTTATTTGTCGAAAATCCTCAGATATTCACAGCAATTACCAATAGCCAAACTCACTCAAAACTCCGAAAATAGTCATAAAACACTCTGTATATGCCATGTAGGATTAATTGTCGTAATCAGTCATTTATAACGAATCCTATATGAGTGATATTGAACCAAGAGAAGGGTTTGCAGGTGATAGGGGTTATGGTAAATGGCATGCTAGGTGCTTATATATCTACCATAGAATAGCGTTAAGCCTGTCTAGGCCAAAAAAATAGGTTTGTTTCACGTCCCCCGACCGACCCTATCTAAACAGGGCCGACCCTACGTTTTTTTATGCAATTTTGAAGAATTTTTTATATTTTTACACTTTTTTGGGGGTAGATTTTAGGTTTACAAAGAAATTGAAAAAATCTTCCCATTTTTACACTTTTATGGGTCAATTTTAGAGGGGAAGAAAAAAAACGTAAAAAAAAATAAAAATCCGACCTACCGACCCTAGAGTTTCTTCCCATGTTACCTGAAACAAACCTTTTTTTTATTTGGCCCTATGATGCACCATTACAGGGGACCCCCCATGTCTTTGCCACATCTGCCCACGTAGAGGGCAGGGGTTGTCAGCTTGTGTTGACACAGGGACTATCAGATTATACAGACTTTTTCTAATCGTAAAGGCAGGGAGATGATGTACACATAGCCTCACACTCAGACGTTGACACTGACAATGGCACGGGATACCAAGGCCTCAATCTCCCCATCAAAAACCTACCATAGTATCTTCTAACTATTATAATTGCCAATGAAAGTAACATACTTAAGTGTATAGTGGCACAGGAAATATGAAATTCCAAATTTAATAAGATCAATTCTCTTCCCATGGAGCCATTGTGAGGGGTCATTATGTGAGTCTATATGTATATGTAGAATAGAGAGGGATGCCTTTATACATAATGCTATACCCAAGGTAGGCTAATAAGACTAACACTACACATCCCTCCTAAGGTACACACACACAGGTGGGCCTCCCTTATTCTCCTTTATTGCCATTTTTGAAGGTTGATCTCATCACATGCATGGGGGAATAACAGGAGAATCAGGCATGAATGGTTTGTATAGGTGTACCCAATGCTGCTTGGGGCATATCCCATTTTATAGGGAATTTGTGTTCATAATACTATGGAAAGACACATATCCATAGGTCTCCCATGGATCTCCCATACAGCATGCATAAAGCTGTTCCTCTCATATAAATCACTTGTTTATAAACGGTATAATCCGTCTGTTTAAACTTTATTATATTCCCTTTTAGAGATCTAAAGTATATTACTGTCCTTAGAGAGGAGAGGTGCAGTCACAAGTCAGAGGCCACTAAGTGTGTGCCACCATCAAGTGAACATTCCAGGGGGTCAGTCACGGAGACAGGCGAGCATTCCTCCACCTCACCTGGCAGATCCCCAAAAGGGCCCAAGCCCACGCGAGGCGCCCCGAGAGGTGAGAACTCTTAAAGGCTGTTCCCCATCCCATCCACGGGCCACCCAGAAAGATACTGTTTAAATAAGACATATCTCTGAATGCGTACAGGAATAAGATGTTGAGTTATAAATTAAGACGTATGGCGTCGCCTACAACGGAGACTTCATGCAAACAGAATAATCATAATGTAACCATGAAAAACCATTGTCCTCTTATATTCAGTAAATATATAATATATTCATTAATTTCCGAAATGTAAGACAAGCAAATACTATGCATGCTTGTTTTGGTTGCTTCTGTTGGAGTAAAATTAGTATGTGTACATGACATGTACTCTGATCTCTTCATTTGGTAATGAATACAGCATGCACACTGCTATAGTATGTAGCTGTGGGTGAGGCAGCTGTGGCCAAGTCCCAGAGTGTTTGGCATCTATTTCATACTACGACCAAAGAAAAAATACATTTGTTTAGGCAACATTGTCCGAATATTAGGTTAGGTAGCTCTTTCTTTTCTTTTTTTTAAATTTTCAATTCATGTACCAGCAAGAAGTCACAAATCATCATAATGACTCACAGCGGGTATTAGCCCAGTTACTAGGACTTTAAGAAAGGGTTTTATATTTCCATTTAAATACCCCTATCTAGGCCACTGAGGTCAGTTGGAGACTTTCAGAAAACAAGAATCTTATTTTCGCGATGAAAAATCTGTTAAACCTCGGTCAAAATAAAAGAATAAATCCCCAAAATTGGGGGAAAAGTGCTAAGGTCGGCCCTGTTTTGCGGCTAGGGTCGTGTCGCCTAGTGGAACACATTTTCTTATTTGGCCTAAGTAAAGGAGACGGTGGCGGCATCTTTGATCTTGAGCTGAATTTGCTGTCGTTTTCACCTGCTCACCCATGGCTGCACCTGTAAAGAGCAACCGTCCCATCGCCTCACACCGTCCTAAGCTCATACCTCCTCAGGCCAAGGCTAGACGTGCATGGTGATATGAAAACGCCAAGGGCTGCCACTCAGATAGCTCTTATACAGTGGAGATCTATGCTGAATGGGAAAGGTTGGGCCCCTTCATAGCTTAGGCACTGTACTTGTATATACTTCCTTTACTATACTACACAGCAAGATACAGGGGATTGGGTCCACTTTCTTCAGACAAGGTGTTGGGTAAAAAAGCTGCCTGTAACTTCAATAGCAGAGCTAAATGGTTAGAGGGATTGAGCATGTCAGGTTCACTATGTGCTTAGTGATACCAAAGGGACCGCAGGTATGGTAGCTAAAACGCTTAGCTATCGTACCCCCCATCCATCTATACCCTCAATACTATTGCAGCCAATCTCCATATCACAGGTTAGGACTTGGGAAGAGGCACAGGAGGACCGGTTATAAATAGACAAGAGGCACCTGGGACACTGTATAGCTAGGATCATTACTACTAACACCAGATCTGCGGCACGATCTGTAGGATCAAAACAACAAAGATAAGATCAGCGGGCGCCGCTGGGATCATCTGTCGTCATGAGGACTGGATCCCAATCTGGATCCGTATCCCAGGCCCCGCGGCCTCCCAGGCCTCTTTTCTCCCTTAATTTCAAGCTGCTGTAGGTCGAGACTGAAATTTACTTTCTATACACCTGCGACATATCGTAGCGTAGGTGGCAATGTCCTTGGAGTGGGAAACACTCAAATGTATTTTACAAAGGGCATGATAATATACATATATATTTATTTTGGCTAATTTCTCCTACGCGACTGCAACATTTTAAGAGCGGTCACCCCCCCCCCCCTTTCTCCATTTCAAAGCCAAAAGAGGTTTTTCAATATACATTTTCTAGTCCTCTCAGTGTCAAAATGAATTTGATCTCTTTTAGTATTTGACTCTTCATCACAAGAAATAATCAAATAAGAATACCTCCATACTTGGAGGTCGAAAAATTGTCTATTTGAAATATTGCTCGACAGGGAAGGCAAGAGAATGAAACTCTAATCGATGTTTTGTATTATCTGCAGGTAAGTCATTATAAGAGCCTTCCTGCATTATGGTGTCCTAGCAGGATCTTCAGGTGGGTCACAAATCTGCAGGGGGTTGTGTTTGCCTATACAGGTTGGTTGGTGTCTAGGGGTGAGGTGGGGTGAACTGAGGGGTGTCGGTTACAGAGGGGCGGTGTGACTCTCCTGGGTGTGTGGGATTGAGGTGGGTTGTAAGGTGCAAGTATAGGAGCACAGATCAAAGTAATACCTGGTCCCACCTCCAGGGTATAGACTCTCCTCATTGTTGCTACCTGCTGCATGCGGTCAGGTAAATCGTCCCTGTCCCTCTTCAGCCTTAACAGGTTCCAACGTAGGCATATCCCCTACATATAGTCGTATTCTGTTGATCAATACCTATATATATATACATATATATATATATACAGACACATATATATATATATATATATATATATATATATATATATATATATATATATATAGGCCTATATATATATATATATATATATATATATATATATATATATATATATATATATATATATATATATATATATATATATACATAGCACTTCTTGTCCTAGAAGAATTAGGCTATCCCAGATTCCACATTTCTGACCACAAACTGTCACAAAGCATGTATACAAGAATGTAGTAGCCATAAATGCCACACATGATAACTAGAGTGATTACCCAATATTTTGCTTATGCACCCAGTTGTGTATACATATTCTCTATCATTGCTCAGGTCGTTTTGTACTTGCATGGTACTCGCGACATAAAGTATGTTAAAACCTATTATAACGAGGCAACTCAATTTAAATCTGCTTCAAAAAGAAAATCGTGGTAAACCTTGTACCTTTCCTGTGATGGTTAAAATAAAAATAGCAGAACTGTAGAGCATGACCATGCAATTCTACCTATCTAAGCGTCTCCTCAGCCATCCCCGCCACAGCCAAAAAACGGTCCATGTGTCATCCTCGTCACCCATAGCAGGACTCCCCAGCGGGGCCACTGATTTATGGAGGATTCTTATTGTGATTTGGAGGGAGGTCAATTTTCTGTATTAGAAGTGTTCCTAGAGGACGTCACAGCAATAGCATGGTCGTCATGGTAACTGGGTAGGTCTAGCATCCCATCTGGCACGGAGGGTGTCTGGGGACGACGTGACTTCCCAAAGCCCTCTACGGACAGGAGGGATGCATTTCCCCTGTTTATCCATGCATTTAATAGACTTTTATTTTAATTTTCCCTCCGCTTTCACGTTCCAAGGAAAGGACAAAGCTTTCAAGGAGTATGCTTTTGACGGAAACTTTGAACACAAAACGAGAGATCATTAATCAGCCATTAACAGGACTTGCTAGCAATAAAATACATGAAAATGGAGAAAAGAAATGTCCGTTTGCATCATTTTGGGGGCATATATGGTATCCTCCGGGATGGCTTTCTAAATTGGGACCGTTGAAGCAAGAGTAGGGCCAAATATAGGGTTATTCAGGACCGTTTTTACAGGTCCTTGAATAGGAGTATTGTATTGGGATGTTGGAGTAATCTCTCGGTGCTTATTGAATAGCGGGAGTCACGAGGCGTGGTTATCAAGCCGGCCCGTGGGGGCGCTGTCCCGTGACAATGCACGCATGCCCAGTAGGGGAGGGGTGAGGCAGCGACATCTTTAGTCGGTCATCTGCTCAGATGGAGATGTCACATTTTAATTACTGGAGTCCAAAATGGCATCAACCACACGGTTCTCTACTCACATCTTGCGCAGCAGTATTCCCGAAAGAACACTGGCATTATCTATAAATCACATTGTCTCCCTGTATGCCTACGTCAAATGCACGTGTCCACGAGGCGGCAAATTGAGTAACCCCCGTCCCCCCAACATGATATCCTGGGGGGTTACTTTGACATAGGAGGACTAAACATGTGTGTGGCTGGCAAGAAGTGAAGGGGTCTTTTTCACCAACTTTTTTTTCACTTTTAGAGATTATATTCCAACAAAAAAAACTAAGCAAGGGTTCATTTTAACTTTCATTACTACAATCAACCTTTGCCGAACAACTCTCTCAGAGTTGGTAGATTTTCAAAATGTCTATAGATAAACAAAGGTCCACTTTCACTAATGTCTCCCTAAAAAGCAAGGGTCCATTTTCACAAAAAATATTGTCAGCTTTATTGCTCAATGTAATTTGTCAGGGATTTCCATCTAATAGCGTCTAATATGATGCAAATGCCGCCGATGGCTAAAGCGTGTTGACAAGCATTGCTATACACAGGCTTTACACTTAATTCCATGACAGAAGTAAAGTTAGTCAACTGTTAGCACATGCAGGCCGAGCTCAAGACGTCACGATGAAAGGCATATTAGTGCTCTCGGCTCATTCCTAGTACTCATCATGGACCAGAGGTCAAGGCCAGAGGCGGATGCCCTGACCTTGATCCGACCCTTTATATCCCAAGGTCACATAGGTCGCAACTGGAGCGACAAGGACATGGGACAGCACTTTAACTCCAGACGAACCCCTCCCCCCTCTCACCCATCACTATATGTGGACAGTCCAGGTAGACATGTCAACGTCTTTCATCGTGTGCCATTTCATCAAATAATGTCCGGGATAATGTCCATGTCATTTCATAGATCATGTTTCGATGAGGACAAAAACTAAACAAGTGCACTTGGCAATTTATACTCATGAATTGCCATGACAGGAGTTGGGCTGCTGCTTATTGGGTCATATATTACAGGCACCTATATTATCTATAGTATTTATGCACATCCCCCGCTCCCTAGAGGAATTATAGACGCCTAAGGCTTTGTGACTTTGATCTATGGAAGCTTATGCAGTGTCCAAGTTAGAACCAACGTATTTGGTTATGGGATGGCATGTGAACAAACTGCAAATCTTGAAGTGTACTGCTACGATACTCAACTATACACAAAAGTGCATTTTTGCAGTCTACTATATAGAAAGTTGTGGCCTCCTCGCTCCCAACCTTTAAGGTGCCTGGCAGGAATGTACTTTAAGTAATTAGATTTCCCTTTAATAGCTTCAAATTTGACTCACTAAAGCTTATGCATGCTACTTCCTTATGTCAGTCTACCCCTTGGCGTCAGCATCCTATAGGTGGTGGAAGGTGAGGAGTTATGAACTAGAGCCAAGTGACCACTGACCACTGGTCACCAGTCTCCTCAGGTAAGGACTAAGGTTGACCGTGGTCACCTTGCCTGGATCTTAGGTGCCCCATCTCCTGCCAAAGGTCAGCGGACCCCCACAACAGGAGCCAGAGGTCCATTCATTAGGGCAAGGATAATGATTAAGGCGACCTGATGATCGCCTCATGTACATTCATTGGTATACAGCCATGCAGATACGAATGTATTATATGTAGGCCTACAGGGGTTTGTACCGACTTATATGATAGTACTTAGTGATAGTAGCCACAGTAGCACTGTTCTTCTACACACTATTCAGGCTTGACATGTGGGTCTATATATAGTGATTGCCCCCCGCCCCCCCCCCACCCCATCTCCCACAGGAAAAGTTTACTCCCTACTGTATAGGAGTGATATTTTCCCAGTACTAAACATCTAAATCTACTTTCGTCACGTCAGAGTTTGTATCTACAGGTGGGAAACCCAAGTTCTGGCCGGAGTGACGGCCCCAGCTGTTAAGTACGTCCCAAACGACGACTACAGCCAACTGCCGTGACTCGACCCACGCTCATGAGCAACTCAGGCTTGTGGACCTCATTAGCGAGCAACTCACAGGAATAGCCCATGTACCTCAAGACGCCACCAGGGATCATTGCATGTCAGTTCTGCATTTCCACTTACCCTACTGCCTGCCACTTTTCAGTGTCCATCCCAATTTACCAGTACAAACTATTACAAAAGTATCTATATAGTGTATGGCATGTTTAAGTTTCTTTATAATTCCAAAGATTAGTTGTATTTCCCTCCCTTTTAGGCCTACTATTAGGCCTACTATTCTAATGCTCGATAGTGTCGTGATAGTTAGACAGAGAGGGCTGCGCTTCAAACTATTCTGGGAATTTGTGATTGGTTATGTTAGAGTTGAGTGTGTGTTGCTATACACGCTATAATGGGTTTTGCTGGAGGTGAAAGCTATAATGGTGGGATTTAACGTTCAGTCTTGAACTGGGTTTGAACTCTAGGGGGGCAGTACTATCTCACATGTCTAGAAATGCTATTAGAAAGTCCGCTATGCCATTACTGTCTTCCACCCTGAGGATCTATTCACAAAAATGTCAAGGCCATTCCGATAATGACTTTGCAGTTCTGACTAAATCTATTGGGAATCGCCAAAGGCAATAGCAGGCACAATTAATGTCTCTTCATTTAAAAATGGCTTTTCAAAGTCACTTGTTATGCATATCTAGTGTCAGCAATTATACGTACTGGGGAACTATGTACATGATGGAATAGAATGCAGATACTGTATTAGACATAATTATCAATATGTGGGGCGGGAGTCAGTGTTGTCGGATGGTCGTGGTGCACCCTCAGAAAAGTGAGAGTCATTGTCGCTAAAACTACCCTCACCTGAGAGTTAGGCAGTGCAGTGCCTGACTCTCAGGTGAGGGTAGTTTTAGCGACAATGACTCTCACTTTTCTGTGTGTGTGGTTTTGAATAGTTTCTCTTCATTTTACTTCCCATACCCTCTATATACCCGCATTCAAGAACACATAAATATGTACAAAGTAAATCAGGTCTTACCTGCACCAAAGGCGAAAAAGAAGCTGCGGTTGGGGTGAGTATGCAATAGGTGGGCTACCTCATTGGCCATCCTCTGGTTACGCTTATAAATTAGCTTTTCTCTGAAGTACTCGTCTATCCTTTTGGCAAAGGTGAGCTCTCCAGGAGGCAAAGAGTGGTTGACCAGGTTGGGTACCTGGGCGGTATCGTGGGAAAATATCACCATATTGAGGTCTCCACAGTTATAATGGCGTATGAGGTCGTCTGTGGTGTAGGCGTAGGTGCCTGCCCCCTGTCTGTAGTTCTCGTGCTGCCACAGCGTCTGGTTCAAGGCAAACAGCACCTGGAAGATACAAAGTAAGACAGGTGTAAGAATTAGATCCTTTACTGCATGGGGTGTAGATTTATATCCTTTAATAATGATGTGTAAATCACAGGGCTTTCCTGCACTTTGAAACGTATATTATGATGTACTAACACAGAGAGAAGAAACCGAGTCAAAAGGGAGTCCAGGCTTGCCTCCAGAATGACTCCCTTTTCTGACTCTCTTTCTGACTCTCTTTCTGAACCTGACTCCCTTAAAAGGGAGTTATGTGACTCCCCTAAGAGAGCCCAGGTTTTGCCTCCAAAATGACTCCCTTTTATGACTCCCCGCTACAGACAGAGTCCAGGTCTATGCTGCAACTCCCTTTAGAAAGGGAGTCTAGGCACAGGATGGCTCCTTTGGAATAGAGAGTCATAATTTATAGGTAATTCCTACCCCCTAACCCTCTATATAACCATTTCAATAGCTGTCTCCCTAGCTGATGTTTCTACATTATGTTGGTGCAATGTCTCACAAGGAGGAGGGATCTCAATAAGATCCCTCAGAGCACATTAGTTAATATACAAAGGAACATATGAGCTTTTGGGATTTAACTTTCTCATGTTGCTACAAATTGGGTGTCTATACCTCATACATCATGCTTATGCTACAGTTTTAAATTAACTGTAATTATTTCATAAAATGTAATTCTGACATTACATGTTGATGCTACAATGATATACACGTATCACCATAATTATCAATGTCACAAATAACATGGATCTAGAGATCTGAGCATGCAGAATATTACCATTTTAGGTATAGTGCTACCACCTAGCAGGCTTAACTGTAACCAACTGTTTGACTCCCTTGGGGGAAAAGGGAGTAGGGACCCTTGACTCTGATTAGAAACAGAGTCAGATGGCTTCTTAACATATATGCTAGATGGCATTACAGTCATTGCACAGTAGTGTCACCTAGTGGGTTTCCTATTTCCGTTTTGTATGCTCACCTCTGTGACTCCCTTAGGGAGTCCAGGTAACCATTGACTCACCTCAGCTGACATGGACTCTGTTTGATCTCATTGAAAAGGAGTCAAGGCTGTTAGAAGGGGGAGTCAGACAGTGTGAAAAGTGAGCCAAAGAGACCCTGGCTCTCTTTCTATAGCCTGGACTCCCCTTGTGACTCGGTTTCTTCTCTCTGTGAAGGCTAAAACGTTGAACTCCTCAACAAGAAGGTCAATAGGGAAAGTATTCACCAAATATGATAAAGGCAAAATATACCTGTTTTACCATGCAATAATGCGATCTTTAATCAATTACAGTACTACATTGATATGAAAAAGTGGGATGTGGGATGAGCAGAGTGTCCCAATACAGTATAGCCCATGACAGCTCAAGAACCGTCCTGAGGCAGGACGATGGAACCCGACTCCAGAGCACCTGTGGTTACCAGGAGACTAATCAGAGGAGAGATACAGGGGCCCAGTGTAGGTTATATATAACAGGCTGATGTAAGAGATGGTAAGATAACACGGTCATCATAGGCTATAGGGCCCAGTCGGGATAGGAGCTAGTTGCGGCGACCCACACTGATAAGAGCTGATAAGACTGTTACAAGTGTGTCCCCTGTTTGTCCCCTATTTGTACCCATAGTGGTATTGCTTATCAGTGGGTTTAACCTCAACCAGCGAAATTTAAAATGGCGGACCCACTGGATGTGTCTCCAGATTCCTATACTGAATAACTCCCCTCATCCCCGTATATAACAGTATACTGCAACTATATGCTGCAGCTGTACTCTGAGAGATGGAACTGAAGCGGCTGTGTTGGAGCATCCATTGGCACCAGGTGCACCTTCTTAGTGGGCCCAGTGCACCTCAGAGTAGCTCAGAGCTGCTCCTTAGTGAGACACTTGGGTGGGGTGAGTACTAACAATAGTGTCTTTACAGGGATAGAAGGATCTTGGATTGTGTCAGTATTTTGTTCAGAGACTAGCATTGATACTTGGGTTTTTGTCATTACTACATGTAACATGAATTATATACATAAACGCTAAATGTCTATAAAATCCCACAGATGCGTTTCTGTACAGCCTAATCTAATCCAGGAAGACCTCGTGCATGATATCTGGATATAGGTCTACACTGTTATCAATACAATCGTTGTGTTTATACCCCTTCCCGTCTTGAATACTTTGGCCGAGTTTATACTATACATATGCAATCTTGTTGATGGAAGGTCATCATTCCCACCACACCCCTGAGGCAACGCCCCAGGGCAAAACCCCCTTATACTAGCACAGACTCCCTCCCTGTCTTGCTGCAGGGCGTCTCCAGGGGAAGTGCAAGCCCCGGAGGAGCCTGCCCTGCGGCTACGGACAGTGTTGGGGCGCGGCCCGGCCAGGTACCAGGAGGAGTCGATCTGTTTACTGAGGTTTAGGTGTTGGAGGGTCTGGCTGCTTGCTGTTTGTTTGCAGCTGGAGGAGGAGAGGCGACCTAAGGCCGCCTGCAGGAGAAGGTCTACCCCCCCACCTTGGGACCCGCTCTGGAGGCTCTCTGCAGTGGGCTGTGGTGACCTGGGCAGTGGACAGTGTCCAGACGTCTTATAACTGGTGGTGCCTTCCCCAGGTGAGAAGAGGTAGAGGTGTAAACCTTACTCGTACCTGCCTCTATTTGAGCCGCCCACCTCTGGCACCTGTTGGTACCATAGGTATCTGGTGTTTCCTGAACTCTCACCCCCTTTTCAAAGTCACATATTAGGCCGCCCCTGAGATCGATTGATGATAATTCAGAACAAAAATTACAATACTTATCAAAGCTTATGCTTCATAACAAGCAATTCATTGCGGTCGATGAAACATCAACAAAATGAAACATTAAAGATATGGGCGTATATTTTACCCAGTACATATAATTATAAGCACTGTTTTGACTTAGACCTGGTGATTCAATTGCTTCCACGAAGAATCACAAATGCTCGGGTGAAAAATTGACTGAACATCTGGTATACGGTTTAAAGTGGTAAAGTACTTTCTTTTCTTCACCACTTTGCATCCCTTTTCATAGAAGCGGATGTAAGATGCAGTAGACCGCAATTCCCACATCCGGATAGACACCTTTACCATAATCGTGTCCCAATATATGGAAATGATGGAATCAAAAGCAATTTTCTAAAGTCTCTCAGGATAATTATGGAAATGATTGAATCAAAAGCAATCTGTTTAAAGTCTATAAAGCACATCATAATTATATTCAGCTCATATAAGAATACCTAGTATAGTATATGACCCCCTAAGCAAATGTATGGAGAATATGGACTGTGCAGCCAAATGGCACGTTTGTACCATGGGCAGTAGACTTCCTTTAACTTAGGGTGTCCTGATATCATTCAGAATAATGCAGCTGTACAAAATAAAGACAGACTTCCAGTAATGCGAACATCAGTCAACTCTTACCCATCCATGTATACTTTCTGGTTTGGATATAAAACTTATTCCACCATGGGTTGTGAGTAACGAGGCTATGGCATCCATGCAACTTTCTTAATACATAAAACACCATACGGATCCTACGTCATGAACATTATCAATCATTTTCAGAGTGACACTTATTGATTTCCCAAGTGATTCCCCGTTAAAGTAGTAGCCATCTAATTAGGCCAGGCTCAGTTGATTTGATATTCTTTGTTAGAAGTGCACATTGTGATAGATGGTCTACATCAGAGCTGCTCTTTTTACCAACATGAAGATGAGCTGCTCATGAGGTACTCAGACATCTTGTGAGCAACTCCACATGCACCGGACGTATATACACACATACAGAGGAAGTACACAGCTGCACATTGTTAATAACTATATTAGTGTTGCCGTTTCACCCCACTCCCCACACACTTTACTATGATGAATAACCACCCACGAGTTGCCAGGCCCACTTCAGACCCCCATCAATACACGACGTCGATGCTAACTCATTTCCTGTAAGGTAACACCCCAAGCTATGCCTCCAGGCCCGGGGTCAATCAAACCAATCAGACATCGCGCCCCTTATGATCGGGCCCAGATGTGCTCAGAGGGACTCGCCGCTACTAACAGACCACCAGCTCGGTATTGCACTCCCCCACCCTGCGTCTGTCTGCACCGGGGTCTGGACCCAAGTAAAGGCAGGCCTCAGCAGTGCATCTCGAGCGGGATCTCGAGTCTATGCATGGGGTGGATCAGAGGGGAGGGGGGAGGGGTTCAAACTGCACTCTTTTGACAGAAGTTTCAGATTCTTCTTTTTTCTCTTGGCATTTCTAATGATAAGACATTTGACCCCTTATACCCTGGGGCCTGTGTCCCACGCATTTCTAGTATATTGGTGTTTACTGGAGCCGCTGTCATTCTCCAATGGATTTATATGTCTTGCAGTTCTTCTGTGAAAAGTATCTCTCACTCTATCTGTATTCACGTCTCTCACTCTCTATTGCTCACTGTCCGGTTCTCTATATCTATGTCTTTCGCTCTACACACCAGCGGGACTTAAGGGGACGGAGCATCTCCTCCCGGTCCTCCCCGTGGTGGTGGCCGGAGACAGGGGCGGCGGGAGTTCTGTATTTATAAACTGAGGGGTGATTGATGATAACCCCCGAGTGTAATCATACATGAGGAAGGCCAGCCGGCTCTTGTCAGCCATCAGGGCTATGCCGCACGTATGCAGAGTATTACATGTATCCGGACCCGCCCCTGGGCCAGGTGCCACCAGCTCACAAATGCTCACTGCCAGTCATTGAGCTGCTCCAGAGCTGCTCTCACTCAAATCATTCCCAAGCAGTGCAATGCAATGATTGGTTTTTTTTCTGCATTACATACCTCTAGCCTTCCTTTGCATGAAGGTGGTTTTGTAGAGTTAGACTAAGAGTAATGCGCTTTCACTGGGATATTAATGTCCCATGGCAACCTCCTTGTTGTCCCATGCAGGGTCGGTGAAGCCTGAGGAGGCGTGAGGGCTAAGATTTTGGGGTCACGTGATTGGCCTGTCGACCAATCAATCATGGGGTGGGGGGTGCCCAGGCCCGTGCTGATCCTCTAATCTCTATGCTCCTGACGGAATTATTCATGCTCTTTCCACGTGCATCATAATGATAGACATTTGCTGGGGTGCCCTATTTACATGAAATCTTGGTATAATCAAAATGAGTAAAAACAAGAATCCATGCAACGAATCGGCGCTAATGCCCATTAGCAATGGCTATTCATTTGCGGTAGGCCTAGATGCACTATCACTTATAATGTAAATTATGCCGTACTGAAATATCATATTGGCTGGGTAGAGTAGGTGGCAAATAAAACAGAATCTCTGTATTTTTGAGTCATTTGTTTATATATACATGTGCTTAATCGGGAAAAACACAATCAAGAAACACATAATTACTGGACATCGATTCTCTCTCTTTGTAGCGCTATAGTGATCGATGCCCAGTTTTATACTTCAGACCAGTGGCTCATTTTGGCTGTTTTTTGCCTCACAGATTGCTTCTAGTGCAAAATCCTGACTAGGTGCCAATATATTCTCTATGCCAATGTGTAATATGAGGGTAGAAAACACTGGAACCTCAGTTAGAAAAAATCCTACTGAACAGTTTTTGAGAAAATTAGGGTTTTGTTGCATATTTTTGGTGTTTTTAGTACATTTCCTACATAAACCGTGAACGCCAGCATCTCTCACTTTCAGGTGTTTAGAATCAGAATTTGACTTTTTTTTATTCGCAGTAGGATTTTTGAGTATCGAGCCATTCTAGAAAAGCTATTCTTTGGAAAAAATACTTAGTATTTCTTGATGATTTTCGTTGCACAAATTTAGGGTTGTAATATAAAAACTGCATTGTCATCCAATCAAAGTGTTTATGCACTGTTGATGGTCACCCCCTCCCACCCACTTCACTCTGCATTGAAGGAGAACAGGCAGGGGAGGTTCATGTGTCCGTATATAGCTGTTGACTTGGGTGCTGGGTGCATTTTTAATTTATGGGGTGCCAACTGTTCATGAAAGAAAAATCAAATAGAATTTTTTTTTTTTTTTAGTATCAGATTAATGCAACTACAATTCGTAATAGCACTTAAAGCATTGTATTTGCATTAATATGAATAGTAGCCACCTTATGGGGTGCCAACTATTCATGAAAGAAAAATCTATAAGAATTTGTTTTTTATTAGCATTAAATTGATGCAACTACAATTCGAGATTGCATTTTAAGCATCTTAAATCAATGGTAGTCATCTTAAATATATGGGGTGCCAACTGTTCATGAATTAAAAAAAAAGAATAGAATTAGTTTTTTTATTAGTATCAGATTAATGCAACTACAATTTGTGATTGCACTTAAAGCATTGTGGCATGCAATGACTGGTAGCCACCTTGAATGTATGGGATGCCAACTGTTCATGAAAGAAAGAAAAGAAAGTATTTTTTTTAAGAATCAAATTAATGCAACTGCAATTCAAGATTGCATTTAAGCATTATGGCATTCAATGACTGGTGGCCATCTTGAACCTATGGGGTGCCAACTCTTCATGAAAAGAACAACTAAATTGGATTTTTTTAACAGTATAAATTTTATGCAACTACATTTCAAGATTGCATTTAAAGCATTGTGGCATTCAATGAATGGTGGCCATCCTAAACCTATGGGGTGCCAACTGTGTTTGAAAAAGGTATTAAATAGAAATTTTCTTATATGAATTATTACTGGACATCGATTCTCTCTCTTTGTAGCTCTATAGTGATCGATGCCCAGTTTTATACTTCAGACCAGTGGCTCATTTTGGCTGTTTTTTGCCTCACAGATTGCTTCTAGGGCAAAATCCTGACTAGGTGCCAATATATTCTCTATGCCAATGTGTAATATGAGGGTAGAAAACACTGGAACCTCAGTTAGAAAAAATCCTACTGAACAGTTTTTGAGAAAATTAGGGTTTTGTTGCATATTTTTGGTGTTTTTAGTACATTTCCTACATAAACCGTGAACGCCAGCATTTCTCACTTTTCAGGTGTTTAGAATCAGAATTTGACTTTTTTTTATTCGCAGTAGGATTTCTGAGTATTTCTTGATGATTTTCGTTGCACAAATTTTGGGTTGTAATATAAAAACTGCATTGTCATCCAATCAAAGTGTTTATGCACTGTTGATGGTCACCCCCTCCCACCCTCTTCACTCTGCATTGAAGGAGAACAGGCAGGGGAGGTACACTTGTCCGTATATAGCTGTTGACCTGCTTGCTGGGTGCATTTTCAATTTATGGGGTGCCAACTGTTCATGAAAGAAAAATCAAATAGAATTTTTTTTTTTTTTAGTATCAGATTAATGTAACTACAATTCGTGATAGCACTTAAAGCATTATATTTGCATTAATATGAATGGTAGCCACCTTATGGGGTGCCAACTATTCATGAAAGAAAAATTGATAAGAATTTGTTTTTTATTAGCATTAAATTGATGCAACTACAATTCGAGATTGCATTTCAAGCATCGGGGCATTCAATGAATGGTAGTCATCTTAAATATATGGGGTGCCAACTGTTCATGAATTTAAAAAAAAGAATAGAATTATTTTTATTAGTATCAGATTAATGCAACTACAATTTGTGATTGCACTTAAAGGCCCAGCGCCCCTATATATAGAGCTGAGTACCTGTCCCGACTGCACTCTGACTGTTACTGGACGGGCAGTAAGATCTGCGGGTTTAAAGCATTGTGGCATGCAGTGACTGGTAACCACCTTGAATGTATGGGGTGCCAACTGTTCATGAAAGAAAAAAAAGAAAGTTTTTTTTTTAGAATCAAATTAATTCAACTGCAATTCAAGATTGCATTTAAGCATTATGGCATTCAATGACTGGTGGCCATCTTGAACCTATGGGGTGCCAACTCTTCATGAAAAAAACAACTAAATTGGATTTTTTTAACAGTGTAAAATTAATGCAACTACATTTCAAGATTGCATTTAAAGCATTGTGGCATTCAATGAATGGTGGCCATCCTAAACCTATGGGTGCCAACTGTGTTTGAAAAAGGTATCAAATAGACATTTTCTTATAATAGATATCAAATTAATGCAACTACAATTCTTCATTGCACTGAAAGCATTGTGGCATTTAGTAAATGGTAGCCATCTTGAATGGGTTGAATGAAGGAAAAATCAAATAGGATTTGTTTTTTTGATCAAATTAATGCAACTGCAAGTCAAGATTGCATTTCAAGCATCGGGACATTCAAAAAGTGATAGCCATCTTGAATCTATGGGATGCCAACTGTTCATGAAAAAAAAAATAGAATAGATTTTTTTTTATTAGTATCAAATTACTGCAACTGCAATTCGAGATTACATTAAAAGCATGGTGGCATTCAATGAATGGTTGCAATCTTGAATTTTGAAATGAACATACACACAGACATATTCATAGGCATGAACATGGTGTTCTCCTTCATTATAGATATTCATGGATTTCTACTTCTACTAAATATAGCTTTCTGTTAGAAGGATTCTGTTACATGGATGTCGATGTCCAGTTTTAGATATATAATCCATATAGTGCATTGGAGTGCTATAATGTTGGACTGCTGTATATTATTACGTTCATTATTAAGTGTGTGTAGTATTCATGGCGACAGTCATCTCCAGGTCTTTAGTTGAAAGAGACAGGTAGAGCTAGGTAACATATTATCACACAACGTTCCTTTAACTAAGTACCTGTACTTACATACCTAACACCTTTAAGAAACTGATGAACGCCTCAAGCTGTGGCATTCAGGCCATGACAGCCCTGTACAAAGTGGCTGGATAAATGATGATTTGCGATGAAATATAACAAGTTCTTCTGTCAAAACTGAGTTGTGTGGAGATGCTAGAGATGCCGTGCAGGGAACTATCTATCTTGTTCATAGTCTTGGTCGTTTTGCTTACACAAAAAAGGCACCTGCCCAGCAGGTGGTCTGACAGGTATTCTCTATCAAGGGCTAGATCCACTCCCCTGTGCCGGCCGCACACCTCTTATCCGTAGGTTGTACTCCTTAACCCCATTAGTCAACTGGCCTTTTACCCCAAATCTCAGGATTTAGGTGTGAGGTGTCCCTTTGATATGGAGCCATGTTGGGCACATACTGCTAACCCTAATCCATTATTGGCTGCTAAGAATCTACATGAACTTAATCCAGGATCTAAACCAACTACATATACTAGTACTTAGACACAAAGACTTGAACATTTCTTAATGCAAGTTTGACCTTTCAGCCTGAGAATAAGGCTATGTACAAGCCTGATATATATTAATTATGATGCAGACGTGTGGGACCTTGTATCTGCAGATCAACTGTGATTGTGAAATTGCAAATCATGACAATCCATCAATAACAAAATGATATACATTGCTCATATATGTTGCATGGTTCCTGGGGCAGTTTTCTTTGAAAGTTGGGATAGGTGGTCAGCTAAACAGACAAACTTACAGAAAGTAATGTGGAATGTGACAGCTAGGTGTGGGTCGGTGGCCTGTTTGTGGTTGGGTAGGGTGAAGGTGTGTCACTTTTCCAGCTGGCCTCGGTGGCCCCTCGGGTTTTTATGTGGCGACTGTGTTTTGTGTTGTTGGTGCTGGGGGTGCTGGGTTAGTGGGGGTGGGTCCCAACTTCCCGGCTGGGGAGACTCATACATCATGTCCTCCATGTCATTAATGCGGACCTGGACCGCCCACCACCCTGACACACACCTGCCTCTCTAATGGCTGATCCACAGGCCCCAAGGTGTACAATCTGTGAACTAGACCTGCCCTCAACTCTAGATCATCTACCCCGATTATCACTCAGGTGGTCACCATTTTGTACAGCGCCCTCTATGTTCCCACCTAGTAACTGAGGGTACTCTCTATACTCTGTTTCCACCACACTGGCATGAACAACAGGAAACAACGTTTTGACAATTGAGAGTCAGCTAATGTCACACTACACACCTAGCACAGAATAGTTGACGTTATAGGCTCTTCTACAGGCCAGCATTGCCTACAGACCAGCATTGCCTGACTCCGGAGGGAAAGCTCTGTCTTTTGCTGGACTCTCGAATGGAGAACTCTGGAGGAGAGTCCAGCATTGCCAAACTGACTGAAAGGGAGACTATGCAATGATGGACTCTTTTAGCAGTCTGGCGATGCTAAACTCTTTCAACCATGAAAGAGTCAGTGATACATAGCTAGACTCTGTCCAGAGAGCACAAGGCTAGATTCTCCCTGCAGAGGGAGTGTATATCTTGACTCATCTCTCTGTATCAATATAATATTATGTGTTTAGTAAGTAGAGTAGTTAGTTTAGTATATAAGTCAAAGGTTAGGGACTGGAAGAGCAAACCATCTATGAGTGGGCCTAAGGAAATGCATTGGATGTAGCTTTTTCTTCTCAGCAGCGAAGCATAATATACACTTTCCTAAATGTGGAATTAAACGTGATGAGGATGTGCTTTATTTCTGATCACATGGTACGTTTTGTGTTTGAAACGTAAGCACATACCATATATGGGTGTTAAACTCATAGTTGGATATCATAAGTCTAAACATGTTTCCAAAAGATTCCCAAGATTGCATTCATGAATGTGTTTAGAATCTAAAACCTGTTATGGGAATGTATGCAGCCCTAAAGAAATGAGGTATATACAAATGTCCCGAAGACATATAGGTGCCTATTGGGGAAGCATTAAGCTGTAAAGGGGCGGTGAATGCCTTCATGGTGGTCACTTTATTAATGTCCCTTTTCATGCCCACTGTCACCGACCCTTTGGAGGAAGGCTTCTTTACTGACTTCATCTTCCATTCCAGCTGACACATCACGACTTGAGAGCCACCAAGCGAAACGCTGATTGATTTCCTCTAGCATTGTGCCCATGCTCTTCACGTAGATGCCGGAGATTGTGGCAACAGTGATCATACCACCTTTCCAAAATAAAATAGGTATAAAATAGGTATATTTCCACACAAAAAATAGGATATAATAGGTATTTTTATAGTTTTGTTGATGCTAAAATAGGTATAAAATAGGACTTTTGTCATGCTTTTTCAACATTTAACATAATTGTATGTGTTGTTCGCATTGACCAGTAGGGCTAATGATGATGTCAATAATGATATGTATAGAAGAATAGGAAGATATACAATTTAAGTGCCCCTAGATGGGTAAAAATCGACACGTGCGACACAGGAGTTTTGAAATCCGACACGTGCGACACGGGGGTTTTAAAAATCGACGGACTCAGAAAACCTTTAAAAAGGTGTGTAGAATGTATGGGATAAAAATCGACACAGTGACACGGCCTCCTATACTAAAAATGGACACGGCGACATGGTCAAAAATCTGGGTACCCATGTAGAGGCACATTTAAAGGCAATGCCAACGTCCAATAGTCAAGGGCCCAACGACAGTTGTATGGCTGTTTACCTCAACCCCCTGATTACAGTGCGTAGAAATGCTTAATGGGCAGATGATGGTTAAGAACTATTTAGTCCAAAATTGTGAAAGTGCAGTGCAGGGACAAATCTAAGGGTTCGGGGGCCATACCCTCTTGGGATTTTTTTTGAAAATCTAGAAGCCATACACTGCATACTTATAGGAGTGCAGTCTCCTACCCCTCAGAGAAAATTCAAAA
This sequence comes from Harmothoe impar, assembly GCA_947462335.1. Taxonomy (NCBI): domain Eukaryota; kingdom Metazoa; phylum Annelida; class Polychaeta; order Phyllodocida; family Polynoidae; genus Harmothoe; species Harmothoe impar. The sequence goes on along the minus strand of OX381705.1, from coordinate 26,549,010 downwards.
GTTAAGAGTTCTAATGATGTATTCTGATTTCATGTAATGTATCAAAGCCAGACATACAAACTCCGAGGATTTTTTGGGTTCAATATAATAGTATGCTCCCTCCCTCCCTCCCCCCGCCTCAAGAATATTTGAAAGCCTAGGACTACCAATGCTGCATTGTGATGCATTTTGGCACTCAATATATTAAACCTCAGCTCTGAATTATTCTCTATGATTGGGGCAGGAAACTTGTTTCTTTTTTACAACTCAGATATCTATATATTGGGACCTTATCTTTTGATAAGGTTTTGAGAAGAAATTGACAATCTAGACCTGAAATTGTGCATCCTGTTTCCTTTTGACCAATCTGTATTAAGAAGCCTGCTTTTAGTGGGAAATTTTTGGGAACATTTGAAAATGTAGACTTGAAATGGTGCATTCTGGTGCATTTTGGCCAGAATTGTATCAAAGCTAAGATCTGTATAAGCCAGCCTTTGCTTTATGATTGGTGATGGAACTTTGCTTTTTGGATGGAAAGGTCTTCAAAAGTTTTGAAATTCTTGACTTCAAATGGTGCATTCTGGTGCATTTTTGCAAGAAATGTATCAAAGCTAAGATCTGTATTAGCCAGCCGTTATGATTGGGGGTTAGAAAATGTTGAAATTCTTGACTTGAAATGGTGCATTCTGGTGCCAGAAAGCTAACATCTGTATTCAACTATTGGCCAGCCTTTATGCTTTGTTTTGTAGATGGAAAGGTTTTAGAAAATTTTGAAATTCTTGACTCCAAATGGTGCAAACTGATGCATTTTTAGCACTTCTAGCATGTCTATCCCCCATCTTAAACCATCACTGAAAGAGTTATGTGGTCATTTGCAAATCACATGTCACAGTAGTACTGGGGGGGTTTGGGGGCATGCCCCCCAAGAAAATTTTGAAAATCAATAAGGCAAACGGTGAAATTCAATACATGTATATTTTGATCTGCTTGCCTGATAGAATCACAAGTCCCCCCCCTACATAAAGGTAAACTTAGTTCTCATTGGATCTGGACAAATCACAAGAATGACCAATCAATTTGGAGAAAAAGAAATTTGAGAAATCTGAGGAGTTTGCATGCCTGTAAAGCTGTACACATTGTTCAGCACTAGGGTCATTTTGAAGGGATACATTATGGAAAATGTTGGCACAAAATATATAGGTCTGGATCTATATTGATCCCTTATCTTCAGGTTTTTGGAAAATTCTAAAGTTCTAGACTTGAAATAGTGCAATCAGGTGCACTTTGACTCAGATATCTCAGATTTTAACAACATGAGGTAGGAGGGTGCGCTAGCAATGACAAAGAAAATGTCAATTTCAATCAGATGAGAAATACCTATACTGCACCCAGAAATTTTTGAAAATCTTGAAAGTCAAATGGTGCGTTCTGGGGCTTTTAAAGACTGAGTCATACTTTCAGGAGACAAGAAAATATCTCATTCAATATGTTTTTGTATGAGAAATGGAAAATATCACCTCCACCCCTCAAAAAATAGGTAAAATAGGTATTATTTGTCAAAAAATAGGTTAAAATAGGTAAAATAGGAATCCTTGCTCAAAAATAGGATAAAATAGGAAAATAGGTTAAAGTATGATGCCTGTGGCAAAAGACGGCCATTTAAAACATGGGGTCACACAGCCATTCACGACTTCATTTGAAAACCCTGTGGGAAATGGGGTGGGTCGGTTATATAGATTGGAGTCTGCGAAATGGATAACCACCACTGTGGCCCTCCTATGAATGGATCTTGGTGGGATTGCACTTGGGAGGTTGGTTTCTGCCATTAAGCTTCCTCGTGCAGTTGCATGAAGAGGTATGCCATATTGCATTTCCTACATATAGAACCTAGCCCGAGGCATAGACAGAATTCATTTACTAATATTGATATAAATGAATTAGGCCCGATTAGGGAGTGGTCATTTTTTAACAACAGGGGGGGGGCGGACCCCCCCCCTCAGCCCAGCTGAAATTTAGCGCAGCCGACCCCTTTGAGCGTGCAGGCTTTTTCAAGAGGGGTCCACACTTTTTTGGTCCTCCCCCCTCCCCTTCAAGGGGTCCAAATTCTTTTGGTCCCCGACAAGTGAACATGAGAACATACCGTCGTTAAAGGCTTAATCCTATAGGGAGCCTAATACATTTTGTCATACCACATTCTAGGATAATACTGAATAGGAGAGTTTAGCATCCATGGCTACTTCTGTAGACTCGATGGCAAAATGACTGTTTAAAAGTGTATTCTCAAAAAAGTGTATTCTCAAGAAACTTCCGAAATCTATCCCTAAACAAAGGCCTCCACGTAAAAAATGGCATGGGAGATTATGCTTATTTTATCCACGCTTAATGTGTCTCGAGCAATTGAGAGCAACTCACAGATTAAGGACATGAGCAATTGGACGAACCAGTTGTTGGCCATTTGTATCAAGCCCAGACTAGCCGCATTTCCCACTTAGAAAGTAGGATCAGAAGCACGAACCTTCATCCATCCAGACTAAGTAGCCAAATGGTTTCACCATTAGGATTCCATCATGCCCGGAGTAGGGCTGCTTAAGTCGTCGTGACTGGAGTCTCTTGGCCCTTTTGTCTCACCCAATCAGGGCCTGCATCAGTCTCAGGTTGAACTATAGGGTCAGTTAAAAGTAAACACTGCCCCGTCTGCTCTTTCACGCCCCTCTTTGTAGGGATCCAGTTCTCAAACCTTCACTTCAGTGTGCTGGGGATATAGGGCCCATGTTCTTCACTACGACGACACACATGTTTAATACAATATCATATAACATGATCAGTAGGCTTCTCTGTACCATGAACGGTGCCGGCAAGGCTCTGTAGCTTCCATCTGGATGATGCACTGTACCAGTATAGTATCAAATTCCAATGCATAGCAATGTAGAATCCTTGATGCTGTTCATTCATGCATACTTTATCGAGGAAGATAATTATAGAGACCGAAAAGTTTTCTTTTCAGTTCAATCTGGCATGATCTATCTGATGGTGGTCTCTTACACATCATTATCTGACGGTCTGTAAAGGAGAGATGAGGGGAGGTGATCATGATGGTAGCAGACCGTAATGGTGGGTTGTCTAACCGCCTGACATCCTCTCCTAGAACTCCCTAAAGAATCTTTGCCGCCAACCGAAGTAGTGGGATCAATGGTGCCGAGGAGGGTCAGGGGCGGACGTGGAGAATCCATACATCTTTAATGTCCGTAATGGCTTTGGAGGATCTATGTCGGCATCGTGTTTATCGATCCGTGACAAAGCTGATGAGCTTCATTAATTAATGGGAAGCCCTAGGCATAGTACTCTGCCCTTAGCCCCCTTTAGCCTTGTCTGCAGAGTCTAGCCTCATATACCAGCACACCACCCTTTCATTTCGAGTACATGTATAAGGTAAACTATAGATAACAGGCCCTTTTACACAGCCGCACGTAGATATTGACTGTTTTTGTAGCCTCTGTTTTCCATTACGCTTCATGACCCATATATCCACAACATACAGCATTTCAGATTTAGATTCATCATCACATAGGATAAAAATGGTGTCATCATAACATGCAAGAGTCATTAGAACTGCTTAGGTGCACTCATTTTACTTACAAGTACATGTCAGCTTGTTATATTACATTATTGACACCATTGACAAATGATTTGGTGACATGCATGTGCTGAACTGTGCATGGTCTGTTATTTAAGTCAGCATGCACCCCTTACTTAATGTTTGACCACAGAATACCAGGGTATTGTCTATGAGGGATTCTCATCATTCTATTTTCCTATGTGCCATTGGCTGGCTTGCCATTGCAATGGCTGACGTGCCTGCACAATGACAAGTCAGACATAGACTAATAAAGATTGTCACATGTGTCAACATTTAAAAGATACACCTGATGAGGTAGGACAATAAATGGTATTTGCATGAACAGGAGCGGACACTGGAGGTAGGGGTGTATACCATTAGTGAGCCATAACTCATCAGTAACATGTGAGAGTGGGCTAATACATGACTGCTACGCATGCAAATGGTCTATCAGGTAAATGGCTAACAATCCCATGAAACCAAAAACATAATAACACATTTGATAAAGCTTAGCGCTGGGGTCTATACAAACAGAACACATACCAGAACGAGACCACTGAATGTGTAGATGTGTCGAAAGCTTGCAGGACCCAGGGACTCGAACTAGACATAGTAGAAGCCTACAGACAACATTCCCTTTCTTACGCACACAAATCCACGATCTTTTTTTCTGTCAATGTATGCCAACGTCCAAGGCATAATCATGTGAACATTGCTTCATATAAATTTCAGTCCTGATGTTCCCCATATCAATGTGAGATTTATTTGAACTGGTCAGCGGCAGACTAGCCCAGCTGACAGATCACTCAGGTTGGGTACTACAGAAAGTAAATAAGCTCATGGCTGACACTTCACTAGCTGGCCCCAGGGTTGCCAACTGTTTTAGCAGAGCTGGCCATGTCTGCTTTTTGACAAAACGCCTGGCTGTGTTTCAAATAGGGTAATTTCCCTCAGAAAAAAAAGTGTACCTCCGCTACTGTACCACTTCGAATCACGAGGACGTGTGCCATGTATAGTTTGGCAAAGTGAAGAACTAACTCAATATTTTACTGCATTCCTTTTCAAATACATTGTAAATTATAGTCAAAATCCACTGGTGCCCAGTCCTGTAGTCTATGGCAGAATACATTCTTTGGTCAAATTCATTCAGCAAGTGGCAGCAGTATATACCGTAAAAAAAACTGTGAAAGAAGTAAATGTTATTGCCATAGTAAATGCATTCCAGCAGATATTACGCGGGTCTATAATTCCCTGAGGACAAAGATATATAGACAATAAACATTTACGATGTGTTAGATGCCATATTTCTTGACATGCCATCTACCAATTCCACTGCCATAGGACGAGTGAGACACGAGGCTCAGTCTCATGAGTTTGTAACAGTTGAAACGTCTTTGACCGGGTGTCGTCTTTGACCGGTGTAGTCTTTGACCGGGTGTCGTCTTTGACCAGGTATCTTACTTCAACTTTAACCAGCTGCACTGTCCAAAGTATTATGCAATAAGAAGTCCCACCAAGTACATTACATCATATACATATATAATATTTTTTTAAAATGGGAAAAAAAATCTTTTCTAGATACCCAGTCAAAGACGACACCCGGTCAAAGACTACACCGGTCAAAGCCGACACCCGGTGAAAGACGTTTCAACTGTTACAAACTCATGAGACTGAGCCACACACACGAGGGGATATCCGTAAAAGAAACAGAAAATCCTTAGGGGTCAGTTTTCCTTCCAACACGTGCCACAGGGGGCTCCACTAATGTACCAATTACACAATGGCCACAGCGCATGCGCGGAGAAACATTCCAGTTATGTCTTGGAGTTATGCGCAGACGCCCTCTGATGGTTCACCTGGTGAGCATCATCCGAACTACAACCATATGACTGGGAAGGGATCTTCTTTTGAAACAATGCCCCCCTACAAATGACAGATATTTTGTTGCTCTTGAGCAACACCCATCCCCTGGAGCTGCAGAGGGTGACGACAGTCTCCAGGCCTGTGCTTGTCTCCTCCGCACGCTTCCATGTGACATGACGACATGTTACATGCAGTGAGGGCCTATAGATGGATTCATGTAACCATGGCTATTGTTCTAAGAGCAGGAGGAGCTTGGTGCCACATGACAGAGGAGAAGGGACGGAGATTTGTATCAATGTCCCCAGGAAGAATGTGGAGCCTGTTCGTGAGCTGTCACCGGCATGCCCCTATGGGATACAGCGAGCCGGGCAGACATGAAAGGCTGGTGTCGACACTGGTTCCCAGACATTGACAAACACTACGACATATTCATGATAAGGTGCTTAGGGAATGTATGGGGTCTTAAAGAAGCTTGTCAAATGAAAAGTAAAGCAGACGACACTGAAATGATGAATGTAGAATGTGCTGGTCACAGTTGTTTCTCATCGGTCTGTGCTCTCCTCCTGGGAATGTGTGTTGTGGATGGTGGATCTGAACTACTTTGTGGGACAGTTTAGTGGAACATCTTCCTATGTAAAGACTTGGAGCCCAATTCAACGCTTTGATATCAGAAGACAGAAGGGGGCGTGTGTGTGTGTGTGGCTGTGAAGGATTGTTCTTATTGAAAATGCGTGACTGGCGCCCTTACACTTCTGAATACTGAATGGTAATGGTCAAGTGTCGTGTTACCCACATAGGGAGCAGACATCATCAAGGCTAATTATAGACACTAATTAATGCTCCTCGGTTCTTTCTCGCCTGAGGCTGGGCATTGGACCATCTGCTCAGTCCATCGCCCCTGGCATTTTGCATTGCTTATTCAGACTTATATTAAAGATTGAGAGGGCCTGTGCTGGAGGTATCTAGGCATGTGGAATCAACTGAGTATTTACAGGGTGAAGTGATGATGCATGTGTGGTGTCCAATACTGCAAGGAGACTCCTTGCTCGCAATTAGATCTGGCTTTATCTTTCCTATCGCACATGATCTCTCACAAAACCTTAATTAGCAAAGGGTACTGCATGCACTGATGGCCCCTAATGTCAGCTCAATCTGAAATAGCATTTGAAGTATTTGTGTGTAGACTTAATTAGATTTGACTGAGAAGAGACCTTGGAGTAGGCTACTCCCTCCCTGGACCTCCACCCATCCCAACGCCCCATTGCAGAGACCCCCAATCTACCCCTACCGCCCCGGTCCCTGCACTCAGTATCCAAAGGGGGACGTCACCTGCGTTCTCCATCGTACAAAACACCCCCTATTCCACAGCCTTTTGCGTAAAAAAACACCCCTTTTCCACTCAAAACAAGGGTATTTGGGGGTGTAAAAATACCCCCTTTAAAAAAACACGTGGAGTTTAGAAACATACCCCTTTCTCTATGAATGACAGATATTTGATAGTAAAGAGTGAACTATAGGGTCAGTGGAATGCAACATAATTCCCAGTATATTGCCAGCAAAGGTCACATCCCCATCAAATTATACCCCTTTTCTTGGAAAGCACGAGGTCTTAGTAAGAAAAATACCCCTTTTCTTAAAATCCACAGGGATTATTTGAAAAAAGCACCCCTTTTAATTGAAATTCGAGGGCCATTGGAAATGCTAGGAAATGGACCCTTTTCCTGTGTTTTTAGAACGCAGGTGACGTACATTATACATGTATACACTAAGTGCAGGGACCGGGCCTACCGCCCTCCCCACCGAAAGTACAGCCCTGGTGATCCCCTATAGGACGCTGGTAGAGATGAGCTTGTCTGAGTTGGAATCTGGAAGAAGATTAGGATGTATTGTGTGTAAGAATCTAGTCTGAACTTTAATACAGACTAATGGTGATTCGATGGCTATACAGAGGTGTTTTCTTGTTGCACGGGACACTCCTGCTACTTCTGGATAAGTGCCTCGGACTGCACGGTACCCCGGACTGCATGGTGCCGACCCCCTCCCTCCCCGGTTTTCTTGCTCACCCTCCTCCAACTGTTGTTTTAAACAATCCTACCAATTTGGCCTTGGAGTAGTCACGAAGATATCCATTCAGAGCACTGGCTTAAATTCATAGAGCTCTGGCGCGCATTATACTGACCCAAACAAACACAGTGGCACATCTGTTTGACAGTAAATTATGTGAAGAATGTTAGTTTGGCCCTTTACAAGTATGCCCGGAGGACATAAGTCGTAAAGCAGTGAATTATACCAATTGCTGATTGGAGCTTTTCTGTTTTTAAGAGAATCTGTTTTGCTTGCATATGCCCCTCCTTGTGTTGATGAATAGGACAAGGCTATACTGCCTTTGTGCAAGAATGTGGCAAGAGAAACAGCAGCTAGGGTCAGTCCAAGACATAACTAGGGCCTCCCTGAATATCCGGAGGTGAGATTATAGCAAAAAGGGGAATATTGAGGGTGGGGGGTCAGTGGTTTACAGAAAGTGACAGGCAGCTGGCTAAACTTTAGATTTATAAAATAGCCGTCTGCTGGATCAGCGTGCTTAGGCCAAAAGAAAACAGGGCCGGGTCCCCCTCTTTTTTTCTCTTTTTCAAATTTTTCCCTACATACCAGTTTTTACGGTTTGTAAATCGGATATTTTTAAGGATTTTAGAGGAAAAACGCTAAAAATAGGCCTAAAACGAGAAAAAAAATTAAAAAAATTTAAAATTTAAAAGGTCCGACCGGCCGGGTCTGGGTTGTCTGACCATGTTACCGGAAACCAACCTTTTTTTTATTTGGCCTTATGATGCAGCCATCTTTGGTGTTATGTTGGGTATAGTTCCTGACAGCCACCAGAAACCAAGGATATTTCCCAATCTTTCTACTGTAGAAACCTCCAGAAAGAATGCCACATTGGCTGTGGAGGGGTGTCATGGGCACTGACAGCTACATCCCTAGTCTGTCTACTCATCAGGACTTTATCAAGGTGTGCTCATTGACCCCCTGCTCATCCATGGTAGGTTGGAGGGCAGGCAGGACCCCCTACAGTGGGCCTGTCACACCTAGGTAGATAGGCAGGTGAGTGATGGTGCCTCACACAAAGCACACCTGTCCTACCTGAGGTCATGGGTCATCTACCTGAGGTTATTTCTAAGGTCATCTCTGGGGTTGTAGGGCACGCCCAGTGTCACTGCTGTGTTAAGGCCCACCCGTGCTCTGCGCAGGCGCCTCAAGTACTTCCGGTAAGTGGCTTCCTTGTTACAAGGACACAGAGGGAAGTAATTGCTATTTCCTCAGCTGTGTAAACTGTAATCTACCGGAGTATATATTCAGGAATCCATGGAAAGATTTAAAGATTACCCTTTTAAGAAAACCCAAATTATTCTATGAATGAGAGAAAGATATGATAGACATCTAGTAGCAGTTCTATTGCCAGACATGTACCATGGACAACTTCGTTTAAAACATGGAGTTCATAATGTATTATGTGGTGTGAAATCGTTTCTAATTCACAGCATACATATCGGGTGATTCTCTTGATATTAGCCTTCATTGGTGGTTCACTAGACTGTCATGCATGACTTCAAGTAGTAATTAAACCCTTTCCTCAAGTTATTAATAACAGCATTGAGCAGCGTGAGCCCCAACCCAGTTTGTGTGAGAAGTGTGGCTGCACGTCTCACGTTCCAAACCACCTGAAGCTACCGACCTATTTCCAATTAGGGCGCCTCATTTGACCCCATTGTGTAGGCCTCATCCTAATTTCCTGCCCTCAAAACACCCCATAATTAAGGCCTACCCCATGCAGTCGTACTCGGCATTGTGATTGGTCCAGACTCCACTCTTGTGTGCTCAAGACGAGATCATCACTATCAGACAAGCTGAATTATTTCATTTCATTTTTTATCACTACCTTTCCTTGTGGTAATTTCCGCCTCGTTTTTCACACACGCTTAATTCATTTCCGGCAATACTAAGGGGATTTTGTTACATTTCCTGTTGAGAAGTCAGGCTTAGTATGTCAAAAGCCGCTTGATTTATTGCAAAGAGTTTGATCACATATATAGCTAGCTTAATGCTATGGGAGGCTAAACTGAATAGATGCTTCGTGTTTTCGCGTCTCTGAATTAGGAAGGTCATAATTTGTTCGCAGGCCTGGCCAGCACTTAGGATGCCAAACGAAGATAAACTCACATGCACATGCCATGGTGAAACTACATACCGATACACAGGGTTGGCCTAGTCCTTGGGGCAAATATCCAAGTTATTTGAGTATTTTATATTACCCTGGACCCTATGAGTTATGTAGCTGTTGATGTGGAGGATGCGGCAAAGTCAGCATAAAGTCAACATATGGTATATATTGCAATAAGAACTCACTCCATGCATAAACATGTGTAATAAGATAGGCGAAAAGCAATGGGAACATGATACAATGAGACACGAGACGTGTTGGATCAAGGGAACCAAAACGAGCTGAGGTATGAGGCAGTCGCCATTTGTTGAAATGGGTGTGTTCAGAGATGAGATGAATTCATATTTCATGGTAGACATAATAAAACCAGATTGAGTCTACACTTCGAAGTAGACAGCATTGCTTTCTGATGTTAGCAATGTCCATCCAGGGATGTAAAGAAAACACTGCAGGAAACACCCTAGATACAGCACAGGTTGATGGGGGAGAGTGATATTAAGGAGTTGGAAAGGTGAGGTCGAGGTGGGGGAAGAGGGGGAGGTTGAGGGGGGGGGGGGTGCTGTCTGCTATAGTGTTGTAAGTTACAACAGGTAAGCTTGTTAACTTCTTTATCACTGCTGACAGGCCGGAAGCTGCCGTGATGGGAAAATATGACACCCGATTCAATTATTGCCGACGCGTATCATGTTCTACACGTAGCGCCGAACGAGAAACACCTTGTCCTTATAGTATCCCTCCCCTCCTCCCACCACCCCCTCCCTTCTGCTACAGCTGTCCATTTCTAGGCAGGTAACGCCTGTACATATTGACCTTAATGCACGTTAAGGACACATCAGCAGCAGCGTCTGTAATAGGATATCAAATGTCACTTGTCCCTTTTTTACTTCACTCTGATATATGTAATTACATTGAAAGCATATAAGTATTATAATTGCCTTAATAGTGGGGGTGGGGTTGTATGGTGACTTTCATGGAGGATCATCATGGTGAGGGTTGCTCCATTTTTTTCTGATCTACACAGTTACCATGGTTACTGTGTTCTGAGTGTTGTTTCATTTCCACATTGCATTCCATAGACGAGGCACAATTAATGAGAATGTATAGGTTGGCAGTTGACGTGTAGGTAGCAGTGGTGTCAATACGCTCCATATGCTTCTCATTTCAGCATTTAGATGTCAAGTTGGGGGATTAGGATTTCACAATGTATGTTACAAACATGTATATAGAAGTATGTCCCGAGAGGGATTGTTTGACAATCTACGGGGATATGAGATCGCCAAACCGCCGTGCATCCCCCATACATGTATCAGCAAGCCACATATCACATGCCACTGGTGGTGTGCTAATGATAATGGGGTATCAAGCATTTAGGAATATCTCTTCTACCTATTGCCTACTGCTACATGATGGATTCTTGTGAAGCAATTGTTTTTCTCTATAATAATCAAACCATTGATGTCTCATCATGCCCATCTAGAGGCCCGAGGATCTCTTTCTGACATGCCTGCAGGTAGGAAATGAACAACGTCAGTAACAGGAGTGACTCCCAGGGGAAAAGACACCGGAAAAGACACAATCCCTTATTCCCACCATGCAGCGCACTACTACTTTCCTTATCAGAGATTGTGCCATATACGTATGGTATTGATAGTCAAAGAGCACCAATATAAACCTCCCCTGTCCACTGCCATCATGCCCTGCCCCATCGTCGTCGTTGTTGTCATGGCAGACGACCAAGTATGGTGCCCAGTGCCAGCGTTCCCTCACGTGACCAACGGTCGGACTGGTGCTGCCACCACGCGCCAGCTTTGTCATCCACAAAGTGGATGACAGGTATATTACCATACACCTCCCATGTGGGTTTTATGAGTGTTTGGGACTTGGCCAACCAACATGACATCCTGATGCCACGGCGTACCGGGCATGGACTAGGCCACAAGGGGAGAAATGAACAAATGGGTGAATGGTTTGCCAATTTTCAAAATAGTTTGACCTCTTTTACTTTTGCAGACAAAAATGCCATTATCAAACACGACAATGTGGAATTAAAGTGGTATTTATGTGTAATATCAGCTTGACCTTTATTTCATCAGATACGAGTATCTATAATGAAGGGATACTATTACATAAAGTTCATTTTATTTTTAAATTCTGATATATATATGAGCATGCAATGCCATCCCATATAGCCTGTCTACTACACAAGGGGACCTATGCCTTGAACTTCAAGTTGAAGGGTGATGGAGTGTATCTATATGGCGTGGAAGAGTGGGGTATAGGTAGCTACGGCCAAGTGGTAACCACAACATTGGCAGCTTTACCAAAGGTTTACATTGTGTATAGCTCTCAGTGCTCTCAAACTGTGCTAGGTCCTCGTTTGTCATCCCTGACTAGACAATGTTTGTTTTTCAATCAAATCATATCACATCACTCAAAAGTTTGAAAGAAGTACCTACCCAACCCCCACAGGCCTGTCTAGCCTTACCACTGGAGTGCAGTTTCATATACTGATTTAGTTCCATCCAAAGAGAAAGGTGTTGCAGCAGCACAAGGACCACCCATAAACCACAGTCACAAACCAGATAAGGAGTGACTTAGAGCTAACTAGCTCTGTGCTTGACCTAGTTGATGGGGTACTTCTCCCACAGCCCAATACCACATTGCCACCTATGACCTGACCTAGAAGCTAGCCCCCACTTGTGTATATGTATGTACCTCTGGTCTGTATGAAGAGTCGGACCCTTTCCTCCCTGACACCCCATTCACCTCACAGTTATCCCTCTGCCACTTCCATCTCGAGCTGATGACATGGACCTCCTTAGCTCGGAGCAGCTCACCACCAGCTCCCCTGCTCTGCAGGCGCTGGAACCAACAAGCAGGTGCCAGCAGCATTACACGTGACAGCGTTGGGAAGCCACTCGGGAAGCCATCTCAATGAGCTGCTCACCAAAGTGGCTTCTCAGGCTTTCAATGTCTCTGCTCCTGTCTCTGCTCCTGCGTGCATGTGTGAAGAGATCACAAACCCATCCTATGTTATAGTGTAAGCAGACCTGCTTCCGATAATGGGAGATTTTAATATGCGCAGGCAAAAACGCGGTTCGAGAAGGGAGAAAGTTAACTAAATCACAATTGAATTGAATGATACCTGTCTGTCATGGCATTTAATAATCCGACCTCGGTGGTGTCAAATTCCCTTTGTTCATTGTGACTTATTTTAGCCCATGATATTTCCACAATGATACCAACTTATGTGTCCCTCTAAGTCAGATTTTGACGAGCTGTCAGCTCAAAGTATTAAGTGTATATAGATGTCAAAGTCCACTCAGCCTGAGTGACAGTTGGGGTGGAGGTGGGTGATTGGCACGCGAACGTGCAGATTTAAGGGTTCAAGTGGCATATCTGGCCGGGGTCCTGGGTCATCAGTGGCCAGAAGAGGGTGGGAATCCACACCATACAATGGACGGGGCATTAGAGCCAGGCCAGTCGCCAACTGACCTCTACACAAAAGTCCATTTTCTCTAAAAAGCCCTCCCTGCAGAGTTGAGCCGTTCTGAAACTAGTAACCCCGCCATTGCCCAGCGTGATTCTCACACCGTTTAAGGGTATTGCCTTTTAAGCCGCACTTAGGGGCCTACCCCTGGCGGACAAAGGGCGGGGATCGTGAGGCCATCGGCCCTGGTCCTGATTGACAGGCCGAGGCGGAGGACGGGCTCGGGCAGTGGGCGGTCAGAGAAATTAACCGATTGCTGGGAGTGTTACTGTGTCAGGAGGCCCAAGGACAAAAGCCTCACCCTCAACAAACCCTACTTCAGTCCACCTCTCCACGGTGGGCCTTGAGCCTTGCTGAGCCAGCATGGGCGGGGCTCAGGCTCTGGAGAGGCACTCTCCAGGGGCTAATGACCCCCACGGTGAGAGAATATGCCACTCCATGGTGGCGGGAGGTGGTCCTGGAGTGGCGGCTTAAAGGTAACCTCGTACAGTTAGGACCCTCCTGCACCTAATAGCTGCTAAACACAGTATTTAGTTCGCTCCACGCATTATAACCGCATGGCGACCATACAGATGGCTAAGATAAGACCGTCATGTGAATTTCAACATGAAAAAGCCATTTCCCCTTGATATGATAGAAGGATAATGCCCTGTAGGCAATGGGTTATGCCTGCAGTACAATTACTGATAGGTAAGCCTATGCATGCAACACAATGCAGTATTGATCCAAGGCAGATTATCGTGATCGCAGATATAATATAGTTTTGCTGTAGACCTACTTACTATACATAATGTATCAAGTTAATCCCCATAATAGTATAATGTGCAGGGATTCATTATAGTTCGTGTATAGGTAAGGCACATAGCAACTGAAGGTATAACTAGAGCTAGAACGTAGAAAACACTGATATTGAACATAACAAAGTTCAATCTAAAATGCTCAAACTTTTTATAGAACTATTATGTTATCAATCTATATAGCTCCACTGAATTCAAACATAGTGAAATTTGTCAGGGTTCAGCATCCCATAATAGACATTTTAACTCAATTTGTAATCAAAACGGTAATTAAGATATCTATCATTTCTGGTTTCTAGTTATTGATGAAAAGAAACACTCTAGAGTGCTCATTTCTGCTTTATAATAGCAGGTGTCCTCCATGATAACCTGTTGCATCTATCTGCATTATAAAGTGTAAACCTACAATGGGGTTACATGTAACAGGGGCCATTTTTCAGACAGTACTTCATACATTCAGAACCATGACCGCCCACCTGACACATTACACCCTTGTAGCCAGAGGCTGTTGGTAGAAAGCTATCCGCTTACCTGGCCCTACCTGAGCCCAGCTTCACATTATATAAGATGAATATACCAACTTGGTACCCCACACACAACCAGGGGGGCTGAGGTGACAAGGGGTTGGGCCAAAGCTGTCTTGACACCAACACCACGGAGATGTGCACTACATTATGTGTGTTCATATATCATCAACTGCGAGAGTTGGGCGAGGGTCATATGACTTATTGTCGGTTCTTCTCTACATATTTGTATAGGGCGCACGGCCATATTGTGCGTATTTCTAACAAATCGAATCGTCGGCGTGTCCATTTTATACGAATGCAGTTAAACAGTAGAATCTATTGTAGTTTAACAGTGGATACTACGTTATCAGTGTACATTAACAGTAGAAACCACTGTTGGTTTGCAGTAAAAAGAAAAATGTATTTGTACAGGTAAGTCATCTGCCGTAGATTGCTGTGTAACTATCAAAAGCTACAATTTGCTCTGAAATACATCATGTCGTAAATGCAAGTGTTTAGAACTGTAACTTTAAGAGTATAATATGATCAATATATTCATAGACCTATAGGCAATTGCCATGTGATGTCATCACCTCTGCTAAACAGCTGCCGTAGATATGAAGAGAGGGGATAAGCGTAACGTAGTTTAGCCCCAGTATATGCACAGGCACAGCTCGGTTTGCTGTTTCCCCGACCATGTGTAAGCCTGAACCCCTTCAAAGCATTCCTCAGGGAAGACGACCCTTGCCGATTGTAATATCGTTACTGTATGCTTTCTAAATAATAACTATTTATCTCCCAACAACAACACGTTGCCTTTGCTACCAGCACTGGAGGGCAGCAACACAAACACAGGCCACCACCGCCTGCCTGGGGAAGGCAGCAAAAAGGGTCAGAGACACTGGAGGAAAAAGCCACCTCAGGCAGACTGCTTTGCCTCCTGGGTCACCACCTAGCGAACTCTCCGGGCGGCCCAGGACAGGACATATTACCACTTAGAAGAGGAGCTGGGTCTTGGCAGGGGTGGAACTTGTTGCTTTGATGTGCTTGCCAAGGGAAACTCATGGGACACCTCCAGGAACCCACCTGGAGGAATGTTAAATAGTTATCCATGAAACACCCACAGCAGGACCGAGTGGCCACAGACACAACAAGGTGGGGCATCTGGAACCCCTGCTGGTAGCAGAGTTCTACACTGAGAACGTAACTGATAGACAAATCGGCACTACTGACGACTTTGAATGCATGAAAGTGCTTTAAAGTCATCATTGGGTCGTCAAATGTGATGGTCGAACGTCGTCATTTTGACTACTCAATCTGACGAATCTGGTTGGTCAGTATGACGACTCTGGTTAGTCAATCTGGCAATATTATATTATATTTGTTTTTCTGTACAATATTTTACTATGGGGACTTGTCAACAAGGCATACCAAGTCAAGGGTCGTCACTAGCAAACAGAACTGAGTTGTCAGTGTAGTGTATACCAGCTTACACTGAATGCTTCATTCTAAGTTATACCTTCCTCGCCCTCACTCTCTTCACTGCCTGCACTGCAGGCCTCTAAGCCATCCCCTTCTGGGATCCAGATCGGCCAGCGCTGTGGGTGATAGGGAAATATAAACAGACGCCAACCCGCCTGACAACGTAGATAGTCAGCAGCCTGAGCAAAACCCATAGCCTACACAGAGGCAAATATCAGAGTCACCCAATGTCGCCAATACTACTCTCATACAAGGGTCAGGCACTGCTGGACTACAATAGATGGGTCAAGGGCCATTCTAGTGAGGGTCAGGCTAGGCTGGACATTCAATAACAGGCTGGACTTTGGCAAACTTGCTCGAAAGTCTGGCCATGCTGGGTCCTCATGCCATAGTCTGGCAATGCTGGACTCTGGGGAGAGTCTCTGTCAGCCTGCAAGAGTCCAGCATTGCCAGACTATGGCATGAGGATCCAGCATGGCCAGACTTTCAAGCAAGTTTGCCAAGGTCCAGCCTGTTATTGAATGTCTAGCCTAGCCTGACCCTCACTAGAATGGCCCTTGACCCATCTATTGTAGTCCAGCAGTGCCTGACCCTTGTATGAGAGTAGTATTGGCGACATTGGGTGACTCTGATATTTGCCTCTGTGTATACATGTCCTATTCACCAAGTATATATACTACAACTGTTTGTGCGATATTTAAGTGAAAGGAAATTTATATCCATTTATGTATAGGGAAAGAAGATGGTTTTATCATCCATATCTACCAATCGATGTACATGTAGTAATATGTGCAAACAGCCCAGGTGGGCAACTACAATATATTGGGGTAGGACTGTGTTACCCCCTCCCAACCCGTTACTACCATGCACTGAAGTCTTAAAGATAACAAGGTGTCAGAAGCTGACATGTGTGACTGATAAGACAGAGCACTATGTCTTAATTAGTGATAACTCCCTGACTGGCGGCATGAGGGGCTTAGAGATCAAACACCATGTACATCAGATACAAAGACACATAAGAGTAAAAAGACAACCATGCACCTGAGTATAGTCCCAAGCACAAGGTGAAATCTGGTGGCAAGCCAAGTTCGTGTCAGTTAATCATTGCCAAGTGAGGGATCTGTCTTCCTAATCACATAGATCTACAAGGAAAATAAGACTGCGCCAGGTTTCGTCTGCTTTTCCTGGGTAGGAAACAGGCTTGTATTGCTGTAGTCCTAAACGTCTGTGTCTCATAGATGGCAATGTGGACGATAATTGGGAGAGGTTATTGGTACATGTTGGCAGACTGCTTCCAGCAGACGACATTCGTCCGGACACATTCCAGAATAGAGTTCTTCCGGAACAGACCAGGCACGGCGTCCCTGGCTACGGGGACCACATGGCAGTTGCACGGACTAATGACAAGGCTCTGACCGATATACAATAGTCAGAACAATGGGACGGAATCCGAAACATGACCAATAAATCGTGAGCAGTTTTCGGAAGGCCCCCAATGCCACGACTGCAGGGCTAAGGTGACGTGAAGTGAATAATAAATCTTACTCGTAATGTCTGACACCTTATCGTGAACGTTGCAGATAATGCATTATGAATTTGACGCTAGATGCTTTCAGTGTTCTACTTCTAGGGTCCGTGTTCTAGTATGTAGAAGCACTTCGGGTAACACCCATCAGTTTATGATAGTACATCATTGAAGGCCTTCTTGGAAAGTATAGCTGTGAGTAGGATTGTGTTTGTGATGGGTCTTTCTCCAATGGGAACATCCGGTCCTACTATCACTGCGGTATTTATCACCCGGATACACAGGAGGGAACTTCCTTGGGCAGTGTAGTGCACTAAAGCAGTACCTGATCCCAAGCTGTAGCAACACAGTGATTTAGATGAGGCCCATAGTCAGTGCGTCAGTTGGGGAAAAAGAGCTGCTCAAGATTACAGCTACACACTCAGAAAAGTCAGCGTCATTGTCGCTAAAACCACTCTCACATGAAAGTCAGGCAGTGTCTGACTTTCATATGAGAGTGGTTTTAGCGACAATGACGCTGACTTTTTTGAGTGTGTAGGCATCCGTACAAATCCAAGACTATACTTAATCTATGGGCCTGCAAACATTTCAACTAGGCCTATGTCATATGGTTTAACACTGGCCTTTAACCCCATACACCGTCAGTATATAACAGGCAGGTATAAAAGTCACCGTTCTAGTTCTAGTCATTTAAGGAGGTCCTCACTCGCCGCTTTAAGCCAGCTTACATGATGGGTTGTAGAAAGGTGTCACCGCAGATTTTGTAGAGCACCACACAATGTATTTTCTACTGCTGTATCCTACACTTTCTTAAAACCTATGAAAAGGGCACACCCATCATATATGCCCTTTCCTATAGGCTATACACCTTATGGAATTGGAGGATAGACAACTATGAGTATGGGAACTATATATATGAAGCTCATCCCTCCTCACCGCCTCCCTCCATGGTCAGAAGCCACCCTTGTTTATCCTCCAGGCTCCAGGCTCTTCACCCCACGCTATCCGAACACATTTCCGGCTTTCTATGTCTGCAGGTTCTACTTCCGGTCTTACTTCCGTTTTTTGGCACTCAATTCAGCCGCCATGGTTTATACTTCGTGGATAGTGGCGGTATGATGGATGTATACAGGGGAGAAATAGCCTTTCCATATAATCAACCCCCATGCTGAAGGGGAAAAGCCATTGCATATCTTCCATAGATAGTCAACAGTCCAGAATCAAGATCAGCAATACACTATTTGCCTTCCCGAGCAGGAGCATGGGCATAGGCTACACACTCAGAAAAGTCAGCGTCATTGTCGCTAAAACCACTCTCACCACTGCCTGACTTTCAGGTGAGAGTGGTTTAGCGACAATGACGCTGACTTTTCTGAGTGTGTACGTCTGACGAAAAGACCTGTCTCATAGATAACTATGTCTGCCATCAATTTACCATTCTTGCAATTTTTTGACAGTTAGTTAAATTATTGAAATTGGATATGAAACCGCCAGTTTCTCTATCCATCTCAATTCATCAATCTGTTCCCGTGCCCCAATGGAAGCGTCATAGGTGGTTTCGAAAATAAAGAGTCTGGGGAAATATAACACAATGCACAAAAGAAACAGTGATCAACTGAGCGCAAGAATTGTCAGCTAAACCGAAGGGTGTGATGGATTGGTGAAGATTCCAGTTACCACTATGAAAGAGGTCTCTGAACGGCAAATCAAACACACATCATCTTAACACCTCTTCCTGTGAAGTCTATGACTAGGACTTTTCATTTCCAATCGAGGGGGAAAAAGGAAATTAATGAAAGTGACACGTGTTGCTCACACGATGATGTATGGCATACAATGTTTTAAAAAAGTCCCAAGCAACGTAAATGTGTCGCGAATAGGACTTTCAAGTCCCGTTTCAAGTATGTTGTGCTAAGTACATATGTGTATGATCTATATCTCTGGCCACTCTGGCAATTGTGTGGTTACAATAATTATAAGCATAGTGCATGGTCCCTCTATCTAATATACATGTATCTAAAAGTGCTGCTCTGCCCCATAGGCTTTAACTCCATTAGATCTATGCAATCCATGGCTGAATCCCCTTTGTGCCACTGTACTAATCCGCTGAGGTTTCATGCCCATAAATTGCATAGCGGTTTTTGGGCCTTAAACATTATCCTCTAAAGTTTAGCAGATACAGAAAGATCTACGTACAGGAATCCTACTAGCCCACAGTCTCTGACCCTCCCTGCCCTGGAGGGCGTGGCTGCTCTCTTTTCGCGGCCTCCCGCCGGCACTGGAAGATGTTTCTAAATGTTGTCGGTTGTTACTTAATGTTTCAATTTGTCTTCACTAAGGGGAACCACTGGTAAGGAGGGGTGAGTAAGTGACTGACGCCAGTTTGCCAAAGCCCCCCAGGACTAAAAGCCTCCGTGCTTTTCTCTGAGTAGGCCCCTGCTTGAAGGTGTTAGCTTGTGTGTCAAACCTCACAGGGGGCTTTGGATCCTCCAGGGTGTGAGGGAGATGCCCTCCATGTGGTGGACACCCGTAGGGTGGACACACATACATGGTCTGTGTGGAGGACGCCCTCTCAAAGGCCAAGATTCAGGCAGGCTTAAATGCAGTCTACTTCTGCCGCAAAGTAAACCAGACACTGTTCTGCAGGCAAAGGTTAAATGTTTGAAATGTTACCGATGAGAGAAACCAGATGGGACTGACCCCTTGTAGGTGTGAAAGAACACCCCAACGTTCTGCTTTCCATGCATGTATGTGTATAGACTTAGGCGTGGCAAGGTTTGTATAACTATACTTCTTCCAGCATAATAAGCCGGGGTAGGGTTTCGGTTTACACACATGTGAAGGGGCTGATCTCCTTCAAGTGTATTCCATAACGTCCTTTGGCACCTGATGCTTGGCAAACTTAATATAGCAAATATGGACATTCTATAACTAACACTCAGGTAGCCGACGTCGGTGGTGTTTTTCTCCTAGTCCTGTTTTGAGAACTCAATTAACTAAGTTAATGACCATAATAATATTTACATGAACTAAAAAAAGGTTTCCGTCGATATCACAATTATCAACCTTTCTTTGTGTTTATCCATCAATTATTGTGTTTATGAGATACGCAGCAATTGAGGACAACGAGAATCTCTGTTTAGTTGGGTCAACGTGGCATTGTTTTGTATTTTCTCAAGCTGCGATAGATTCCTATGAAGACCTCATTGACTGGTCTGCTTTCTTTTCAGAAAGTAAAGGTCAATTGATTAATAGGAGGCTACTGATTGGGGTTTGGGACGTGTCACCTAGCTGCCTGTCAGGATCAACTCCCCTTTAATATGGCACACCTGGCCCGACTAGAGCTGTAACCATGGTGACTAATGAGTTAATTAAGACACAGGTACATGATGATCCCTCCGTCAGCCCCAACATGATGAGTACTACTCCTCCTTACGCAAATGTGAACATAAAAAAAGACTACTCTGCTGATGGTCATCAGAGATAGTACTCATTAAAACCACTCTTGTGTAGCCCAAGGAACGATTTTCCCTATCGATAGCCAAGCTTTTTCTCAATGTTGACCTTGTTCAATGATACATTGAATTTAAAAAAACTAACCGCATCACAATTGGATATTGATTCATGTATACACACTAATCTGCCCTATTTTAGACACTAATTCTGATAATTGGTGCTTTCTTGTATCAACCTTTTCTTATCAATGTTTCACTTCTCTTTCGTATAGGCCAAATAAAGGAGGTTTTCCGGTCACGCGAACGTCATCAGAAATTGTTTCCCCACACTTCATTTGTAAGTCTAGGGCAACGTCGCATGTTACCAAAAAGCCTTTTGGGGCCTTAAGTCCCCGAGGGTCATCTATATTCTTCTTGTGCGAAATATACATTGATTTATTACCCTCTGATCCACGCTGGACTCTATACAAACGACCATCCCGCTTGAGACGTTTATGTTAAAAAGTGAGCCGCATCTAAGATAAATATCTGTCAGAAAGCATGACCTACCTGTGAGAAGTTGAGCTCGTTGAGCGGCACACACTGTTCGTCCACCCGTTCTACGGCCCCGGTCACCTTACTCAGTCTCTCCGCCTCCTGTGCCAGGTACAGGTCCAGTACTGGGATGCCGCGCGACTTGATGTCGGCCTCGGTTAGCGAGTTTACCATGAGCATCACCCACACCGGCCTCTTCCGCTCCCAGTTCCCTGTTATAGCGTTAAACAGGTAGTCAGCGTAGAGGCCGCTCCCCTTCTGGTCTGCTGTCATCCAGGTGGGCATCATGAGCTTCACGTACTCCAGGTGCCGCTTAAGGCGGCGGTACAGGTCCTTGGGGAGCACATCGGAGAGGAACTCACCCTGGGGGAGCAGTTGGCAGTTGGCGAGCTGGCTGATGGTGTAAGGGTCAGTCAGGTCCAGCTCGAAGAAGACGTTCTCGGCGCGGTCAAACGCCTCCCGCGTGTTGTCGGGGATGTAGTCCCAGACGCGCGTGTAAGGCACGTGGATGGTGCCAAAGAAGTAGGACGGGGGGTCCCGCTTGATGGTCCACAGGAAGGAATTGAGCTCACTCTGAAAAGATATAAAAAAGTGGAGGATGGGTGTTTTGTTCAATGATTTTTTTTATAAATATTATGATTATTAATGCACAAAGAATCTGGTAATTGTATAGCATTGGTTGCTTGGTATGCCCCCTTTTAGTTAATATATATGGATCTGAAACGCAATACTGCGCAGGAACTCATATGTATACATGACTTGACACTATGTAAAATACTAAATAGACCTATAATGAAGACCAGAGTAGTAATGCCTGAAACCATCTTTGCCTCTTCTATATGCTCTTCTTGTTGGGAATTACATGAATGGGTTAATAAAGAATGTAGAAGGTAAGTAAGGCTTGCAAACTGCTGCCATAGCTTTAGGCTTAAAACATAAAAATAGTGTTACTGCATTAAACTAAACAGAAACACATTCCTTGTGTCATACGTGGCCTCTGGGCGATGGGTTGTGTTTGAAACATGCACACAAATAAAATTGGCCTCTTTTATCACAGCTGCTTCAAGACGACTCTGTTGCTGGTCGTCAGTTACCGAGGAGGTCTGTAAGGTGGGGAGGGGGGGGGGGCATCCATTTCTGTGTACATATTTTGACATCAAAGTCTAGTACAAATGTGCCTGGGGGTTGGCATGTCTGTCCATACCCCCCACCCCTCATAATGTTGTGAGCTCCACTATTGCCGTCGTCAGCCCTGGTATCGGGGTGGGGTAGATCACCTTGAGTCGGACACATACCTTGAGATGAATACTTGAATTTGTGCTTATTCAAGCTTTCTTATCTATATATTTGGGAAAATGGTAAAGTTTAAGAACCGTATCATTTTCCCAATAAATCATCATACAAATCGTATTATACATTAGTAATTAGAAATATCAGTGTCCGTCTCAGGGTATGTACTAGTATCCGACTCATGGTGAATCTGCCGTGTACCGTGCACCTGATGGGACTGCCTGGTGGGGGAGGTCATCACCCCACACATCCAGGCATACCTTGACGCATTAACAAAAAGACACTGGAGTATGGAGGCTAGGTTATGTCACAGAGAGGTAAACATAAATCTGTCTTGTCTTGTCGAGAATGTGAGTTGGTTCCCCGCTAATACCAATAGTGTCTAGTGTTATATGATGAGATCATTTATTATAGGGGCCGTATGTTTGGGTTAATCCATAGCAGTAAGTCAGTAGCCGTAGACCTTTATACATGTAATTTCCAGCTCGTGTCTTATCAAGTTATACGTAAACTACATGTGCGACCCAACCAACTATTAATTTACAAAGTATTCCATTTAACAGTGTGTGTTGGCATGCTGCTTTGATATGCTTCAGAACACAGCCAGTAATCTACTGTGCCTTGTGGTTGGATAATCGGATTCATATCCACAGCCAGACATACCCATTGTTCAGCAAAAGCCTATACCATCGTAACACCCTACAGTAACAGTAATCCTGGGCCATGTTATAGGCAGCAATTTCCTAAGGGTTTCCAAATGAGCGAGCAAGTTGGGGGATAATCCCATGTGGCATTGTGCCTTAACTCCGATGATATGATTGCCCATTTGTGTAATCCGCAGACAGATCCCCTTCACAATCTATATATTGGTCGTCGTCAGTGAGCAGCTCAGGACCAGGGCCAAGAGCAGCTCACGACCAAGAGCAGATCACACATAGTCACATGTACTAAATGTACTAGTACTCATAAATACAGGACCATGTCGTATATAGCATGTATTCATATGGGTAATTTTGTCAGATTCGCGACGTTGCAGTGGTGTATCTCTAAAGACTGACAGGTGGTGGAAATACAGTTGGCGTTTACATGCAGAGTAATTGCTACAGTTGTTGTAAAGCCAATTTCATTTGTTAGATGTCATAGTGAGCCAAAACCTTTTCCCCACCCTATACACAGACCCTATCCAACACCTGTATGTTCATTTAATAGGGTTGTCTGTATTTTGATGACACCGTAACCAATCTTTTAGGCTGGAAGTATATACCCCTGTCCCGGCGCCAGAGTATGGTATTGGTTTCGGTTATGTCCACCTTTCAAGTGATTTCTTTTTTTGGGTAAGCCATTCATCATACTGAAACCATTAGGCGACCAAGGATCTCATCCATCCACTTCTTTTTCACCATCCAAAATGTCCCTTCGTGAAATGCAAAAGTCCCTCCCTCCCATTACAACTCAATTATGTTATCATGCCTACACGCGACAGACACGTCGCTGTGATAGCGTATCGTATTAATGGAGAATCACTGATTTCTCCATTGTCCATACTTGAGATCCTGACAACTGAATCCCCTAATGAATTGCGCGGATTTCGCCAAAAGGGAAATTGTCCTCTGGAACAATTGCCTCTGCCTAATGAGACGGATAATTCGACTATCTAATATCTGATAACTAATCAGTTCCATCTGAACATGAATACCTTTACTTTCCTTTACTCCAAAAGCTCATTCAATGGCATCGTCTACCATTGTGGGGTGGGAGAATATAGCGATCCGTATCTACGAAGCTAATGATGCGAGGCATGGTCTGTACACGTTGGGGCAAAGCGGACTGTAGACGCCCCACACACTAAAACCACCCTGACTTTCAGGTGAGGGTGGTTTTAGCGGCAATGGCGCTGACTTTTCTGAGTGTACACCGTGTAGAGTGTACAGCACGCACTGGGCGTTTTGAAAGCGCAGTGTCCGTGAAAACGTGCCGGACACCGGCTATAGCTGGCTAAAAGGCTTCTGGACCGGCTGAACTGGTCCTACTGCCGGTCCAGATGACTGGCTGGATCTTTGGCTACATGTCAGTTTTTACGGCTTGTAAATCGGACCATTATTAAAGGTCTCTAGAGAGAAAAACATTTTGCATAAATATTTTGAAAATCCTTACTCGAGATTTTACAATGATCAATAGGAATATACAGGAAAGCTGTATTGATTCAATATAAATGCTTGCTTTAGACATTTTTTTGAGATATCAAAAGTGCTCTCAGGCATCCGGGCCTGCAAAATGTAAGCCGGTCCTGCAAAATAATAGATCTGCAGTACCGAATGTCCTGCAAGGCAAAAAAGTTTTCACGGAGACTGGAAGCCACACCGGGAAGTCAGTATATGGGCGGACATGCATGTAAGGGATGGAGGGAGGGGGGTAGGAAACCTGCCAGTGGGTTGGGGAGCCTTTTGGTTTAGTGATGTGAAAATGTGACCCTGGCGATACATGTATATATACACCAAATTTGCCCAAAACAGTAACTGTCTTGAAAATTGTCCCAAATTACGTGACGTCATTTGTGAACGTTTCCTTATCTGGTCATGATAACTGAGGGATAATAATTAACGTTTTAGCAATGGCAAGGGAGGGGGTCCGCTTTTTCACTACAAAGGGTTACAAATCCACCCCTGTCATTAAAAAATGACCACTACCAAATCTAGGTGACACATCCATGCCACGAGCACAGACATGTTGCTGCGAGTTATGGGAGTTGCATGGTCAGATAGAGGGGTCTAACAACCACTGGGGACAAAGCCCGTGATTGATACGACAGGGGCTGTCCCTCTGACTGACCTGGCACAGTTATCTTTATCAAATAAAGATAAGTGAAACCATCTTGCGTCGGTGTCGCCTATCTCTGTCGTCATCTTTCTGTCATTTGTTAGCCATCATTCTTCCTGCCACTCTTCTCTCTGCTGTACACTCTTAGGGAGAAGCTAACAGCAGTATACCCATAGGCCTACAATCCTCTGATGATGGCAAATTGAAAATTGAAAATTGAAAAAAAGGCTTTATTTGTGTGTTCAATTGTGTGTTGTCATATATGAATTGAATACTTGGGAAAGGAAGGGTGGTACAGAAGCGTTGGGCGTATACGGGACTAGCGCATTAGGCTATGGGGGCCGCCATCTTGGCTCAGAGCAATGCATTGTGGTTAGGCCCCCGAGTCCAGAGCAGTGCATCATGGGAGAATTTCTTATCAACCCCTTTGTTCAAGGTGTGAGGGGATTAGCCTGATAAGGAGATGGAGTTTAGCCCCCGACTACCTCAGGTACCAGGATGTGCTAGTCCCGTATACCATCTGTATGAAACTACTGGAATGACATGATCAGAACAGATATCTAAGTCTCACAATGTAAACAGTACATTATGTATGTAACATGCAGGGATATATAGCTACTGTATTATAGTATACGCCATTAATTATAGTCTATTTTCTATACTTTCACACTCTCTGGTTATTTTAAATAGTGCAGGCTAACGCTATGTAAACTCTTATGTCACATTGTCATAATGCATATTATGTTAAGTAGAAAACTACCTAATGTACACCTTATGTAACTGTGATATGATTGTCTGCATCGCTAGTATCGGGGAATAGCCAAATAAACCTAAATACCCTATATTAGTACCCTGCCGCCTGTCATAGTGATCACTAAAGTACTGGTACTGAAGGTGCTTATGGATATAGAGGCCCAGATGAGCGGGGAAGGTCCGGTCTGCCCTATAGTCTTACCCAATAAACCAACCCAAACATGGGCATTACCATTTAGATTAGAGCCTGCCTCTCCTACTGATGCTTTTATTTGCTCCTTGATGCTTACCTTAATGAAAACAAGCACACAGCCTCGTGGATCTATTTTTTGGCTTAACAGGAGGAACTGCGCACAATCCCTAATGAAATCAGTGGAGGTCCCGACTCAGCTGTAATCAAATGATTGTTGCTTGATCAATATTAATCTCCTAGTGCGCTCGCCAGTGATCAGCGAGCGGTGTAGCTATTATAACCTCTATTAGGGGCTGCGCTGGTACCCATCTGTCATCGGTGCGGAGAATGTCGTCTGCAATAAGGGTGAGGGCGGCCTCTTTTTCTCTCTCCGAACAGGGCTATGAGGATAAAAAGGGCCAGTCTTCCGGTTAACAATTATGGGTGTGGCATAAAACGCACACTCTGTCGTATTATACATCAAAGTAGCACTTTGCCTTCTGACACTATCTGCACTCCAAATGATCCCGAAAGTAGGACGAGCCTTTGAGGTGGCATCGTGCATGCACCATGTACAGGAGAAAAGACATGCATGTAAGAAATTGTGAAACAAAGAAGCTTTTCTAATGAAACATAAGTACATGTATAGGCCCGATGCCCACGATCCGCTGTCAAATGGGTCTTGATCTGGGGTTTTATGCTGTTGTTTGTTTTCTGTTCTGCGTCCTGTTGCGCAGTCCTCAATATCTTTGGTAAATTTTTAAATCTTACAACATTCACTCACCCAGTCATACGTTGTTCTGGCGACGAATGTAGGAAACAAAATCGCATGAATAAAAAAGTGTTCAAGTCTAATAATCCACCCCCCCCCCCCCCACCACCACCATCACTAGGCAAATCAATCCTATCCCCTACCCCCGCCCCCCTCCCTGCCTCCACCCGATGCCAAGTGGCAGCCCTATAGAAGCCGTCCAGCAGATGTGAACTAAAACGCACATGGAATAGTTATTGTAAAAGGGCATTGAAGCGCTGGTGATTTGATTATAACTAACAGCATGTAACAATAATGTGGAGCATGACACTGCTAATTTCTAGGGCGGTCTGATTGCGTACCAGGGGTACTTAACTTAATAAGGGAAGAAGGGGGGCTTGGGGTGACGGCCGTGTCTGCGTGTCTGGCAATTTAAGGCATTTATGGACGGGAGAAAAATGGCATGTCATTGGATGGCTGGGTATAGAGGGGTAGGGATGAATCAGAGGGGTAGGTGATGAGTGTTGTCCTTTCCCCTGCACGTCCTTGCTGGCAGAAACAATGACTCCCCCCCCCCTTCCCTCATGGACCAGTCGGGGGGGGGGGGGGTATCCTCCGATGTTAGCCTACTTGTAAATACATGTACTTACAGCATAGATATGCCCACCCTGATATGATTTGGGAAGTCATAGCCATGTCTACATGATAGTAAGGGAGAAATGGACCAGTCTTGTGGACAGTGATTTGTGTTCTTTTTCTATACATGTTCTGATCATGCAAATTTTATCGCTGGACTATTTCTTTAAGATTGCAATAATCAGGGTGTATATTAGAGTCACGGGGATGAGGGATACTGGTGCATGGCACCTGGGGCATGTGGCTGTTACCCTATACCCCACAAGACAGCTTGTGAGTATTTTGATGCAGCGTTAGAAGAGGTGGAGAGTTCTGGGTTAGAGGTCAGAGGTTGGCAGGTCTAGGGGTGGTACAGGTCGTCTTCTGCTACACATATATACGGCCAAGCTACCCTCAACATAGGGGAACACGTGCCCGTAGAAAAAGCCACTAGCCCGGGGCGAGCTGAAACCCCCCTGGCCGCCACCCCCCGGGAGTTGACCTGTCATTGCAGTGACAAATGGCGGATATTGTTCACTGAAAAGGCATTAAAGGAGACAATAAAGCGCCACTCAGACGAAACCGGCCCCAAGATTGATGATAAATCGCCAACAAAAGAAGCCCATGACCGTAATAGATCATAAAATTCTATAGTGATACGAATACCGACATCGCTTAGAGCTGTTATTTAAAAATCAAATATCTAGGAATGGGAGCTTTAAATGTGATGGACTGGGTCCAATTACTATAGCCACATTTGTGATCACTAACTTTAAATTGAAATAAATAAAACACGGCACCCATTAATGTCCTGGAAACGCCTGGCGTCTACAATAACGTTTACGGATATTATGATGACTGTAAGTGTAACAAATGCCTAAACGTCCTGAAGGCAACTGTAAAATGACTGTAGAATGGCAATAGCGGGGCAATATAGAGCAGACAAAGGGTATGGGAAGACGTTCTTTCAAAACTGCCCAATAACTAATGTGGGCACGGTCGGTGACACACCGATTTTGCACTAAGGGAATGCTCAATATTTAACAACATGTAGGCAACAATAGAGGGATGGTGCCCCACTCCTAAGGAACCTGCAACCTCGGTAGTGACACGTTTACATTTTCAGCCCTCCCCTCACTTTAGAGGGTTGATTGAAATTTTGTTTATGCTGAAAGGGGTGGCATTTTTGGTCCCTCCTGTAGAGTAGCCAACATTGTTTATCCCCCTCCAAAAAGGAGGAAAATATTACCCCCGCCCCCTTTTATAATAATGACCACTCCCTAATGGCATTGCATTAAATTCCCCCGCCACGTCCCCTCCGCTGAGCCCTATAGCTTTGGATACAAACTACATGACTGCAGACTCGTTTCTCTGTTATTTCTCACCCAACCTAGAGTCCTGCGGGTAAAGCATGGGTCCAGTAATCACTCTCCCATCGTGGTGCTGGTTGGTCAATATTGATGTATGCACAGGTAATCAGGGTGAAAGCCTGTTGGCAGGATGGCCATGTTAACACCCCAGGTGTACTCTAAATCTGGGTGTATACCTTTACACAGGCCCACCTGTAAGGGAACGTTCATAAATGACGTCACCTATACTTTCGTACCTTTTCCAAGACCCCCAACTCGCTTTTACTTTTTTTTGCCAGATTAGTATATATCAATGTATGGCTCAGGTCAAGTTTTATCACTAAACACTACCCCCCCCCCCACCACACACACACACAGTCCCTACTTAGTGACGTTATTTGCGAACGTTCCCTCAGGTATGCCCGGAGAGGGAACCTCAATTGTTTGTGGCCTGGAGGTGTGGCGTTATCCACCAAATCAGACTGTACCTATAGACACAGGCTGTCCAGCACTACACCCACACCTAGACCACGTCGGAAGGATCTAAGAGTGGCCCTAGTGTTGATACAATTATCGTAATGTGTACCGCCCAGATGCCGTAAGACGGACTTGTTTAAATGGGACTTTTTTCCAACTATACATAGCCAATACCATCCGCGCTCAAAGGGCATGGGTGTATACAATCCTAACATGTACGTCCCACTGATCAAGAAAGATTACTGAGGAAGAATGAATGGGGCTTTTTCTCACTGAGTCAATGCTTCTTGTCCCTGTCATGGCGGACATGGTTCATTATGTATGGCTAATAGAAATGAAGTGGTAATGCTGTTCTGTCAAAGCACTTACCATATCAAGGGAAACTATATATAAATGGTTGTGTATAAGTGCCTTGTTAAAAATACAAGTTTGGTCACAATACTTTAATACAGTAGACGGTGTCATGAACTCTGTGTGTTTTGAAATGTGGGTTAAACAATAATAACTCATTCAGTGCGGAGCCATTCAGTGCATGAGATGTATTTGGAATATTTGACCTTTAATAGTACTCTGTAATGCATAGCCTCCCACATCCATTTGGGAACTTGACATTTATCCCAGTATATCAGAGTAACTGATGCATGACCGGCAGAGTGGTTTACAGCACAGCGGTACAAACCAAAATTGCGGTGATTTGCACTCAGCATTGATGGAAATTTGACTATGATATACAAACACTATTTGATTATATAAACCCAGTGAACAAAAAACGTTATACAACGTTCTATAACGTTTTTCTATGGCTTATTATCGTGGTATAATGTTATATAAAGTTAAAAACGTTATTTTGACGTAATATAACGTATTCTTGTTAGCTGGAAATGATGCTGCATCACTATGTTATGTTGGGAATATGCGTACTATCCCTCCCCATGAGGTCTGTACAGCTGGAAGCCTGGAATATTATATCAGCTAACAACAATGATATAAAGCACCACAAGGACCATGTCTTCTAAATGATGAACGGGTTGAACAGGAGAGGGATGGAGTCCTATGAGGTGGTGGTCAGATTAGCCGCCTCACACATTATGGTGGTGCAGGAAGGGAAGACATCGGGAGTGGTGGATCCAGGGCCGGATCCAAGGTTTATGGTCGGGGGCGAGGATACTGGTGTATGGGAGAACAGTAGGAGGGCATGGGACAGGAACAACAACGTAGATAGATGATTGGTGGTGTACGTGTATACATTGGTACAGTGCTGGTTGGTATCGATGAACAGGAGGGGCACAGAGAGATAATTTTGGTGGCTTTCTTCAACTTTTTTTTTCTGTCTGTACATGATGTGATAGTATTGAAGTATGGGGCAAATGATTGCCGCGTCGAGATGTTGCCCTGACTTGACAATGGCAGTATTTGTCTAGAAATGAGCAGGATCTCCCACCCCTCCCTTCCCAATTGCATAAACAATGTGTATAAAAGGGCTGAGCACGGTTCTGTGACCTGAAACACACATTTATTTGGCCCAGGATGTGTCATGCATGAAAGCCGAAACAATCTGAGTGAAGGGAGTTAGCAAGAAATGGAGGAGGATCGGACAGCGTGGGTATTGTGTCGTCATGAGAAGAGCAAGGGGCCAAGCGCAAGGGGAGGATTGTGAAAAGGAAGGCCATAGACACACATCGGATATGGATTTACAATCTTAAGATACGAAAGTGCATCTAGAGCTATGGAGACGTCAGGAGCGGATCCATAGAGAGGGGCTGACTCTTTGAAATTCAAAAGAAGATTTTTCTACTGATATTTCAATCCGCTGCGACTCACGGCGCGAGACCTTTCTCTGCTATATATATGGCATGGAGAGGACCCCCCGCCCCCAGCCCCTTTTTTTAAGATAACATTGGTCAGCCACTGATCATTTGTGTGAATGGCCCTAGACCCTTAAATTCGATACGGCGACATGGACCATATTGAGGCTTAGTGACATGGGACAGGAGGAAAAATTAGATAGTGACATGGGACATTGGGAATTTCTTAAAATCGATATGGTGACATGGGCATATCTTAAAATCGATATGGCGACATGGCCATTTCTTAAATTCGACATGGGACATGGGGACCCCCTGTACAACCGTGATGTGTATCAACAACGTGATGTGTATCAACTACACATCACGGCTGACCATGCAAACGTGATGTGTATAAAAAAAACGTGATGTGTAGTAACCATCTAACCGTGATGTGTAGTAACTAACGTGATGTGTAGTAACTTAAATTTAGGGAACTCCAACCGTGATGTGTATCAATAAACGTGATGTGTATCAACTCCCTAGATACTCTAACCGGTAGGGGTCCGCAGAGATGCAGGATAGAGAGGGGGAGACCAGGGGCAGAACCCAGGGGGGAGGGTGGCATCATCCCCCCCTCCCCCCTTCGAATTTGTATAAAGATATTTTAAGGAGACAAGGAGGTTAGGATAAGTCATAGGAAATGAACTGAATTTTAAAATATTTTACTTGAAGAATATATTCATATTTTACCTAGATCTATAAATCAGATATTCCCACCGATGTCATACATTTTACAGCCCCCCCCCCAACTGTAAAATGGGGGGGAGGCAAGTATGTTTGGGCCCCAGTTCAGTAACATTTTAGACTAGAATTCCCTAGAATATACCAATCTCAAGGTAAAATTCCTAAAAATGTTCAAACCCTCTCAATCAATTTAGATGTAAAATTCGGGGTCATATAATATGTTTCGAACCACTCAGAATGCACTGTTATAAAGGTCAAATTCCAAAGTTTTACTGGGGCCTGTGGCCCCCAAACCCCCATTCATAGCTCCCTCCAATCAACACCCCTATTAAAGGTTTTGCCCCCCACCAACTTTATCCACCTACCGCCCTGCCCCTGTATATAACCTCCATTCTATGAGGAGAACATATTTTGATACAGATATTAAGGTCAGGGGATTTATGAAATACCTTGATACAGATCACGTTGATACAGATCACGTTATTTTGATACAGATTATGCTGTTTTGATACAGATCACGTTGTTTTGATACAGATCACGTTTCCATAGTCAGCCGTGATGTGTAGTACTACACATCACGTTACTTGATACACATCACGGTTGTACACCTCCCTATCAAGGGCCCCGTGTGAGGACGGAGAAGTTGAATGCAACAGTGAGGTACGACCAGGAGGAGATGGTCGGGGAGGCGGACCGAGCAGCAGCAGGAGGAGGAGGGGGAGGCGCCGGTGGCGGCCACCCCAGGTGATGGATGCGACCCGGGGACAGGTGATCGGGGTGCGTACGGTGTTGGCAAACAAACCCCTCACCTCTACACACGCCACAATCAGTGCACCTATAACTTGAGCCCCCCTGACACCAGTCGTCGACCTCCTCCTCTCCGCGCCACCTTCCCCTCCTCTCTGCTTGGTGCACTTGGTGTTGCGGCCCATCCTGATATATCCGTATACATCCGCCACCCCTTCAGCTACACCAGCATACAGGCTTCACAACTGTCCCCAAACCGTCTTTATGACTTTCTGTAAACCACAGCCCCAGGGTATAGGGCACACCTCAGCAACTTCTATTTATCAGCCACGAGTAGTGAATAAATATGCATATTAGCTGCTTAGGTTTATCGGGGATTAAAAGCCAACAAGTTGCTACCCCTACAGCAACATTCGGGGTGGAGCCAGGACAGGAACTCAACCCTATATATAGGGCGGGTGGGGTTTAGAATGGACTGGTCGGACCTTGCTAGACATTAGTAATCTTGTTGAACTGTCAGACTGAGAACATGAGATAAAGAGATGATTTGCTTTCGCCTCCTCTTTTCAAGGGCCCGGGTACAAGGGATTATAATCAACATTAACATTCACCCCTAACCAGTTAATACATAACATATAGCCTTTGTGACTAGTTTCCAATATATGAGTACAACAGGGCCCCTCATATATCAGACTATAGTATATATATATATATACACGAAAGAAGCGTGAGCAGTGAAATTCAGCTGAAGATCCACCCCGGAGATGCACCTTCAGCTGATTAGATCTTGTGACTAATTTAGAATAAATGCGACTCAAAATGCAATTCACAATTTCCTCAGTTCATTTCTCTATATCCCACTGAAAGTATCAGGGCTTGGGATGAATCGTTGTGGGTGATTCACACTGACCAAAGTCAAGCAAATCGCCTCGATCTACATTCAGCAAGGCGTCCGGGCTGTGTCTTCTCAGCGCTTCTCAAGTTCCCCATCCTAAAAGCCCCATCCAAGTTTACATTGTAACTTTACAACGGCGGCAACTTAGGTGGCCTTCAGAAGTTTTAACATTGACACCCATGAGACTGTTGCTGCCGTCTTAACCCGGAATTCCGAGATGTCTTATATCAGATGGTGAGGGAAATTAGATTTTTTGTTGTTGTCAAGTGATGTCTCATATATGCAAATGGTTCTATAGTGCTTCACTGTGATTACAGACAAACATGCATCTAGTGCATGTTGGGCTATTTCATATTATTATAGGCACACACTTAATAAAATATAGCATGTTACTTCATGGGCTTTATGATCCCTATACATGTAATCTTTGGGATCCAGGATTAGGCCCATGCCTTAAGTTAAAATACATTTATACAAAGATAAAAGAATAATACACTTGCAGCTGATTGTACCATCAATAATGACAAATGACACTTATTCCACTATAAAGCATACAATGTGGATGACCATAAGGCGCCAATAACGAGTTAACCCTAGATTAACTCACCTCAGAGGCAGCCTTGCAGGGTTCTGTCCCAGAGGCTTGGTGCCTCCTGGAGCTGGAGCCGGAGCCGGAGCCGGAAACGCTGGGTCCCGTGCCGCCGATCAGAAGGAACACTAGGACGGAGAGGACTGCCCACGGCGGTGACCGAGGCGGCGGCGGCATGACGGCGGTGCCCGGCCGTCCTAGCCTCACCCATCGAGCTGGGGCCGACCTGAGTAAAGATGGGACCTCCAGGGGTAGCTGGTGGTCCAGGGGCCGGAGGAATGTTCCACTGAATGAATCTAGCAAGTTGTAGATGATAGTCAGTTTGGTAAGGACTGACCACAGATGATGTTTTTCTGCTATAGGAAGGTGGCCTTGGATTCTGGTTGTATAGGCTAACTGATTAAACACTTCTTATGTGTAGCACTGAAGCTTTCTCCTCCTCCTTTAAGTGCAGGCTTCCTCATTCACCCTGGATACCTTGACAGGGTGCTGGAGCACAGATGGATAGAGGCGACAACAAAACCCAGGGCAGGCCACACGGTGTGCCCCACACTGGCTGCTCCAACTCCCGTCTGTTGTGTGGTGGTGTGTGGCGTTGTCAGTCAGCCAGTGAAGTGTCTCCTCTAAAACTCCACACTGACTATCCAACCACTGCTTCAGTCTACCACATTTCTCCAGGTGCCCCCTTTAGAACTAGGGCAACTCCACGCACTTGTATATAGTCTCACATAACCAGTTAGATAGTCCTCCAGTGGGTGGGTACTTGTGATGGTGGGTCTCTCCAGTGTTGGAACTAGGCACAGCAGCTGACCATAGAGAGAGGAGTCCGGGTGGCCAAGTTAGTACTGTTCCCTCTCTCACTCTCTCCTCTCCTCCCCCTCTCTCCACGGGCTCACATTCTGACAACATACTGGGACCGAGGTGAACGCTGATTGGCTGAACCGACATCCCAACTTCAAAGGCAGGCTACCGCTGTAGACTTGTGCTCGGTCCTCGTGGGGGATTTATGATCTGCTACACCAACTCCCTCTATAAGTATATATTGTATTGGATGGAAAAGAAATATTGGTATAGGGCATTGATAATGGTTATTGATCTCTTATTAGTATGAACATAAGTACATAACTATAATATCATACTGGCCTTTATTTTGTATTGGTGGTGTAAATATGGGTAGTAGGTGTATATATGAATAGTCTCTTCAGTATCTTATTACCCAGGTCCCCATTTCAAATACATATAATTTCATCATAACATTGATAGAGTAAGAGCAATATCATTTCTCCCCCGACAAATGTTGTGACATGTAATGATGTATTGTGGGCTTTAGAATGTGTATTGTATTTGTATTAACTGACAGTTCTATAGCTAACACCTGGGAGAACACATTATGTGAGAGGTGGATGTTCAGGGACACATCTTTAATTTCCCGTCTATAATAGGGGCCCACTGTTTTATTATACATTTTGCAATACTGTTTAGTGTTTGCTTCTCTCGAGCCATCTAGACAAACTCTTGACATTTCTTCTTGTGAAATATAATTTCCTCGCCGGATATCCTCTGTTCCACAAACTAAAAGTTTCCAGTGTAACTCAAAAGTAAACTCCATATATGTATATTACAGTTTCAAACGTTGTCATTATTCTATCCATGTATATGTATTAGAATAAACCATTCCAAATGTCAAATACCAAACATTTCACAGCACAGGAATGTTATGTCTGCATCCAGTGACATTGGGCAGCTGGAGGCTGTGGCCGTTGTGGTGCTGGCGGGTTGTTTTGGGTAGGCCATGGTGACCGCTCGGCGGGGGGTGGGTGTACAACCGCTATCTGTATCATAACCGCTACATGTATCAACTACACATAGCGGTTGCCCATCCAACCGCTATCTGTATTAAAAAAACGCTATCTGTATCAAAATATGTGTATCAACAAGGGGTTATCTGTATCAACCATTTCTGGTGTTCAATGCAATGCTAAGTGTATCAAAAATATTTTGACAGTGACTTTGAGAAAAGGGGAAAAAACTTAAAAATGTTATCTTTCCTAAAAATGTCAAGAAAAATGTCAAAAATCTTGAAAAAGTCAAGTTTGCCAAAAATGGTTAATTTGGCGAGGAATGGGTCAAAAAAAGTGAAAAAGTCAAATTTCCTGGAAATGGCCAATTTGGAGAGAAATTAGCAAAATATTATGAAAAAGTCGAATTTCCTAAAACTGGTCAATTTTGCAA
Source organism: Harmothoe impar (assembly GCA_947462335.1). Classification (NCBI taxonomy): domain Eukaryota; kingdom Metazoa; phylum Annelida; class Polychaeta; order Phyllodocida; family Polynoidae; genus Harmothoe; species Harmothoe impar. The sequence goes on along the minus strand of OX381705.1, from coordinate 26,512,329 downwards.
GGAAAAAGTAAAAATTCTTTAAATTGTGAAGTTTGAAGAAATAATGATCAATTTGGCAAGAAAGTGGTCAAAATTAGTGAAAAAAAACTAATATCCTGAAAATTGCCAATTTGGTCAGAGAGGGGTAAAAAGATGTGCAAAAGTCAAATTTCCTGACTATGGCCAATTTGGCGAGAAACTAAAAAATTGGGACAAAGTCAAATTCCTAAGAATGCCAATTTGGCAAGAACTACCGTACGGTCGCGTTTAAGCGCCGGGTATTGAATAAGCGCCGGTCTTGTATAAGCGCCGGGGTCTGAGGGTCTTGAAATTACTCTTAAGCACTATAACTGGATCTTGAATAAGCGCCTGTCTTGTATAAGCGCCGGGGGTAAACACCCCTACAAAGTTATAAGCGCCGGGCGCTTAAACACGACGGTACGGTATGTTAAAATCAAAAATTATTCACAAGGCACATGTGAAGGCAATCAAAGGGTATACCAAAGTAGGACAGGGTTTTGGCCATAGTTGCCTTTGACTGTGTTTAAAAGTCTTGATACAGATAGAGGCTACTGAAATAACTGCTATCTGTAGTATCACCGCTATCTGTATCAACCATATCATTGAGGAGGGTAGGGTAGCCAGTCAAAGCTAGTACGGTCAACTAAGGTCAAGATACAATCGTGATAACTATGTAGGTCAATTGTAGGGCAGGACAGAGTTTTGGCCATAGTACTATACTGCCTTTAATGTATTTAATAGCCTTGATACAGATAGAGGTTACTCTAACAACCGCTATCTATAGTAACACACCTATCTGTATCAACCACCCAGTAAACAAAAAACGTTATAAAATACTACATTTTACAACGTTATATAACGTTTCTCTAAGACTCTTCACTATGGTATAACGTTATAAAGTTTTAAGACGTTATTTTGACGTAAAATAATGTTTTCTTGTTAGCTGGGCATACCATTGAGGATGGTAAGGTAGCCAGGCAACTAAGGTCAAGATATAATCGGGATACATATGTGACATGTACTGGGAAATGGGACCTTAGTGTACCCTGCACTAAGGACCCTTTTCGCAGATCGTGTCACATATGCAGGTTAATTGTAGGGCAGGACATAAGGTAGGACAGAGTTTTGGCCTATAGTACTACATTTGTACTGCCTTTGATGTATTTAATAGCCTTGATACAGATAGAGGTTTCTGTAACAACCGTTAAATGAGTTCTGGGGACAATGGTGACAAAAAAAAACGATGGTATCAATATGTTGTAATAACCATGAAGATAATCTGTCGCACTTGTGACACCATTTGTGTTATGATACAGATAGCGTTTATTGATACAGATAGCGGTTGGATGTGCCTATTCACAGTGATCAAGAAGTTGTAACAGATAGCGTTGGTTACTACAGATAGCGGTTGGAGGGTTACTACACATAGCGTTTTTTGATACAGATAGCGGTTGGATGGTCAACCGCTATATGTAGTTGATACAGATCGCGGTTATGATACAGATAGCGGTTGTACACCGGGGCTAGGAGTTGGAGGGGGCTTTGGGCACAGCAGGTCAGCCAGGCAGGGGTTGGCGTCAAGGAGGTATAGTGTTGGGAGGGAGGGGCCGGGGTGGGGTTAGTGGTTGGGTGTCAAACTGGCATCTTGAGGAGCGGGCAGCTGGGAGACATCGCGAGAAGCACCAGGGTGATTTCATGCCTGTTTACAGAGGCCTGATAGTGAGGGGAACACACGGAGGGGAGTACTACCATAAGGCACAGATATATACCACTATACCCACCTCCTGGGCCCCACTCCCTACCTGGAGGTGAAGACACTCTATGCATTAACAGCTGTACCAACTCACTAATTGAGGGCCAAACTGTGGCAGATTGACTGTGACACCGGTAATTCCACGGTTATGGGCAGTTATGGATAAGGTGTTTAATCATAGTTGTGGCAAACTATTAAAGGCCTATAGCTGACCATGTCACGGGCCGTTATATAAATATAATTAATTCCATTGGGCAAGAATTAAACCTGTAGTATGTCTATGGTAATGCATTTCCCTCTGACAGCCGTCTTTAAAAGAACAGTTAGAACTACAGTGATAACAGTCATTCCAAACAAAATAGAAAATTGCCATTTAGGGTACATGTATACAATTTAGACCCCCACCTCACACACACACACACCTCACACACACACACACACACATCGTGCACGACGATCTTCACACTTGTTCACTAATATTTTAGTCACATATAAGCTGCAGCTAAGCCCCACCCCTCCACCTCCCCATGCTGACTTTCCCATCTGTTCCGGTTCAACTGGTAAATGAGAGTGAAGGCAGCTAATTGAGTCTAATACATAACGTGTCATCTAGGGTTCCTGGTTTACAATGGCCACTCCCTTGTTACAGCACTCAGCATCCTACACTCCAGTTACACTCACAAAGGTCCCTCCTAACAAGGCCGTAAGTCTAAAGTGTAAATCTATTGCATCCTTTTCACGTTTTAATCCAAAGTGGACAAAGGCTTCTCCTTGAGTGTTGTGCACAAAGGATCTGCATCAGGTATGTGTGGGGGGTATATGTGTGTCCTGTACTTAGACGTAATACTATAGACACACAGGCATATATGTACGGATGTACTCGCATATAAATGCATGTCTATAGGGATGCCTACTTTTACCTACGTATTTAGATTATACCCCTCCTGCCTTAGCATTAGCCTGGACGTGGTTTGATCATGTAATACATGTGCCTCTACATGGGTCCTCACAATTTTGACCGTGTCGCCGTGTCGATTTTTAGCAAAAGGGCCGTGAAATCGTGTCGATTTTTAGGTATATAAGAACTTAGAGAAGAATGTCTATGGGTCGATTTTTGTCCCTGATTTTCCTGTGTCCGTCGATTTTTAAATTGGCCTAAAAGGGCCGTGTCGCCGTGTCGCCTGTGTCGATTTTTACCCATGTAGAGGCACATACATGTAGTATACCAAGTACGTGCATGACAAGTAAGTTCCTATACCATAAATGTGGGGATGCACAGCCCCCCCCCCTTCCCCCAGGTAGGATAGTCTCCGAAATTTAGGCCATTTTCTTATTGTACCAGGTCCAAAATCACCTGGAAAACAGCCCAGATCGCCAGGTCACTTTTGACCCATCTTCAACCACATACATGTATATGTATATACATGTAAAAAGCATTCGTAGGTATTATAGTTCTTCTCACGGAGATGGCACTAATAGTGACACTATGAATAGTTGATGGATGATGCATGATATGAACGGTGTTCGAGTATAGATGTTTTGATCATGGCTGTGTGTGTATATGTATACTCCGGGCCTACTTAACCATGATGGTCATGTAAAGGTGTTGCCCTTTGGGCCAGGCACTGATGTGCCTCTCGGAGATTCTTCGTGCATCCAACACAACAGCCACACTCAGATTTAGAGGTGGCTATCACGATACATTGTACTGGATTCCATATATGAGGAGGAACTAGACTTACAGTTTGCAATCACGATGCTCATTCCCATCTGTATTGAGGGCAATGTAATGAAACATCTCACACAAATTGAAATAAAATGGTTTGGCAAGTACAAGTTTGACTAATACATCTCATTTTGTAGCCTTTCGTTTCTCGAACCCTCACTAACACACAGAGAACTATATTTACCCCCTCCCCCGGTAGCCATACCATTCTATGTGATGCTGACTGTATATACCAAAACAGTCACTATCATGACCATGACTATTCAAAATTCTGCCTGAAAATATGAGGACTCATCTAGCGTCGGATTTAGCCATCCCACGTCAACAATGGATCCAGATGTTGTGTGATCTTCTGGATAAAAGAGATATACGATGGATTAACCTATCTTTATCTTGTATAAGCCTGCTGCCTGCACCATACAAAGTGCACCGTTAGTTATTCTATTGGCTTTCACCTCTGATAGGACCTAGGTTATTAGATACCGACTCGTTTTGCGTCAACAGTCAGTGATGGGCCAGTTTTCAGAAGCCAATTAACCCCAATATTGACAGGATTAGTTGCGGTTTAGCCAATGTACCGGAAGAACATTGTAAACCGTTAACCCTTTAAGGACGCCATAGTGCTTTAATGTGACGTGTCCTTTATCTTCATGATGCACGGCCCATGCATGCATTTATGCATGGCAAGTACTGCATTCATGCATCACGCCAATCCCTCGGGAGCCTATCAGGTCAATCCGAAAGGTCAGTATAATGGCGAATGCAGTAATGGCGAGTCACTCATTGAGCTACATCCAGTCATTTCGTGCCAACAAAGGGCAATATGTATTAATGCACCATGCAGCCCTTAAAGGGTTAAGAGATGTAGCACTGTCAAGTATGGCACAACTAGTTACATGGCCACTTCACAGAGGGCGCGGCAGAGCGAGCGTTGCGTGCACCTAATTGCGACTATCATGGACCCGCACCGCGCGTCTCCAACCCGTCATGCCACGTTCCATTGGTCGACTTCAAAAACGCCATGCCAATAATCGCCCGTCGAGCAATCAATTCCCATATCTGGACGCCAAAAGGGTGGACTGACCCTGCAAAATGCCGAGCAGGCCACCCAACAAAAAGTGGACTGGGTTGTTTTGTTGTTGTTACTCACGGGAAACGTCGGCGCATGCTGCCGTGACGGGTGATGGCCCAGAATAGGTGACAGACACGCAAGGTGGTGGGCCCTCCTTCTGTATACTGCTTGTAAATGCTACATCTTACCACAATGAACAGCCCTTGGTCTCTTCTCTCCCTGGACGGGTGTCTCCTTTTCGTGGTGCCGACAAGGTGTGATTGGTCTCACGTGAAGGCATGCATACACGCAGACATGGCTTTCCTGAGGTCCTGACCCCAGGCACTCACATTTATGAGGGGACATACATAGTTCTCTGTGTGTTGGTTCTTTTGTCAACACACAGTGGCATATTGGTGAACTATGTCATGTTGCTGAAATATATTGTAAGTGGAAATAATGGAATAACGTTTTTGTTTTGTGCTTTAGGTTGTATGGGTATATAATAGGCCTGTTAATCGTTTCCGAACTATACAAATGTATCAATCAACGAGATCTTAAAGATGAGCAACGCATGTTGTTAGTATTGTTATATGCCTCTATTAGGTCCTCTTATTGAATAGTATAACAAAATACCAAACAGAAATGAGTTTGAACTTAAGGTTGTCAAACTAAGATGGTTGATAACTGCATGATGATTAAACCCCAGCATTATACACAAGTGTGTCTGCATGCCATGACTTAGGAGGGTGCAGAGGGGTCCCCCCCTGAGGTCACAAAGTCGCCTCTTTTAAGGGCTACAGGTCACAAAGTCGCTTTTTTTGCAAAAAATATCCAGGTCGCAGGTCACTTTTTTTATCATATAACAGTATGGCCATTTGAAAACAGCAGGTCGCAGGTCACAAAGATTAATGGTCAAGGTCGAAAAGTCGCCTGGAAAACGGCCCAGGTCGCCAGGTCGCCGAAAACCCCTCTGGAGCCACACTTATAGGGTTGTCAAATGTATGAGTATTTCAGGTTTCAAATGAAGTTTATAAATGATAATTACTAAAATCACCAGGAAGTCTTATTTACTAGTAGTTTATTTTAGAGAGAAAGTTGAAACACACATCGGTACATCAATATGTGAAGAAGTCTGAGGCCAGAAGGGTTACCTATCCCTAAACTGTCTATACCTGCTGGTCACTTCTAGCGGTCACCTGATGATGATTTATGGACAGTGCCTGACACTATACAAACAGAGCCAGTCTCCTTGTCGTGTTGCCTTGACGACGACAGGTGTATATCCCTAAACGTGAGGGTTGGTGTCAGGGGTACATACAGGTCATTTCAGCGTGCAGTGATGCCAGGAAATATATTTTGAAATTAATAGTTCGTATAGCTATCACAGCTTTTCTATATAATCATACAGACTTTAAGCCTGAATATTGGGTAAAAGCCCCCCAATTTGGAACACTTTAGGCTAATCTGGGCACTAGTAATTAATCAAACAATAAAATTATTAATGGTTAAAGGACCCATTCGTCAGATGCCAGCCCTAGACCTATAGTCAGATGCACCCCTGGGTGCTGTTTCTCCTCATAATAGAGGTCTGCATGTACTCCACATTCAAATACAGAAGTGCAGAAGTACCATTTGTGGCCCCAAAAAAACGATTTCATTTTTTCATTTAAATTTTCCCCACAAAATGTTTTGGCCGCATTGTGCGGACGTCCGTATTATGTGGAGAAACAGCACCCGAACCAGTTGCACCCTTGTCTATTTCAAACCCTAACCATGCAGTTGCACCCTGGATCTATTGACGCTGACCATTTTCATGACCCTTGTTCTAATAACAAGAGTTAATTCCATTAACCATTTCAAATGATTTCAAAATAAATTGCTTACATTTCCTGACTTAATCAGTTGTATATCTTTATAAAGTGTCAGGGTGATATATTCAAAGAGTACAGCTACCAACAAAAGCATTTTTTTATCAAAGGTATGTATAAAAATGATAAAATATATATGTATATATAATAGTGCATGTACATTCTTTTGGGGGAAATGGTCTGAGGCCAATTGACTATGCTTTGGGGTCTAAGTGGTTAGGGTCCAAACTGTTTGGGGTCCAAATGAGCTATTCCCGTCAGTTATAAACAACTCTGACAATGGCATGTGAAATAAACATTGTACCAAAACTTGTTTTAATGTACACTGAAACCCCAATGGGGGTCTAAAGTGTTCACTACTGAACACCTTGTGTGCTCATGATGATGGTGACCTGGGAGAGTACCCTGGTGCTTACTAAGTGTTCATGCTGATGCCTTTGGGTCTTCATGGTGATCACCCAGGGTCATCATGGTGACCACCCAGGCCTGGATAAAGGTGCAAATGCTGATGACGTGTGTTCATGCTAAAAACCCTGGGTGATCATGGTGACCACCCAGGGTGATCATATGTGATCACCTTGACAATTCTTTGTGGACTTGTATCTTTTTTTTTCTGTATAACAAAGTATCATTTCAACATGACCCCCCTCCTGACATCATCAAAACAAATGGGAAAGCACTTTATAGCCCTTATTATAGACCTAATAAGGTTATATTGTGTGTACAACACATAATAATGACCTCTCGCACTTGTAACTATACGGTTTCAGAGACAAAATAAGGTGACTCTGTTTACACATACATGTACCTGTTCGTTTCATCATTTTGCCACGATTTTCTTCTAATTTACTGGAATGTCTGATGTTCCAAATACTTTTCATATCCCCCATTTTATAAAGACCTATATGATCAAGATTAGTTAATGTACTAATCATCAGTAGGTCACCTGTGGTCTGTACTGCATATTACATTATTGTATAGTGGGGCCGTCTGTAGTGGGAAAAATATGTCCTCAAGGGGATCACCCTCGGTCATCATGATGATCTGCATATTAGATTATTGTATAGTAGGGCCCTGTAGTGGCAAAAGTATGTCATCAAAGTGATCACCTTAGGTCATCATGATGATCACCTCCAGTGTTCTCAAAATCTTTTTCACCCTGCAGGACATTCAGTCCTGCAGATTTTCAAATTTGCAGGAAGGGCTAGAATCAACTGTACTAAGGATTCACATGAAATGTTGGTTAACATGCTTGCATGCATGAATCAAAGACAAAGAACAATGTTTTTCTCTAAGATGAGGATGGGTCTAGCATAGCTGAGGTACTTTTTTTTCTCAATCTTGTGTCGTGCGATAGAGGTAGGATTTTCAGTGTTCTTACTGTTTTTTTAAATTTTGTACAAAATGTAATTTAAACAGTTTGGAAAGTTTTATGGTTTTGTAACACGCTAGGTATAAAAGATAAAGCGTTTTAAATTACGAGGAAATCCTACATTAACTTTCAAAAGAGCGTCTGGAAAGAACTTAAAAAAAGTTTTTTCATGCATCAACGTAAATAAGGAAAAGATCATGTCCCATGTCTACCGCGCCCCGGACTTCACCCTGTATTCTGCACATTCACGTTCAAGGCATGATGGCTGGGCACCATACGATTTTCCGAGTGAAGAGACTTGTCCGCCTGCCCACTTTTAAGGTACATAAAGGCTAAAGGGGCTGATCACAGTTTGACGTGACGTCTTTATGGAGACGTAGGGCCCAACTGTCCTTGCCTCTGGTGGACATGATGCCCCCTGCAGTGAAAGTGGGTGCTAAAGGCCTGGGAGGCTGAGAGTTGTGAAAGCAGGGTGAAGCAGCTTTGGGCAAGATTGGGGTTTGGACCACTTCTCACCTGTCATCCGGATTGATTGGTGCTGAATAAAATGGATGACCAGTTGAACATGCAGGGGGTATAGCCTATAGTGGCTGCCTTTTGTGGCCTTTGTGCCTTGTGATCCCGGGCGATCTTCTTCTCAGCGGGGCTAGGCCTTTCATCCACCACTATATTATGATAAAGGGCCCATGTTGTGAGTGTTAACCCTTTAACAGCTGTATGTTTATGTGTTATGCCCCTTTGAAATCTAGTGATTTGTACAAGCAAACTCCAGGTAGTTGATGCAATTGTATTCATCACACTTTGTGCACATAAATCCAATATGTGTAATAACGGTTTCAGGCATGAATGCAACCCTGCCAGGCCATAAACTCACCAGTCTTCATATTTCAGCGAAACTTCAGGACTACAACATTACACAAAAGCAGTTGTACACAGATCAATGGGATAGACAAAGATATGGAAGACATACAGATACAGAAATACAACCAAGTTGCCAATGCCAGAGGGGCAGATAACGTTGTAGATTACGGAACACATCAATAAGATCATGTCTAGACCAATTAATGGTCGTCCACCATGCATGTGAAGAGTGACTTTTATATTGTCTTCATGAAGCGGTTAAATATTTCTATACATGTATTTACCATAACCTTGAACAAAATGCACAAGAAACTTTTTTTTTAAAGCAACACGAAACACGGTTCTGGCTCATGCTGAGCGGCATACTACATGTGTTTAAAAAGAAACATTTCACTTAGAGGCAATTAGCTTTACCAAGCCATCAACTTTGTTCCCTCACACAGTGCCCTAATCAGAGCACCATGTCCATATACTACTCACGGCGGGCCTGCATGTTGCCACACAGCACAGCGCTGGAAGCAGACGACATTTCCACTTTCCCGCGCGTCAATCACACACTATCAGTCCTTGCTGTAGGACGTCCGCGGGCAGGGCGTCAGGTGGACCCTTCCTCAGGGCTACAGCGACATATGACCTGCACCAGATAACACCCCGAGCAGTGGGAGGTCCAGCAGGGGTATCCGAGTTGCACTTGGGCTGCTCGAGAAGCACTTAGGAGCCCTCCAGCGCCTGTCAGGCTGGGTCTCCAGTACGGCGAGGTAATTGCAGGCGATGCCCTATGATGACTCGTATGTTTAGTTTAGGTTTCCCCGCCCATGTCCCATTCTGCAACGCCTAGGGTCACAGGAAGGGTTGCAATAAGTCTATAGCATAGCCCATTCCTGCAGCGTTGTTGAGGTTTAGGGTTGGGTCAATTAAAGATGATGGGAATCTTATCTGAAGTTTAGAGTAACCCTTGGGCAAGGTGCACGTCAATATTACGCCAGTGTCAGATGCTTGAAGGAATTTGACTGCAATCATCTTTCACCCTTCAGTTAGGGTGCCGACGAACCCAATTATGTGAACGCCCAATGTGATTAAAACCATAAAGTGCATTCCACCCGCGATATTCCACGTTTTGAACGGAAATTAACTCGAGTAATAATCTTTGTATAGCTTTAATATCAGAATCTAACTGATATATGTGTTATGCACTTGGCGTCTATACGCCAGGATAGTGTCACTCCGAGCTGATAGAAAGGTTTCCCGTCCCTATTTTATTTTTCACATACTGATTCCTTTAATATTTATTGAAACGATCTGATATCATAGGACCCTAATAACCGTCTATAGTTATTTGATAAATCAATCGATTCTCAAACAGGAGAACGTTCGACACAACAATAATTGATATGACAGGGGTTGGATGAGGTACTGACCCCTGACTATTTTGATTAATCCCCATCTCATATGATTATGACCCATGTCCCCAGTCGATTTTAAGAAATGACCATTCACATTATGTACCATGCAGGTCGAGTTAAGTTGTTTATACCCAATTGGTCACCCCGGGGTACATGAAGGCCATCTGGATATACGTGTAACAGAGCTCTAGGTCTGTCCAATGGTCCAGACGTCTGATGGGGGCACTGGCGCCACTTTTGTGCGTGGCAGACGACTCACTCTGATTCTCAGTGGAAGTAAATGAAGGGGTTTGTTTGAAAAGGACAACGCATGTGGTCGTAGGGGTGGAGTCAATGATTGGACAGTTAGGTTACAAATGAGGGTTAGCTCATAGATTGATGAGGGGAGGTGGCGGAGGGAGGAGGGGGTGGCATTGTTGTCCACGGTTTGGCGAGTTTCCAGTGGCGGTCTGTTCGTACAAATGTACAGCAATGCGTACATTGATATTGCATTGGGCGTTGCAAAACATTCATTATATAATAGGCTTTAATCATGGTTTAATCAATTTGAGGATTTGGAACATTTGCTCATGAAGGAATGATTGGTGGTACCCAGGATATACCCACTTCCCAGAATTACGGTATCCGTTATAAGTATCCATGTGACTCTATGCAAAGGGAGTCAGTATACTTAAGACTCCCTAATGATAGCAGGGGCGTGGCAACCAGTTTCAAAGCAGGGGGACTGAGGGGTATTTTGACCGTTTTTGACCCCTTTTACCTGCCCTTTTTGGTTTGACCCTTTTTGGGTTGGTCAAACACGTGGGGGGGGGGGGGGGGACATGTCCCCCCGTCCCCCTGGATAGGGAGTCACTTTAGAGTCATGGGGAGAGTTACAACAGTGATAGGGGCTGGACTCCTATTTGAGTCAGTGATTCTATTCATTTTCTCTGTGATGGTGTGATTTTTGCCAAATGTCCCTGGATTTTTTTCCTACGTTTGGGCTCTTCAAACATTTGAGCTGATGTTTGCAAATAGCTAAATGCTGCGCGAAATATAGGGAGTGCCCCCCCCCCCCCCACACCCACCCACCTGGTACACACAACTAATTCACTTCTCATTTATTACTCGAGTAATTCTTCTTAGCAGTGTCTTTGTGCAGACAGATCAAGGTTTTGACCTTTCTCATTAGTTCTTCTTACAAGGGCTTAATTAATTAAAGTTGCTCTTAACATAATTACAGACCGGAAAGTCATACCACCTGATCCCTAAAAATGTGTCAACAATGCTATTCACTACATGGACTCGCACATTGTATACGGAACTTAGGCCTATATGTGTACTATAGTAGCAAGTGCATTACATGTACGGAGCATGACATAATAGGTAGGGTAGTAGTCAAGGTAGTATACAGAATTATTTACACAATGTAACAAATCAACAGGACGCAAAACTATTTTCTAGGTTCATATTTTATTTGATGAATTTATAATATAGTACAAATATGCTCTTGTATGGTGAAGACAGTATCCGTCTCAAGTGACAGTGAGACAACACATGATTTGCTATTGTTGATTAGGGGTAGTACAAAAAATTAAGCACTGAATATATATATAAAGGCCTATAATCATCATAACCGATATGCATAAACAAAGAACACTAGCTGGTATTATTATCATGGTCTTCTGCCATTTTATAGTGCTAAGAAATAATATACAATCACACGCTGCTAATTTAGGGTGTATGCCATGTCATCCAATGACCTTTGCATACAGGGCATTACCTTGCTTACATGGTAGGCCAAAAAAAAAAAAAGGTTTGTTTCCGGTCACCCGACCGGGTCTAGCAAAACAGGGCCGGGTCCCCCTCTTTTTTTCTCGTTTTCAAATTTTTCCCTACATACCAGTTTTTACGGTTTGTAAATCGGATAATTTTTAAGGATTTTAGAGGAAAAACACTAAAAATAGGCCTAAAATGAGAAATTTAAAAAAATAAAAAAAATAAAAAAATAAAAAAATCCGACCGGCCGGGTCTGGGTTGTCTGACCATGTTACCGGAAACCAACCTTTTTTTTTATTTGGCCGTACCTTTACATTGAGTCCTTACATTGCACCGACCGTCCTATTGCATCAGGGTGGCCTTACACAACTACCCAAAGGAATCATTCAAGCCAAAATCCCAAATGTAGCTCTCTGTGTCGTACCTCACCAAAGTCCGCTCTGACAGCGCCATTCTGGTGACATCGATGACACCACGACTGCAGGGTACGTCATATGACGTGTACATGTGTAATGCTCCATATAATGACGTCAACAATGAGAATGATGTGTATGATAAAGGAATATGTCTGCAAAACGATGACGACGACGATGATGGCGAGGATGAGAGTGACAGGGTGCGAACTGAAGCCGTTTCCATGACAACGACCTCACTTCATGCCCCGGCCCTTGCCCATCATGCCCCCCTGTTTGTTAGGGCCTCCAGGTCCGCCTCCCCGCCCGGGGCCACCACGTCCACCACGCTGTCCGAACGACCCTGGAGGAGAAATATAGCAGTTCATCAATCATGGGCATTAAGGTTATCGGCAAAAGGCACAGTGATGGGGCGGGTCATTATCAGCAATCTTATCATGGGTGTCAGCCTGGGGTGTCTCTGTGACCGGTGTGGGGAGGGCAACGATGCCAGAGGAAGCCCTTTGGTAGGATACATTGTTAAAGGCACAGATCTCGGTACCCCTCCATTGACAGAGCCGGAACGGGTACTGGGGTTTAACACGCATTGCCTATGTATAACATGGAATGGACAATTTTTTTTATTTAAAAAAAAAAAAATTTCAATAATGCTAAATTCATTTTTAAACATAATTTCAATAATGCTAAATTCATTTGTAAACATAATTTCAATAATGCTACATTCATTTTTTAACATAATTTCAATAATGCTAAATTCATATGTAAACAGAATTTCAATAAATAATGCTTTTTTCCCCCGACACTGAACTCTACATTCATGGTTACGAGAATACGGAAACTTTTCAGAAACTTAATTTCAGAAAAATCCCCGAGAACTCAATACCTGTAGTTTCAAATAACTAAAACAGTAAGGGCAAATATCAATTATAATTTCAATAATGCTTTCAATTTTCATCTTGCAAGAATGCACACACCTTAGACTAGTAGACTACACACTAAGGGTAAACGGCAGAGTAACTCATGATGTATTTAGTTGAGGGAGGGCAGGAGACATGCCATGAGGGGATATCCCAGACTGGGGTCATCATTCACTCTGATGGCATGTGTTTATACCTGCATGTCATGTCCTTTTGTATGATGGCACCCACATCCCTACTGACCCCTATACATGTGAGCAGACTATCTCTAGGCTACATGACCCCAAAAGAAACGCATAATATAAGCCAGTCATTTATCTGCCTGCTCCCCAGTGTCCCCCGAATACGTATACAAGGCTCTCCCTTCGTATCTAACTATCTCTTGTGCTACATTAGTCTATAACTAAGGCATGTAAGCTGATACTACCAGCACTGGGCCGTCTGTAGGGGCTGACCATTAACATGTACCTGGGCAGTCTAAGACCAGGTATTAAGTCTGACACACAGTTATCAGTCAGGGTCTATGATATGTGTGTGGTCGGGAGTGTATGGCAGGCCCAGGTGTAAAACCTGGCCATACTGAATAGAACATAATGTGTATAATTTGTTTTATGTGCCCTTATACTAGGATGTCTATACTGGGTTTTCAGTTTGACTAGACAAAGAACACCCCAGTAGGAAGAAAGAACCTTGCTGAATAGAATACTAAACCATGTATAACGATTCTATCATTTTCTCATTTTGTCGAAAAGGACTTCGGTGAGGAGGTCTTTGAGAGGTTGATTCCCAAAAACTCCTTTCCATCATATTGACATGTTCTAAGCTACTAAATACACATGTATTGTACACGTGCCCAATGTCGCTGTATGGCCATTCGGTGGACTGGCCACAGTATGCATGGGTGGGCATCACAGCCATGCCCCCAACACGTCATCGTCTAAGACCAACTCCTCCAGGTGACCCTGTGATTAAGGTGTCGCCACCCTTGTACCTTCTAATCACACCCTGTACATGGGGACACTCGAAGATGGAGCTGGGAGAGGATCCAAGGTGTAAGTACCTGGGACGTAATTCTTGAAGGGTAACCTTGTCGTCATGATGCATAAATGCAGCCCTAGTGACTAATTCACCAGTGCTGCTTTCAAGCACCATGTCCACCATACAGGTTTGATACACTCTCGAAAGGCCAGCATGAGGTTTGATACACTCTCGAAAGGCCGGCATGATGCATTCATGCATCATGACGACAACGGACATAGCACACTGAAGTACTATTCGGCCCTTGCAGGGTTAACCGCATGGTGCTGACATACCTGTCCCCACCCTACACCAGGTTACCTGCACCTCACATCAGCAGCAGCACGCACCAGCGGTCAGCCCTGAGTTAGGTGTGACTGACAACGTGACGTGCAGCCAGGTGCACAACCCTGGTCCCATACGTTATACTAAGTTGCAGGATATAATAGGCCGAGGTGTAGGGAAAGACCACAAGGGAACAAGGCTGATATTAGTATTTTTAGACATAACCATATATTGTTCTAAAGTAGCTCTTGGGGTCTGAAACACGCCAACCCTTAACTCTCTTTTTTCTTTTTGTTAAATTATTCTAGTGTAACGGACCCCTGGGCTGACATGTGTTGGCGCTAATACTGTAATCTGTATATTTGGAACTGGTCACTTTTGTCTGTTTTTTTTAAACAAAATCCTATAAGATACTATAGCATCTTTGCATACCTCTTTATCCCTTATGGACATATTGTGACAGACTAAAAGTTCATGGACCCTGCCAACTGACGGCTACCAGCTACCAGCAGTTGCTGGTTACCGTCCCGTTGGCAGGTACTTTGACTAGTTGGTAGGAGGTCTGACGGCTACCAGTGTAGAATGGTGGGCGGGAACCTTTCAGTATCAGACAACCCTGGAGGTGGGCCTCTCCTCCTCCAGGCAGAGCTAACCACCTCCAGGTGAGCAGGCACCTGTCTCATCATGCAGCTAACGACCTACACCCCCTTGCCCCTAGCTGAGCTGCTCACCCCTCGGACCCCTTCAGTCCCACATGGAGGCTTCCATGTAGAGGGACCACACACTCACAACCCCCAACTGACTCCCTCAATGATCAAATGCTGCACCCACAGGTGTTCTTGCTATCCTGTGTTCCTATGGGAGTCTGTAGCTATAGGCCAGCACTCTTCAGGGGGCGGTTCGTTTTTGGGATATGCTGGAACTTGACCAAGTTATTCAATGGTGGAACTTGACATACTCAATCACCTTACTGGCTGAACTTGGTACAATGTTATCAAATAATAGATGTATAGGCACTAGATAGAATACCGTGATAGCTCAGGGAAAACTGAGTTCTTTACATTACTTTGTACAACCCGTACTAGCTGTCCGAGAAAGCAAGCCATAAAAACTGGGATGTAGCCCATGCCCCCTAGCTTCCTACCATTCAGGGTAGAACCATTTTACTTCATCAGGGCAGTGGTGTACTTTGTTCTCAACAACATTGAAATACTCTCCACTCCTACCAATCCCAAATAGACCAATTATACAGACAATTGCAACGTCCTGTGTTCATTTCCCGCCCCTAGTCTGTCCTACACTGCCTTCTGACACAGCCTTTACAGATTAGGACTTATAGGGTGTCACTGATTAACTGTAACGTTAAACTCAGCCTGCTGAGAAATAGTACATGTATACACTTCACAAGTAATTAAGTTATGTATGAACATTGACCGCAATCTAACTTCTCACTGAGAAATATTGCATTAAAGGGTGTTATTCTTTTGAAAAAAAAACATAATTGAGCCGTTTGCATGGGAAATGGGAGACTTTGGCAACTCTAACTTAAGTAAGGCTTTGAAGGCACGTTGTCCTAATCAGCCTACAGCTCACAATTGAGAAGCTCCTTCTCCTATCTCAATCCCACCTACAGACTGGCCATAGCAGCGACAAGGGCTGCAGTCTGGTCCTCATTAGGCTGACATGTAGCCACGATCTGCTGATCAAGGCACGCCCACTCCAGCCTGACTCCAGGGCGGGGCGGGGCCCTGTTGACAGGACACACTACACGACTACCCCCTCCTGACAGGTGTGGCGACCTAACGCTGGTCTCCAGCACCCCGTGCTTCTGAGCAGGGATCCTCGCCCCGTTAACGTTACCTACCGACCACCCGAGCGTAGCAGAGGCGACGCGTAACTAACATACCAAAAAGTGTGCTTCTGAAAGGTACATAAATTGCCATCAACTTAAGTCTCTTCGCCTAGGAGGAAAAGCAGCAATGTGGTGTAATTATCATTATTTCTAATTGTAATTGGGGAAATGACACTCATTACACACCGTGATAATGGACATTACTGCATAACTACATGGTCTATACTATAGATTCTTTGACATTGATTTATCACATTCTTCCATATATATACTCCCAAAACCCCTTCCCAAAAATGAGAATAATGTCTTTTTTGAGATATGCTGCCAGTGGGAGTTGACACTGCAATGTGTAAAACTTAAAAGCATCAGAGAATTGTCCATACCGCATGTTGTGCTTATATATCAGTGTTTTATTCAAAGATAATAGTTCAGAAACAATCCTGATGATACCGGCACATGGTGGTTAGGGAGTGCTCATTTTTTAACAACAGGGGGGGGGTGGTGGATTTGGGGGGGGGGGGGGAAGATTTGGACCCCTTGACCGGGGGGGGGGGGGGTAAAACATTTAGACCCCTCTTGGGGGGGGGGTCAAAAAAATTCAACCTGTTTTGAGGGAAAAGGCCTGCGCGTTACTATGCTACAAAGGGGCACGAACGCGCGCGATTTTCGGCCTGCTGGGGGGGGGGGGTTGTAAAAAAATTTCGCACGCTCCGCGCGAAATCTCACCACCCCCCCTGTTGTTAAATATACAGCAGTCCAACATTATAGCACTCCAATGCACTATATGGATATATATCTAAAACTGGACATCGACATCCATGTAACAGAATCCTTCTAACATAAAGCTATATTTAGTAGAAGTAGAAATCCATAAATATCTATATGAAGGAGAACACCATGTTCATGCCTATGAATATGTCTGTGTGTATGTCCATTTCAAAATTCAAGATTGCAACCATTCATTGAATGCCACCATGCTTTCAATGTAATCTTGAATTGCAGTTGCAGTAATTTGATACTAATAAAAAAAAATCTATTCTATTTTTCTTTCATGAACAGTTGGCATCCCATAGATTCAAGATGGCTATCACTCATTAAATGTCCCGATGCTTGAAATGCAATCTTTATGTTGTTGTTGCATTAATTTGATAAAAAAAACAAATCCAATTTGATTTTTCCTTCATTCAACCCATTCAAGATGGCTACCATTTACTAAATACCACAATGCTTTCAGTGCAATGAAGAATTGTAGTTGCATTAATTTGATATCTATTATGAGAAAATTTCTATTTGATACCTTTTTCAAACACAGTTGGCACCCCATAAGTTTAGGATGGCCACCATTCATTGAATGCCACAATGCTTTAAATGCAATCTTGAAATGTAGTTGCATTAATTTTATACTGTTAAAGTAATCCAATTTAGTTGTTTTTTTCATGAAGAGTTGGCACCCCATAGGTTCAAGATGGCCACCAGTCATTGAATACCATAATGCTTAAACGCAATCTTGAATTGCAGTTGAATTAATTTTATTCTAAAAAAAATACTTTTTTTTTTCTTTCATGAACAGTTGGCACCCCATACATTCAAGGTGGTTACCAGTCATTGCATGCCACAATGCTTTAAGTGCAATCACGAATTGTAGTTGCATTAATCTGATACTAATAAAAAAACTAATTCTATTCTTTTTTTTAAATTCATGAACAGTTGGCACCCCATATATTTAAGATGACCACCATTCAGTGAATGCCCCGATGCTTGAAATGCAATCTCGAATTGTAGTTGCATCAATTTAATGCTAATAAAAAACAAATTCTTATCGATTTTTCTTCCATGAATAGTTGGCACCCCATAAGGTGGCTACCATTCGTATTAATGCAAATACAATGCTTTAAGTGCTATCACGAATTGTAGTTGCATTAATCTGATACTAGAAAAAAAAAAAAATTCTATTTGAATTTTCTTTCATGAACAGTTGGCACCCCATAAATTGAAAATGCACCCAGCACCCAGGTCAACAGCTATATACGGACAAGTGTACCTCCCCTGCCTGTTCTCCTTCAATGCAGAGTGAAGAGGGTGGGAGGGGGTGACCATCAACAGTGCATAAACACTTTGATTGGATGACAATGCAGTTTTTATATTACAACCCTAAATTTGTGCAACGAAAATCGTCAAGAAATACTAAGTATTTTTTCCAAAGAATAGCTTTTCTAGAATGGCTCGATACTCAGAAATCCTACTGCGAAAAAAAAGAAGTCAAATTCTGATTCTAAACACCTGAAAAGTGAGAAATGCTGGCGTTCACGGTTTATGTAGGAAATGTACTAAAAACACCAAAAATATGCAACAAAACCCTAATTTTCTCAAAAACTGTTCAGTAGGATTTTTTCTAACTGAGGTTCCAGTGTTTTCTACCCTCATATTACACATTGGCATAAAGAATATATTGGCACCTAGTCAGGATTTTGCCCTAGAAGCAATCTGTGAGGCAAAAAACAGCCAAAATGAGCCACTGGTCTGAAGTATAAAACTGGGCATCGATCACTATAGAGCTACAAAGAGAGAGAATCGATGTCCAGTAATAAATGAGCACTACCTTAGAAGAAGTCTGTCACACATCAGGACGAGTAAAGTGTCCATGCGGGGAGGGAGTCAGGAGTTGTGTGGGGGACTTTGTGACAACATATAATTACATTGTGACATGTAGTCCTGAGAACACGCAATAAACAGACGGACATCGACCTCTTTAGTGGACGTTCACAAATGTTGGGATATTTTTCAATACCCTCCCCCCCTTCCACGCTTGTCTCAATATTTTTCCGCCTTGTCAATATATTTTTTCACTAACCCCAAAGGCCTCCCCCCCCCCCCCATATTAGGTGAAGTCATCTGTGAACGTCCCCGACCGTACTTGGGTCTGATGCGTCTGACGCAGTGGAAGTTGTGTGAAGTTTTATGGTAGACTCGGTGAAACCAGCACCTGGGGTAGGAGTAGGGCCTACCGGTAGTACCTGGACCCTCAGTTTGCGCAAATCCTATAACCCGCACTAGGGTTCTGATTCAAGTTATACACACGGCTTTACATTACCCCGTATAGGAACCTATAAAAATACACACACGTTATAATGTGTCTCTTCTCCGTCACCCGAACATAAAATAAAAGTAATCTGGCACTTGCCCCAGAATGATATCACTCATGACATGTTTTCCTTGTTTTTAATAGTTTTATTGAGGGAGTGGGACGAGTCAGTGGGAAGCCATCATTACGACTAGATAGGCCTGCACTACCTGACCCGCGTGTAAAAAGGGGGTCACGACAAACCATCAACTTTATAGGCAGGATGACACTATACGTCTTGTCATCTCATGCCTGTGCCACCCGGTCCCTTACTATGTCAGCTACCCCTCTATTAAAGGATGGCATGATTCCTCCAGGTGCATATACACTTGCCACCACGATGCACGAAGGCCACACAGTGTGTAGCGCATTAGTGCATCATGCTAACCCTTTGAGAGAGTATCGACCCCGCAGGGATGCAGCACAGGTGAGTTACTCGCCTGGGCTGAATTTATGCATCATCTTGACAAAAGAGTCTAGTGTATTGCAACAGTAGGTGGCCTATAAAGGGCTTGGTGGGATCAAGATATTAGCCTGCATTTATTTATGATTTTAATTTAATTTCTATCATAATCTGCGGTTTTAACCTTCAGCAAACTACATACAAGATATGAACGCACCCATCCACCTGACTACGACATGTAGTGTGGAGGATAGTGTATGTCAATAACAGTAGCTGCTTCTTTAGAGCTTATTGCAAACTCTGGTGTGTTATTCCGTTATACCACCCATCAACAGTCAGTCAGTAGGCAATGGACTCACTGGTAAACCCCTCCTACCACCCCATGACGACTATTACAGGTGTACATGTGCACAATTCACCTGTACTTCTCATTCAGCTGTGTCCATGCCGTCTACCAGCGGTAAGATAGGGGCCGCACCTGCCTGCCTACCATTACACGCCCATTTAGTCCCATAATTAGTCATGGTGCATGATTATGATGTGATGTCTGATGTGAGGTGGTAATGGCAAAAGGCCATATACCAATTATTTGTATTAAACCAAAAATAGAACTCATATAAGGTCCATGTGGACCTTGAGTGCCTGTATGAGTCATCAATTTATTAGTATAATTGTATACATTTATTTATGAATATTCTATATGCTTAGAGAGGCTAGAGCCACTGACAATTATGTACATGTAGGGTCTTAAAAATTAAAAATTAAATGTTAGATCTAATCACGAATCCTACCCCCTTCACCAGGGATCAAAGGACTGTCCTGAGGACTACCTATTATTAGGCAGTTCGGCCAAAAATAGAAATATTCGGAATATTGAAACATTTTTTGTTTCAATGGTCAGATATCATGCAGAAATTAATGTCCTCAGAAATAATGATGTTTAGTGAAGATCTAGGGGAGTTATTGGTCATTTGCTAGGTGTTTGGTCATTTCCAGTTTCTGTCATATGCCCCTTTAAGGGCAGTGGTCTCAGTAGAGGGGAGCCACACAGCAGGGGGCCGCACTGACCACCCACGGGGGTAAGTGGCAGGGTAGGCCGTCACACAGGCTGCACAGGGCCTGGTCAGATCCTGCCCTAGTCTATTTTACTGTGGGGACCACTTTTCATGCCCTTTGGAGGAAAATGGAGGAATAGATAGAGCTAAAATATCAATTGTTATCATATAAGTAATTAATATAGAGTATGTTACCACTCTTTTGGACTCTTCTACTTATTATTTTAGGAACAGTGGCTGTTGGAAGTTGGGCAGATTCACACCATATATGTGACCCAATGGAAAATAATTACACTATAAAAGTTAGATATATGGAAAGTGTATTGTGTGGACTACAATCTCCCAAGAAATGATGCATCTATATTGAGATTAACCCTTCTTTTCCTCCAAAGGTAAAGACCATGTCTGCCCTGAGTGTAGTGTGGCCCAGCCCACAATGCTGATATTCACAGCAGTACCAAAAAGTAAAATGTGTGAATTATCTATAGATATGCTTATTAAAACATATATCTTAACAGTATGGAAAGAGGAAGAATGTATGCTTCAAACAAGGTAAGACATGAAATACAGAACATAGCATATCAGGTAAATTAATGCAATTCAGTGAGCCCTTCTTTAGCACTGTGACAGATAGGCAGTGCCCAAATAGGCCGGGCGCCGAACTGCCTACTATTATCTGCTCAATCTTCTACCTAATATCGTCATCCCACTGCTCTCTGCTACTAAGTATGCACTCCCCTAAAACACCACTAGCATCTAGCCTGCCACCCACTGTATAAATCCCTCCCACTGCCACCCACTAAATGCCACCCAGTATGAGTGTCCTGCACCCACCAAACCCCGACCACAGCTGCCTACTAAATGCCACCTTGTATCAGTGTCCTGACATGCTCAGGGCACCAGGATCCGCCCGGGGGCACATCCCCGGCCCATCACTGCCCACATGCAACCCCACGGTAATTCCTGCTTATCCCAAACAAAGGGCTTTTATGCTCAGTCGTAAACATGTCCCACAGAAGGGCTCATTAGTGTACTGGCCCCTACGTCTTCATTCCTGTAATTTGCCATGGTAACTATAGTGGTTCGGGGCAGGACTGGGAGGCCTAGACACGCGACCAAGGTAGGGGCTGTGGCGTGCCGCGGGTGGCCTGCAACAATCGGCGAGTTGACTGGCTAGGTCAACTCAGGGTAATATTACCTCTGCACGTTGACCTGAAACCATACTGTAGCCACTCTCAGACCACTTTCCTCATTGACTTTTTAAACATGTTGATGGTCAGGTTCACATTACTGTACTGTGTTTCCCACACCACTGCATGCTCTATCTAGATGGAATCAATGCTCGAGGTTCCATCTGAGCTTACCAGTATCAAAAAAAAACAATCTCATAATTGTTAACCCTTATGAGATTCGTGCTCATTTGTTTTATAGTGTCATGTTGCACCCTGGTCCCAATGCATCGCCGGTGAGTAACTCGCCACCACTGCATACAACGGTCTATTATACATCAAGCCTACCTTTCATGGATGACGCAGTTACTGTAAGTTACTTGACCATTATGCTACATGCATGCATCATGCTAACAAAAGGACAGGGCAGATTTAAGCCTCACAACCCGCTATGCCGTCCTTAAAGGGTTAAACTGGCGTCGGCTTACCATCAGTTTTGCATGCTACACATATCGGACATGCATTTGGAACGACACTGTTTAGGGTGTTCTGATAATATGTATACATGCTTAAACCCCCAGCGCCCCTATTTATAGGGCTGAGTACCTGTCCCGACTGCACTCTGACTGTTACTGGATGTGCAGTAAGATCTGCGGGTTTAATTGCGCCCTGCCTTGCTCGATAAGATCCACAGAGATAGTTATGCGATTTGTAGGTGCGGCTTACATGATTTGTAGGTACCGGTGCAGGTTTTAAGCGAGATTTTACAGTTATTTCTATGGAACAGAGCTCACGTTCTCAGAGACCTATGTTTATTTCATTACACTGATACAAGACTCACTTCCGGTTAGGCGGCTTGGTGTAGCCCAATGTAAACAGTGGTTTTGGTATCACAAAGGGATTTAAAAGGGGATAATCACCCGGGATTAGGGTATTATCCTGATGTGGGCGGTGCAGTGAATGGGTTGGCCATTTGTAGGCCTGTACCAGAGTACAGAATTACTTTGTGACCAGCTGCTGAAGTTTTATGGAGCCATATGTAGTGTACATTACATTACTAGTATGCTGTCTAACCCCTCCCCCCGTCCCATAAATCCCAACATTACTATAAGGAGTGCTCATTTTTAACAGCAAGGGGGGTCCCCCCCCCCCCCCCCGATAGGTCGCAATTCGTTTGACTGCGCCCTTCCACCTAAGAAGGATTGATTGTTTTGCCCCCCCCCCCACTCAATGGGTCGAAATTGTTCACCCCCTCCCCTGTTATTAAAAAAATATGAGTCCTTGCTTAGTTAATACGGGATATTGTAGGTTATGTCCTTCTTTGCACAATGCTAAAAAATATAATACGGAATATTGTCGGTTATGTCCTTCCTTGAACAATGCTAAAAAATATATACAAATAATTACATTCCCACATGTACCAACCTTCCAGGAGAATTGGCCCATTGCTCTTCGTCACATTTCTTTCTCCTAGTTGAAAAAAAGGGTCAATTGATGTCTCCCTAAAACACACAATACCTCGACTTGCCATGTACTGCCATGGATACATGGCTTCTATTAATAGTCTAACCTAACCAAGCAATTTGCCAATCCAAACTCACTATCGCTTCTCTGAGTATGTCTGACGTGAACGTAAATGGAGATTATATATCACAGCTCTTGTTACGCCCGGTCATATTAATGTACCCCTTCCGCAGTGCACATGTCCACCCATGGCACTAACTGATTAAGGGGCCTTCATTCCTGGAGTGACGGGGGGATAGAGGCGGGGATGGAGGGCTCGGTGACGCCGACGCTTGGATCCATCAAGCGGACGCCTCCAATGCCCCAGTCCTCCTCCCCACTGCCCGACTCTGGGCCGCCCATTCATCAAGCGCCTACTTGGAACCATTACACCCTGATCCTCCTTTGTTTTAATGCCGCCCGAGTGAGTCACAGACCGATGTGGCGTGCTGGGGCGGTGGGGGGGGGGGGGGCAGGGTGAGGGGGGGTAGGGGTTGGGGATGCTATCATTTCTAAAGGTTGGGCTATCATGAGACTATGGTACATACCCCTAAGTCTTATGGTAAACGACCGTCACATCATGATCTAGCAACATACCTCTTGTACTTTGTATCGAGAGAGTTTACCACAATAAGTGAAATACCTTCCCACATCGACACAGGGGATAAAGGCCAGCCTCTTATATTAAATGTCTCTTGACCCTTTAAGGACCGCACAGTGCTTTAATGTGCATGTTGTCATGATGCATGCCGACTCTTCATCAGTGTACCAGCCCTGTGGCATAGAGTCGACGAGTTTTCTCACAGTGCTGCATTCATACATCATGACGACAATGAGTATACATGTACAACATTAAAGGGTTTATCGCAGTTTAAGTAGAAACATTTTAACTACCGTAAATTCTCGCGGCTAGTACGTGAGTCAGAACGCCAGTGCAGCTAATAGGATCGGCCAAGTGTCAGCGTGCGGCTTAAAAACGCGAGTTAGGCGTCTACGCGAGAATTTACCGTACCAATATAAAGACACCAGCAGAGAATTCCTTTTCAAATCTCTCAAATGCTCTTTTCAAAGAATCCTTCGCCACAAAGCCACAGATGTAACGAAGCGTTCGGGTTGGCAACCGTGGCAATCTAAACACATGCAAATCGTCTCAACTCGGCCTGACTCATCAGGCGTCTCACCAAGTACCCTCACTTCCTGTGGTGGAGTTAGCCGCAGCTTATACAGGCCCCTTTTTGTGAAGTACGTCTTGAGTTTCATTGGATCCCTTATCACCAGATCAGACACCGTCTTTTCAATGAGCAAAGATGAAAAAGCTGGCCCCGACCACTCAGAGGTTTCCCCTAGTCCTCTGTAAAGAGCCATAACGACAGGTGGATCGTTTTGAACACGAAGGGGAGAGACGATAAAATGGGGGGTGTGCGTGTAAGCCTAGCCTCGCCGGGCCTATTCATCGGTCAATGGACTTCCCAAGGTGATCCAGTAAATCAGTTTTTCTTCATAGTACCATGTGAAAAGCTTTGCATATCTATGGCAAAATAGTGAGAGTGTGCGGTCAACAAATGAGGCTGAAATGATCCAAAACATGGATGTGAGGCAATAAATTTAGCCTCGTTAAACGTCGAGTTGCCGCCTTCTTGGGGCACATCTATACAGGATCTGTACAGCAAAGCCCTACCACCCATTATACCCACAGAGGGGGAGAGATTTAAGTTATGGGATATAAACTGAAAGGTCCACACACAAAAAGTCACCCACCCAGCCGACCGTAACGTGACAAACTTATCGCCAGGAGGCGTATGCACCGGAAGTAATGAGGCCACGTGGTCTCCCCTGTTGATGTCTGGGAGCAATGCTGTAGCTGATACCCGCAAATACATGTAGATAAGCACTGATAGCAGCCAGTGCCGCCCGCCTGCCTACAGATAGGCCAGAGAACAGCCAGGGTAGGGGGTAAAAGCATACCAAGCACTATCGATACCTTGTCACGGGCTCACTATCGTTTCTGTGATTCTAACACACCTGCCACTTACAAACACAAAACATACAATCAATATCAGAGCACGTGAGTCCGTGTCTGATAATACCATCTAGGACCTAGGGCTATAGTCCAGGGATTCTGGCTCATAATTAGGGGGGACCTCAAACAAATTGTAACAAAAGGTTTCTCACCACAATGCATTTCTATGAAGTCCCTAGAATGACATACTAAAACTCCAAAAATAACCAGTGGGGGATTCTATGCCTAATTAACATATCTCTAATTAGCATGACCGATTCTATACAAATAGCAAAGAATCAGCAGTAAATATGGTTTCCTCAGGTCTTTTCACCTACTTTTAAAGCCTAAAGTACACCCCTCCTTATGGGCAATCCATATTCATCACAACTATAGTGATTGGTGAAGTCCCTCATCTGCATAAGTCCAGTATATCTAATTAATGTGACCGTTTATATACAATTATCAAGGAATCAGCTATTAATTTGGTTTCCTTAGGTCTTTTCACTTACTTTAAAAGTCTAAAGTACACTCCTCTTCATGGGCAATCCATATTCATGACAACCAAAATGGTGGGTGAAGTCCCTCATTTGCACAAATGCAATCTAAATCCAATCTATCTAATTAATGTGACGGTTTCTATACAGTTAGCAAGGAATCTGCTATAAATCTGGTTTCTTCGGGTATTCTCATCTACTTTAAAGACTAAAGTATACCTCTGTCTATAGGCAATCTATATTTATCACAGTTTAAATGATTGGTGAAGTCCCTCATTTGCATAAATCCAATATATCTAATTAAATGTGACTAGAAGTGTTGCCCAGGACGCGATTCCCCATATTATAACGCCATACAACAAATACGTTTCTATTCACAAACTTGTTTTATTACAAAACGTACCTGAAATGCCCAAGTGGCGTCAAATATTAATGTTGAGAGGAATGATTGACTTTTATTTTTTCAAATTATCTGAATCAACCCCCCTCCCCCTCCCCCCTATCCCTCCTCTTCCTCAATCAGCACGATCGTGCCCATTACAATTACGACCCATGCCGTACAACTGTCAGACAACATGCATCTAGAGCACGCCACAATGCCCCTCCAGGGGTCATCACTAGGATTTAAAGGTATATGATCGAGGAAATCCACCCCATAGGGGTGGTGGCCGGCTTCCATCAAGGATTCTTGATCACATACATTGGTCTATAATTATAATTAATGCACTAATGATGCATGATTGCACCACTGTTCACATGAAGCAATATGTCGTCTTTAAAGGGTTAATGTGGAGAGGTCATGATGCAACATAGAACCCTGCCCGCTGGTAGTGATCACCAACCATTGAGGGCGCATGTAGGACTGCTAAAGTCGCTGGTAGTGGAGTAGGGACGGCGCCCAGCTCAGGTGTGATCACCAACCATTGAGGGCGCATGTAGGACTGCTAAAGTCGCTGGTAGTGGAGTAGGGACGGCGCCCAGCAAGCTGAGAGGGTGTCACAAACAAAAGAAATTAGGCACTGGGTCTAGTCCATTGTAACAGGTAAGGGGTAGAAGGTGGGCGTTACCAAAATTTCCCTTCTCTTTAAGCCTGTGCGTATAGCTGCCTCAATGCGCAAATTGCACATTTTTTCACCTGGAAGAGTCCATTATTACACCAAAGGGGTGAAAGGTCCACACAGGAAAGCTTATGTTCCCTTATATGTACACTGATGTATATGACGGCTTGTGAGTAGGACTAGCCTGCCGCAGTCTGTACTGTAAGTATGTGGAGGGGGGGGGGGGGGGGGGTGAACAACATAGAGCTCATTGGAAGTTCAGCAGACCGGAATGAGCAGTGCATTCTGGGTGGGAGACGTGTGAACAACATATAGGTTGATTGCAGGTAAGGTCCAATGCGTAAACGGAAAAGCGGACGACGCAGGGTTACGATCACTCTGGCGGAGTGTAGTGCTGAAGGGTGGGGGACTAGAGAGCATATGTATGTAGGGTGCAAAAAGCAAACGAGCCAATGCTAATCCTATGGACGCGCAGTTCCTGTTGAAACCTTACGGAAAAGTGAACTCCTTAACCATGGCCGGGGACTCCGTCGCCGGCCAATAACACAACTGACCAGTGGTCATCAAACTGTCATCGACACGGCCTGCTGACCATCACTCACCCCACCGGCCACACCACACAGGTCAACTCACAGGTCAACCACAGGGTCACTGAGGTCAGGCAAAGGTTGACTAGTATTTGATCGCGGCAGCGTGATATGGCGGAAAGTAATGGGTGTGCGATGAGGAGGTGGTTAGCACTTTAAGGGCCACATAGTGCTTTAATGCACTATGCACCTTGTCGGCATGTTGCATGAATATATGCAGTGAGGATACTCGCCAGTGATGCATCAATAGATCATTCCGACCCTTCGTGAGTCTATCAACTCATGGAGTTGGCATGATGCATGCACACAGTCCTGGCGGGTTACTAGTGCTCCCCATGCCTGCATTCATACATCATGACGACAACGGGTCTAATCTAATGCATTACGCGGCCGTTAAAGGGTTAAGTGAGGTGACAGCTGAGAGCAGCTACCGGGCAGGTAACAGGAGAAGTGTGTGTGCACTGTAAAAAGTTGTTGTTCGTGAACAGCAAAATGTGCTGTAACTATACAGTACTTTAGCTGTAAAAAATAATACAGCAAATTTTACCATTCGCACATAAGTAGGAGGTGTTTCAATGTACCTGACATGCAGGATTCACTGGTGTAGTGGTCATGGTTCGGGACTATGGATTGGAAGCCGGGGGTTCAAATCTCCAAGATGTTGAATATATGTGAGCCCTTTTAGAACTCAGCTCAGCGTCTACAGTAGATTCTACTGTAGGTCTACAGCAGAATTTACTGGAACCAAAGTTGCCCCCAATATTTGCTGTACAGGAACACTACTTACTTTTAACAGTGTGTGTATGGTTGGGGGGGGGGGGGGGGTGGACACCTCCACACACAGGAGGAGTGCTCAGTGACTGATGGTGTGTAAACTGTAATGAGGAGGGGCTGAGTCAGGACGACAGCACAACTAATAGAGGTAGACGTGCCCAAGTCTGTCATTACAGAAATACAGTTCAGTTCTATCACTATAAATTCTTGCGTATAAGCCATATTTCGCTATAATCCCCTTCCCCAACTTTGCAATTGTGTATAACCCATACTGGGCGTCTGATTATGTCTATATTAGGACATTATTATACTGCTAAACGGTAAACCCCTCCGGTATTTTGGATAACCCACACTTTCATTCAAGTATAGTAGATGCAGGTGCATGCTGCAGGACACCTTTGGACGTCACCAATGTTGGGACCTTTTTAAAGACCACCCACACTAATTTTGGAGATTTTCCTATATACAAATATATAGCCCCAGTAACGAATCGTCACAAAACCTAAAGATCCCGCTCTAACTATAAACACCCTTGCTGGTGACGTCATTTGTGAACGTTCCCTGGGAGATTTGCAGACCCAAAGTTCAAAACCGAGATAAGAGGAAGGAATCACGTCTATCGATAACCATACGTCAGTAAAAACACCATAATAACGTTCCGTATCTCCTATACTATGACTATAGTACCCATCCCATCCTTCTCCGACACAAGCCTGACTGCTCGTGTCCAGTTAATCACACCGAGAATCCATTGGATCCAACCCCAACTCCAGCAGACAATAAGGTCTCTGGTGGCTGTGATTAATACCATAATTAATCTCCAGGCGGCAGCACAAAGCACAGTTCTGTCCCCCAGGGGGCGTCATAGAGCTGGACGTCAGATGCACGACGGCAGAGCTAGCTGCAGACTTCTTAGTACGCTGGACTGAATTGATGGTGACATATAGGACATCTATTGGTCTTGATACATACTTATACCACGTACTTATACCACAGAAAAGGCCATTCTACCACACTTACATCTATTCAGACATACATATATACCAGTATATGTCAGAGCAAAAGAGGTTTAGGGCTGACATTGAGAATGTAGATGACAGTCATGCCATTTAGATAACTGAATGAATACAGTAGTAGAACTCGTTCTATGCAATACCTGTCATTATAGATCTATTAAACAGTCTCATCTTGTGCATTTGCCCCATTTCAGCAGGGCGTCACATAGTTTCAATTGTTCTATTGTATCATATGGGAAGCTTAGGTCTAATGGCAAAACACTAAAATCCATGAATTGAAAAAGCCAACTCTCAGATAGAATGTTAGAAAAATACTAAAGGTATGGCGATGAGAATTTGAGCAATATAAGGTTAGGGAAAATAAAATGAAATACAATGAAATGAATCTCAATGTCCGAAAATGTGACGTAAGGCTACAGTATAGCACTCAACGTATCTAGTGAGGTCGAATTGTACATGTATTGTGGTGTGTGATATGCTGCACATAACTGCCCCCTGATGTAATAAAGGTGTGCACATTCTGTAGTGAGAGATGGAAAATTACCTCTCTGTACAGATATCTTTACCCATGGTAAATGTATGCAAATTTAGAGTTAATAGAACAACTGTGATTGAGTCTAGACCAAACATCTGTTCGGAGTGTGACACCTCTGCTACCGGTACGGTACTACTACAAGAGATTTAAACTGTGCAGAGAGGCCTTCTTTCACTCCCTCTGTGGCAGAATGAGGTGTGCACTGTACAGACCTGCCGCCTGGTGTGATAACTGAATTATGCACCACCAAGGCTAATAATGGACGTAAGGCCGTTTTATTTTGATAACTTGCATTACGGATCAGCCGCCAAGATTTTTGGCATTTTTTTGGCATTTTTTTTTACCTTTCCCCTCCGAGATTTTTTGAGAATTTTACCAAAAAAAAAAAAAAAGTACATGTTGACCAGAAAAAAGTAAAATGAGGCCTTTCAGATTGGGGATAATTCTCAATATATCTTCACTAGATTGCCCAGAAATGAGATTTTCAAAGCCTTTTTTTTTTTTTTTTTGCCTCTGCCCTTCGGGAAATTTTGTGATCTGGTGCCCCCCCATAGGACAGCTTTTCTTTTTCTTTTTTTTGCCTCTGCCCTTCCAAAAATTTGGAGCCAAAAGCCCGTAATCCAAGTTATCAAAAAAGGTGGCCTAATGCATGTACACTATTCCGTTAAAGGGGCATTCTCACCACTCGCACTTAACCACATAGAAGACTGGAACAGTACTAGAATTGTGAGTGGGATACGCTCGGTGAATATGCCACTTTAATATACATATAGCCTGAATCAATGTTGGTATAACTAATGATAATCCCATGGCAAGTACTTCATTAATGCTGTATCAAGAATACATATATATTCAGGATATTAGAGTGCAAAAGTTCCACGACTATTTCTACATAGATACAAGCTACATTTTTTATGACTAGATCATTACAATTCGATCTTATCCAGTAATCTTTCTATGGGCCTAATCCAGTACCACTGAAGAGCCAAGTATAGTGTCTCTTACCCCGTCCAGGTCCTCCCCGGCCGCCCCGACCACCACGACCACGCATGTCACCGCGTCCCTTGGACTTCTGGACCACCTCCTCCTTGACCATGTCGATCACCTCGTCAGGGATACGCAGGTATTTGATGGTGGACCCGCGGATATAGCACTCAGGCATCCGCCAGAAACGGTCTCCATCCTGAAGGAAACAAACCAAACAGCTTTGTTATATAAAAGTAAAATACATGTAGTATCGAGATGAACCATATTAAAGTTGGTATCCCAATTGGGGTGACTGGAATTGACCCCTCTCAATAATTACCTGAAGTTCTTTAATGTACACTTTTCTTCTTAAATGGGTGCTTCATTCTGGTTACCAAGAGTCTTAAAGGCTTTAATGTAAAGTGTGTAATAACATCTAGATCTACAGCTTTCATGGAGAAAACTCAAGCATTGGCAAACCATCTGAGATATGCTGCCACCTGTAGAGATGGCAATGTACTAATGTGTTCATGAATGGAGTTGAGCTACTGGGTCTGCAATGGGAATATTTTATTAACACTGTACACAGCTGCCACCTTGTGGTTTAGAAGAGAGGCATGCTAATTGCTTTATTTTTGACTGCTCAGTGAAAATTCATTTTTGCTACTGTGTGGGGATTTTTGTATGGAAATAGTTCTCATAGAGCTTTAATACTTTCACATATGTCTTACAACATCATCATGCTTATCCCCATGCTGGAGGTGGAAATTCGTCACCGCAACAGTTGGGATACCAACTTTAATGTTAAGCCTATGGACGGTCTGTAGGCTTAAATTTACCCATCGCTCACTAGTGTCAATAATACTTTCTCTGCTCTAAAACGTAAAACAGTCGAAGGCGTAGGTTTGATTTACTTTGGTCATCATTTTATTGTGTCGGACAGTATAGTTAGACAACCAAAAGGCAGGAATTCCTATTCCGCACTAGCGGGATACCAGTGGTGCCAGAGGCTGAGAGCATTTAGAACTAGCAGTCCAGGGATTTAGGGGTGCCCAACCTCTGGGGGAGAGTGGAGGTATACTTGATAGGACCAGCTCTCCCAGCAGTGTCTAGGGAGAGTGTAGGTGTCCTAGGGTGAAAGTATTTTGTATCATGAATGGGATGTACCTAGAAATCCCTTATATCACCTGGTCCAAGATAGAGTAGTGGTTATGACTGTGGTTTCATGACTTAAAGATCCTGAGTTCAACTCACTTCCAAGCAATGTCAAGCGATCATACCATTCAAAAGTAAAGATAGTTCTTATTTGTAATACTGCTTTTGAGAAATAAGCCTTTATGGCAAAATACATATCAATTAAAATGAAATACAAACACATTGTAATAGAGAATGGCAACACAATACCATCATATAACTATTGATATTTAAATGTATCTAAATGTCACAAATCTTCAAGTTTGCTACTCATTTCTACCTAACCAGAAGTATAAAAATATATAAGGATATACATGCATATGGCTCGGGAGGGACTTGAACTTGTGGTCCCTGAAGCATGTGTCCACTGTGCTTACCCCTACTCTATCCTGGACAGCTGATATAAGGGATGCCTAGGTACACCCCATTCACAACACAATATACAGGGAATGTAGTAGCTCCACTCTCCAAGCAGAGTTTGAGCACCCTCATCTACAGGATTTGCTGAAGCTAGTGATTGAGAAGTAGAGGATCTATTCTGGGACCAGTCAGACATGGTGCTGTACAGTGGACATCCAGCTAGTGCGGAATACAAGCAGGAAAAGTGGAATTTCTGACAAAGATACTGTTAACAGATACACGGTTTTTATGAAACCCATATCAATTTGCTAATAACGAATAATCACGAATGTAGAGATTCACAAAACCCGTAAGAATATAAGAATAATGAATGTAGCGCTAGTCTCGTAAAGCAAAGTATGATGGGTTAAATATGTAAATGTTTATACATACCCTAGATGTACAGATGACTTCTCGTAGGTTGATGTTCATCCAGTTGTCACAACTGACCAGATGTCCGTTGTAAGTCTCTCCATTTTTTAACTCCACCAACTGAAATACAAGATAAATGATCTATTACTGGATTGTTTAGCAGCATTAGAACAAAATGCCCCCCGCCCAACAAAAGGTGTGTTTCCAGCTACCCGACCTTAGCTAACAAAAACAGGGCAGGTCCTAACTTTCATCTGACAGGTTAGTGTTATTTATTTTGGTCAAAATCTAAAAGATAGGGGAGAAAAACGTGTGTTCGACCATACCTATTTTTCCCCCCCAGTATGTAACTAAAGAGATATAATTATTATTTGCTATTTGATGTTATTGGAAACACATTTTTTAGCGTAAAGATTAGACGTGACTAAGTATCAGAGCTGCCAACCTCAAAACTTCCAAAATAGTTTTTTTAGGTAATATTTTGCCTGAAAAGCGTATTCAGCGTACTCCCTTCCCCCCCCCCCCAAAATCGTACTCAAATCGTACTTTTGATTTAGGATCACTACATTAAGGTAGGTCACTATTCGTTGTCCAAAGTCACTGAAAGTTAACAGAATTTCTCTACTTTCATTTTAAAGGCAGTTTAAATCATATAGAATCAGAAAATGCAAAGAAAAATGGGGGTCCCGAACTACTTTTTTATACATAGAATTTTGAAAAATTAAAGTAGGAATAACTTGTCATTATCTTGTAGCCTTATCGACGAGGGTGCCAAAGCTAATTAAATTGATTTTTGTCACGACGCCTTGATTTCTAGGATAGACTGAATGACTGATTCACATCCTTATCCCTTTGTTTAACCCATGGGTATTCATCGCCAAATCCGTCCTAATTGTGGTGAAAGAAATATCTAGGACCAAAATGTGTAAATTGATCAAAAATCGTACTGGATACCAGAAAATCGTACTAGATCGTACTCAAAATGCAAAATCGTATTCTGGCTCAAAATACGCCAAAAGCGTACTACTTGGCAGCCTTGAAGTATTAAACTGGGACAGACTGGACCAGTCTCCGGTACTCAGGCCTATGGTAAGGTCAAATGCTTCCAGCCACAGTTTCTTCAGTGCATTTTCTTCAGTCCAGCATACAGGAAGCTGTTACATGCAATACTTTTTGCGACTCCCACCAAAAATACCCCAGTCCCCCACGCCCCCCCCCCCCAAATCACAAATTCGCCAGGATTCTATATGATACATGCACACACAGTTCTCAAACCATACCTCTCTCAGATATAGGAAGTTGGGGTAGAGCGGCCTTGGCCCCAAATAATAACTAAAGGGGGTGCAAACCAGCCATCATATGTATAATCCTTATACTATCCGGTAATTAAGCAATGTACTGACCCCATTATTTATTGTTTGATTGACATGTGACATATAGCAACACAGTGTCCATTAATAAGATGTGCCTGGGTGAAGGTCCCTTTTACTTTAGTTTATACACACTCACAGAGCTACAGTATACATACCGGTACATGCTCGATACAACATCTGCTCATGGTTTAAAATTGATCCCCACTAGCTGGCTGGTTTTACCTGGACTGACCCTACTGACTGCAGTGCACCCACTACAGGGCACTACGTTTGTTTGATCCCCAATCACCCATAAATAGCACTGACGGATACTGACTGGTCAATTCCATTCAGATTTGCTTCCTACGCCTCTGTGCCAAGTCCAGGAAATAATTGCTGGTCAGTTTTGCCATGAATCTACAAGTATACACGTCAATGGGTTTGTTTTGTTTGTTTGTGTAGTTTAACGTCCCACTGACTATGCAGGTGAGACTTACTCAAGTTTCAGTTTTTCACAAGTAAGAAGGTAGGCCGAAGGCCTACCTCGGATGATCGTATCCAGGATGATCGAATCTATGAGATGAGCCAAAAGATAGAAATCCCGCTCCTACACATTGACCGAAGCAAGGGTTCTTTAACCTCCGACACCACATAGACATGGTGTGAGAGGGACAGGCCTTTGTTATGCTGTAAGTCTACCACAGCATGGGAAAGAGCAGCCATAGGTATAGTCGGGAAGCAATGAAAACTCCAAGCTAATACAAACTGTGTGCCATCAGTCTGGAGTGATACATCCCGACTCGCCAAACTAGTCTCCCCCATTTTTTTTCCATTTTTTGTATTTTTTGTATTTTTTATTTTATCTATTTTTTTAATTTCCATTTCAGATTTTGTCCCATAGTTAGGTTTCCTTTAAGAATTTTAATACATTTTCGTCATTTGTGGTGTTGAAAACACTGTACATAGATGTTGTGTCTGCAAGATGTTTTCTTCTCCTCTCTGCAGTCCTTCTACAGTGGAGTAGAAGATGCTCCACTGTCAGACGGGTACTGCAGTCTTGACATCTTGGTTCATATTCCCCATTCAGTCTGTACTCGTGTGTCAGTTTAGTGTGACCGATCCTTAGACAGTTTAATCTCACTTGTTCTGCTCGTTTTAGCTTTTTCCTCATTGTCACTCCTTTCAGTTTTGGCTGAACCAAGTACATGGTATTATGGCCCTTTTCTTTGTTCCATGCAGCTTGCCATTTTGCTTTCATGTGGCTATCTATGGATGGCTTCCTCATTTCCTTCGATTCCAATGTGACTTGGTAGCCAGCAGAAAAGTACTTCTTTTTTCTTCCTTTTCAGGTCAGAGGTTCTCTTTCACATGTCGCGTATCAGTGGATTTTTTTTAAGACGATTTTATTTCTTCCTGGTTACAAGTTTCAGATAATCTGGTCGACCACAATGTAACCAGTTTCCGGTGGAGAGCCATCACCATCATGATATTTGCATTAAACTTTTACATACAAAACTGACTTTTGTGCTCCTTAACTAAATGTAACATAAATGATATATAATGGTGACATTGAGAATTAACATATTACACGTATAATATAAAGGAATAACATGTATAAAACAAGGTCTAGACATATAACAGTTTACAAGTATTGGGACAGGTGTAGAACATGACCCTATTCCCTAGTGGACCTTGAACAGTACCGTTGTGAATAATTAATATTTGTGGTTTTGAGGGTTTTTACCTTCCCGACACTAGCCACACCGTCTTCACTAGCGGAGTACAGGTGGAGGGTCATTAAACTCATTGAGTAGGCCCACTCCTGTGAATAGGAGAAAGGGGTTATGGTGATCCCAGTCTCTGATGAAGAGTTTACCAAGGCCAAAAAAAAAAAAAGGTTTGTTTCCGGTCACCCGACCGGGTCTAGCAAAACAGGGCCGGGTCCCCCTCTTTTTTTCTCTTTTTCAAATTTTTCCCTACATGCCAGTTTTTACGGTTTGTAAATCGGATAATTTTTAAGGATTTTAGAGGAAAAACGCTAAAAATAGGCCTAAAATGAGAAAATTAAAAAAAAAAAATTAAAAAAAAAAAAAAAAAAATCCGACCGGCCGGGTCTGGGTTGTCTGACCATGTTACCGGAAACCAACCTTTTTTTTTATTTGGCCCAAGGCGTCTCTTTATGTTGACCCTAAACTGGTCCTTATCAACCAGCCAACGTAAGTGGGGCGACAAGGCTTGACAGGCATATATTGGAGCATTGCCTGCAGACATGACTTGGAGTCAGAGAAGACAATAAATTTGTTCTCTTTGCAATCATCCATCCACTCTACTGCTTCAAGAAGTGCACTGGCCTCTGCAGTGAAAATGCCAGCTTTAGGGTGTAGGCGTCCACTGAGATTCTGAGATGGTGTGTGAACTCCGTAACCTACCCTTTCATTGTCTTTTGACCCATCTGTATAGATTGGCATGTGATCTTTATATTTTTCCTCAATAATTAATATTTATGGGTTTGCAAATCAAATGGCTTTCAATGCCACAAAGCCTGGAGATGGATTTCATGAATAAAGCCTAGATGTATAGATCTACTTCATGCCAGGTATTTCAAATACCCGTACCTCGTTCAGAACAACACTGTGTTTATTGTTACTTTAGACCTCTAATGGATATGAAAACGTTCACTGTGACTGACACTAATTAAAGCTTGCATACTACCTCAAATATATATTATTTAAAGGGTCTCCTTTAATAGTGCAGTGTACTGGTCAATCAAATTTGTGGCTTAATTTTAAATGATGTTTGCTAGAAAGTTCGTCCCACTGAGACCCTACTGAAAACATGTGTAGCATGTAGTTCAGTAGCCTGAGTAGGAGCCTACTGTCTACTGACACTGGTGTCTGTCACACTGTGCCACTGTGTCTGTGATTCAACTGAGTAATTGACTTTTCATCAATTATCGCCCACAATATACTTACCATTGGGTGGTTTACAGCCGTCCGTAGTAAAGATAGGGGCAACTGAAATGACAGAGAATAACACATGATAATTACTTGTCTCTGCTCAAATACTAAATTGTAAAATATTGTAGTTTTTGTCATAAATACATTAAAATAATGAGACAAACCATTATCGTGCTGTGCAAAGCCGGTTGCGTTTTGGGTCGATGATTGGTTAACGTAAAATAACTTTAGGTTGAGAAGACACATGCAATACGCTTTTACATTTGAGCATAGGGTATGTTATGAGGTAAACATTCTTATACATAATTTCCCAGCGTTAGGTAATGCACAAGGCCACAAGGCAAATGTCTATATCGTAAATTTAGATACGATTAACGCTACAACTTCCGGCCTGCCCAGCGCACGTGAAGCCGTGACGATCCGTGGGACTTGCAATATTTATTATAATTTCCCATCGTCTGCTTCATTATGAGTCTAGAGACTCAGGGAGACAGTGCAGCAGCAGACGGATCCAGTGAGTGCCCTAAAATGAAAAGGAGTGGGAAGGGTAAAAAGTCTGACAACTTGGCAAGGCATGCTCAACTGAATCCAGTCTACCACAAACATGACTTCAAACAGAAACTTGGAGATGCCTTCAGAGAGAGACGTTCACTGGATCACGGTAAGCAGAACATACAACTATCATTAAAGAATCAGACATACATGATGATACAGAGTGAGAGCCACAGATTTCCACCCATCACTGACCCAAGTTTCAGATTCTAGCACATTCATATTGCCATTGTGATGATTGTCATTGAACTTGGTCTTGGAAGACTATTAAAAAAAGGGAATACATTCAACATTGTAATATACTAATCTTTTATTGACAACAAAAGAGGGAGTGATTCCACATACTATTATTTTCATTTTTTTACAACGTGTGTGTGTGTGGGGGGGGGGGGGGAGGTTTTGCTTAAAACAGGTGATTTTCTATCCCCCCCCCCCCTAAGAGGGGTTGACAGTTTTTACACCCACCCCCGGTCAAGTGGTCTATTGGGGCATGAATCTAAATAACTGGATATGAAACCAGCTACCTAGTCTGTGCACGTCCGCTATGGCACCCCCCATGCCCCCTGGTGAGTAGAGGCTGAACTACTGAAAGTGTCACCCCCAGGAGATAATTTTTTTAGGTCACTTAAATTTGTCCTAGAACCACAACTCCAAATGATTCGGAAAGCCCTTGTCTTGTTCTTCGGGACTGAAGTGATTTCAAATCATTATGAGAAGCGGTTTTTTTTTAAAGGGGTCCCAAAATTCGGTAATTTTTAGAAAAAAATCTCATAATTCGGAGCCTATTTTGAAAAATACCCCCTTTCAATATCGCAATCAAACAAGCTGGGTCAGAAACTACGATTCAAGACCTTTCCAACACAGTTTGTACTGAAGAGCTGCGACTATTTTGAGTCTTCCAAAAAAATTATTTCACCTGACGGTCGTTTTAAGAGAAAATCCACCCCAACTGACCACTTATTCCAAAATGTCACCCTCAGGAGATAATTTTCTTTTGTCACTTAAAATTGTTGTAGCGCCACAATTCCAAATGATTCAGAAAGCCCTTGTCTTGTTCTTCGGGACTGACGTGATTTCAAATCATTATGAGTAGGGGGGAGTTTTTATTTGGGGTCCCAAAATTGGGTAAATTTTCAGAAAAAAATCTTAAAATTTGGAGCCTAATTAAAAAAATACCCTCCTAAAATATCTCCATTAAGCAAGGTGGGTCAGAAACTACAATTCAAGACCTTTCCAACGCACTTTGAATCAAACTGCTGTGACCATTTTAAGTCTTCCAAAATAATTATTTCCAATGAGTCACCAAATTCGTTAGTTCATTTTTTACTCACCAGGGCACCTCATTTATTGACTCTCAGGAGATAATTTTCTTTTGTCACTTAAAATTGTCTTTGAGCCTCAATTCCAAATGATTCGAAAAGCCCTTGTCTTGTTCTTCGGGACTGAAGTGA
This sequence comes from Harmothoe impar, assembly GCA_947462335.1. Lineage (NCBI taxonomy): Eukaryota > Metazoa > Annelida > Polychaeta > Phyllodocida > Polynoidae > Harmothoe > Harmothoe impar. Next base: position 26,473,090 of record OX381705.1, on the reverse strand, counting down.
TTTCAAATCATTATGAGTAGGGGGGAGTTTTTATTAGGGGGTTCCAAAATTGGGTAAATTTTCAGAAAAAATCTTGAAATTCAGAGCCTAATTCGAAAAATACCCCCTTTTAATATCCCAATCAAACAAGCTGGGTCAGAAACTACGATTCAAGACCTTTCCAACACAGTTTGTACTGAAGAGCTGCGACTATTTTGAGTCTTCCAAAAAAATTATCCCCTGACGGTCGTTTTAAGAGAAAATCCACCCCAACTGAGCACTTACTCCAAAATGTCACCCTCAGGAGATAATTTTCTTTTGTCACTTAAAATTGTCGTAGCGCCACAATTCCAAATGATTCAGAAAGCCCTTGTCTTGTTCCTCGGGACTGACGTGATTTCAAATCATTATGAGTAGGGGGGAGTTTTTATTTGGGGTCCCAAAATTGGGTAAATTTTCAGAAAAAAATCTTAAAATTTGGAGCCTAATTAAAAAAAATACCCCCCTAAAATATCTCCATTAAGCAAGGTGGGTCAGAAACAACAATTCAAGACCTTTCCAACGCACTTTGAATCAAACTGCTGTGACCATTTTAAGTCTTCCAAAATAATTATTTCCAATGAGTCACCAAATTCGTTAGTTCATTTTTTACTCACCAGGGCACCTCATTTATTGACCCTCAGGAGATAATTTTCTTTTGTCACTTAAAATTGTCATTGAGCCTCAATTCCAAATGATTCGAAAAGCCCTTGTCTTGTTCTTCGGGACTGAAGTGATTTCAAATCATTATGAGTAGGGGGGAGTTTTTATTAGGGGGTTCCAAAATTGGGTAAATTTTCAGAAAAAATCTTGAAATTCAGAGCCTAATTCGAAAAATACCCCCTTTTAATATCCCAATCAAACAAGCTGGGTCAGAAACTACGATTCAAGACCTTTCCAACACAGTTTGTACTGAAGAGCTGCGACTATTTTGAGTCTTCCAAAAAAATTATCCCCTGACGGTCGTTTTAAGAGAAAATCCACCCCAACTGAGCACTTACTCCAAAATGTCACCCTCAGGAGATAATTTTCTTTTGTCACTTAAAATTGTCGTAGCGCCACAATTCCAAATGATTCAGAAAGCCCTTGTCTTGTTCCTCGGGACTGACGTGATTTCAAATCATTATGAGTAGGGGGGAGTTTTTATTTGGGGTCCCAAAATTGGGTAAATTTTCAGAAAAAAATCTTAAGATTTGGAGCCTAATTAAAAAAATACCCCCCTAAAATATCTCCATTAAGCAAGGTGGGTCAGAAACTACAATTCAAGACCTTTCCAACGCACTTTGAATCAAACTGCTGTGACCATTTTAAGTCTTCCAAAATAATTATTTCCAGTGAGTCACCAAATTCATTAGGTACTACTTTTAGTTCCGGTTTCTGCCACCTGCTGGGTGGGGGCGCTACAATCACCCATACCACAGCTGTCAGACTACAGTGCTACGGGGAAGCCAATCCAGTGTATTTAGATTCATGATTGGGGGCTATCACATAGTTTGAAAATAAAATTCACATTTTAATCAACAAAGTGGGGAATTAGATCCTTAGGCTATCAATATTTTAGGGTAGTATTTTTATACATATTTGTGGAAGTTCAGCGTTGTTGAGGCGGAACGGAGAGTCAGTTTGCCTGGGAGCGGGCAGTCAAGTAGGCAGATTATATAGTCAATCGTTTTGACACAGGTTTGTTTGTGCATACACTGATACAGCCTGTCTGACAGGCCAAGGTGCAAGCTTTATGGCCGCCCTGGTGTCCTAGAAAAAGTTCCAGTACGAACAAGGGAATAAAGTTCCAAATTGCAAAAAAAAGTGAAATTTCCCTTAAAAACAGCCAATTTGGCGAGAAAAAAGTTCACGGGCACCACATAATCACCTTAGGGCCACCACCAAGAAGCCATGGGGCACCACTTTCCAGTACATTCATGTTCTGAAAATGTGATGTGGGTCACCGCTATGAACGCACACAAGCCACGACTACCCACCGAGCAGCACCTCTCCCAACAACCCTGGGCACTTTTCAATAAAATTGTGTTCTGAAAATGTGATGTCCCAGCAACACACATGCCACCCAAGCCACCACCCAAGCCACCCAAGCCACCACGTCCACAAACACACAAACGCATGTGGCATTTGAAAAATCACTTGAGCCCGCCTAAGTTTATCACACCTCCCATAGGAGGTCCCAGGCACCACCATAGTGGCTTCTAATACGCACATAGAAATGGGTAATGTCGGCCTCAAAGGGTTAACTATATGGTGAAAGTCGTCTGCTATTTCCTATAAAGCTCTCAGTGTCAGGCACACCTACTGGATTCTTTTGGTACCAATGGGATTCATTGAAAACATTAAATATCATTAAAGATTAACTAAGTATATGTAACTGACCATGCAGCTTTGCTGCAAACCATGAAGGAGCCATTGCATAAGATCCCTGAAACCCCAGAAAACCCCAAAATCTATGCCCCCTCTTATAACAAATACCGGTATTACAAATGAGACCAATAAAAAACAATCACAATGTAGTGGCTTTCCTAACACGCCAATTTCATCTATTGGTGGGACATATATGAGCAGGGAAAATATGACCATAATATATCATATCGGAATACATATTGTTGTTTCCCAAATGGCTTTCACCAGTATTTATCATCCTGAGCGATCACTGAATAGAGACTAGAACTGGCTGTCCACCTAATTGAATTGTTGCATGTGGGTGGAGAGAGGCATTGGAAGAGGGACTGGCTTAGAGACAGTAACTCCTCCAGTAGGGCTCCCTTGTACATACTGGCGCTGCACCCATTTCCCCGAGGCATCACTCCCAGTCTCAGCACGCATAATTGACTCAGGGTCCCACTCTGAGTCTTTGATGACGCCTCAGGGGACGCTGTCTTTTCTGCTCGACCCCACTTCTCAGGGATCTATTGTGTTATGTAAGGCAAGTTGGCACAAATTAGGTATTTAAAAATATATCTAATAAATATCAGCTGTCAGTTTGAGCTGTTGAACATGTGAAAAAATTAGTATTGAAAGTGGCTTATATTATAATATAAGGTAGGAATAGCTTCATGTGTTGCCTCTATAAAACAGTACTGCTGTCCTAGCCTTCATGCCCCGACTGTTAACAATGTATTATCAATATGATGAAGGTATTAAAGGTTGTTATTACGATAGTGTTTGTCACATCAGCCCTATCAGCAACATATACCCGGTGCTGTATATGTCAGGGTACATTAATATCTCGGGTACAGTGTACACAGAGGTATGGATGTGGATGTGTACCTAAACAGTGTTGCCGAAATGACATCGGCACATCGGCTTTTGCCAATGTAGAATTGTAATGGCCGATGTGAGGCCATCAAACATCGGCCACAATGGCCGGCCATTTAATTATCTTAGCTTTCCAAAAGTGAAAGAATTCTTTAGGTACCGGTAGTTCTATTAAAAGCAAAGATATTGCCATGTAACTCATATTCAATGAATTTACAGATGTCTCAATACATTTTGTCAAAAGAACACCTATAATTATAAATATGAATTAGTATGAAATAACCTATATGATGTCAAGATATATACATGCCTGTGTAGAAGACAAAAGGCCTGTGTAAGATCTCGCTACGCAGGCCACATTGGCCTGTGTGTATAAAAACATTTCGGCAACACTGCTAAAGTACAGTAGGGATGTGGATGTAAACCTCGGATACAGCGTGTGGATGTGTACCTGAAGTACAGTAGGGGTGTGGTTGTGTACCTGGGGTACAGTAGGGGTGTGGGTGTGTACCTGGGGTACAGTAGGGTGTGTGGGTGTGTAACAGGGATACAGTAGGGGTGTGGGTGTGTACTTAGGGTACAGTAGGGTGTGGATGTGTACCTGGGGTACAGTAGGGGTGTGGGTGTGTAACAGGGATACAGTAGGGGTGTGGGTGTGTACCTGGGGTACAGTAGGGGTGTGGGTGTGTAACAGGGATACAGTAGGGGTGTGGGTGTGTACCTGGGGTACAGTAGGGGTGTGGGTGTGTACCTGGGGTACAGTAGGGGTGTGGGTGTGTAACAGGGATACAGTAGGGTGTGGATGTGTACCTGGGGTACAGTAGGGGTGTGGGTGTGTAACAGGGATACAGTAGGGGTGTGGGTGTGTACCTGGGGTACAGTAGGGTGTGGATGTGTACCTGGGGTACAGTAGGGGTGTGGGTGTGTACCTGGGGTACAGTAGGGGTGTGGATGTGTACCTGGGGTACAGTAGGGGTGTGGGTGTGTACCTGGGGTACAGTAGGGGTGTGGGTGTGTACCTGGGGTACAGTAGGGGTGTGGGTGTGTAACAGGGATACAGTAGGGGTGTGAGTGTGTACTTAGGGTACAGTAGGGTGTGGATGTGTACCTGGGGTACAGTAGGGGTGTGGGTGTGTAACAGGGATACAGTAGGGGTGTGGGTGTGTACTTAGGGTACAGTAGGGTGTGGATGTGTACCTGGGGTACAGTAGGGGTGTGGGTGTGTACCTGGGGTACAGTAGGGGTGTGGGTGTGTAACAGGGATACAGTAGGGGTGTGAGTGTGTACCTGGGGTACAGTAGGGTGTGTGGGTGTGTAACAGGGGTACAGTATGGGTGTGGATGTGTACTTGGGGCACAGTAGGGGTGTGGGTGTGTACTTGGGGTACAGTAGGGTGTTGGTGTGGTTGTGGGTGTGTACCTGAGGTACAGTACAGATGTAGGTGTGTACCTGGGGTACAGTAGGGTGTGTGGGTGTGTACCTGGGGTACAGTAGGGGTGTGGGTGTGTACTTGGGGTACAGTAGGGGTGTGGGTGTGTACCTGGGGTACAGTAGGGGGGTGAACTAGGGATGGGAATGTATACCTTTGTTAGTAACCCTGCCACCTACAGCCCAACGATCTAACTCGGCATAAATTCCCTGTTTCATCCAAATACATTTCAATCAATCAATTCAATCACATTGACCCTGACTCAATTGTCGTGTAAATCACACATTCACCCGCATTGAACTGATTGGCGTTGTACGGTCTGTAGACTCTTCATATGATCGTGAAAAGATAATGAGAATCTATAGGGGTCTAACAGGAGACAGGGAGCTGCAATAGGGGACACATCCAGTGGGTCAGCCATTTTTTATTTCGTTGGGCACGGTGTACCACTAAAAGATGCATATCTATCTGTCAAACAATTACCCTGCTTTGTCATTGTGCCACAGCTAATAAATAGAACGGGTAGGCCTAAATGTGGAGACTCTACTGGAACCGATCCATCCTCTCCACTGAGTGCATGTATAGTGTCGATAGCTGCCCGAAATATGCTACCTGAAATATGTGATTGGATTCTCTCAAACTGCCTTGTCACATATATATGATAAGTTGTTTGCCATTTATCTCCCACAGAGACGAAGGCCTCGCTGACAGCTGACCCCTTCGCTGTCTGCTCTCTGCCCGGCTTCTTGAAGGACGACCACTTCCTAGAGCGACTCAAGGACGAGCTGCTCGACCAGATCTTCTACGAGAAGAACAACGATCTCTACAAGTTCCAACAGGTCTGTATAAAATAGATAGACGAGTTTGGGGGGAGGGAGGGGGGGGGGGTCAGCTATGCTTCAGTTGGAAGCCTGTTGGACCTGACAAAATCATTATGTATGCCACTCCATATTGTGCCATTCACAGCATCGCCATGATATTTCATGTTTTATACATCTGTAAACTATACAAAACAGACTTGCCTTTTTCAATCGACAGAACCAGGAAGGATTCCATTCAGCCTCTACCACTGCCTACAAAACACACCCTCCCTACCCGCTCAGATGAGCAAACAGAGCAGCTCCGGGAGCAGCTCAGGTTCTGTTTGTTGAGCCACGGGGAAGGCGAATTAATGCGGATGAAGGGCTTTTACTTTAAATCAAACAATATGGCTGAATATTGATTATTCCTTCGCTCTTGTCCTTTGTTTCAGGTTAAAGTGTGAATTTATCTGAAGATTATAAAAGAAAGGAATATTATCATTTGTGGTTAACGCTGGCAAAATGTTCTGTATGTCGTTATAAATATATAATTTGGTCTTTTCATGTCTTACAGTCCGACGATCTAAGGAAAATGTCAACACCATACATCAAAGCATTAAGGTAGGTGTCGTTCGGTGTTCCTTTATTTTCAGCAGTATACATGTAAGCCCCCCCCCCCCCCCCCCCCCAGAGCCCCCAAAAAACTGTTTCCGGTAACATGGTGAACAATGTTAGTTATGGTCAGATACACTAAAAATACATTCCTAGCCAGAATTTCGAGAACATCAAATTGTTCTCTAATTAACAGGAATTAAGGTCAACCCTGCTTTGGGTTGGGTAACCGGAAACACTTTTTATGGCCTAAAAGTTGATTTGATAGTTTTCCCTATACTATCGTTAGCCCTGCTCATGCTATAATGCGTTGTGTACGCGTATGTTTTGTATGATGAAGAAAGCTACACAGCTAAGGAATAGTATTCCTTTAAAATCTAAAATGTGACACACCGGTACCCTGCAATTATTTAAAGTTCGATAATGCCTGATGAAGGTGATCATCTTCTGTACTTACAACTTTTAGCATATACTCTATAGCAGTCAAATAATAGTCTCGCGACTACCCTTTTATAGGGCGTACCGAATAAGTTCTGGTGACATTATGACAGGTACTAAATGATTGATATGTGAAGTGATGACTTTCAAAATAATTTAAATGAGAGTATTCGCTTTCCCTTCATTGTTGCCATCTATCCATACACCATCCAATGACGTCTCCTGTGTTCAATTGAATTGAAAGTCGTTATTATATAGCAAAATGGGTGTGTTTAGTCGACCCTGTGTCTCTAGGCAGTCTTTGCGAAAACATGCAGGACAGTGGCGATGTCCTCCTAAAATGCCACCGGTCCAGCAGATTGACAAGATTTCGTGTAGCAGGACTGAATGTCCAGTCACATGTTAGGCTTTTTCTGAACTAAAACAATTTAGTTAGTCTCTAAACCTGAAACATGTCTGTCAATATACTGTATAAATCTATGTATCTATACTAATTTAGCCATAGATGATTACAAATAAAATGTATTTTCAATGGACAAAAATATTTTATACTTAAAGTACATAAATTGTTAGATATGTGGCTATCCGGTCCTTCAAAAATGTAGCCGGTTCTGCAACATTTTTGAACATTTATAGGACCGAATATCCTGTGGGATGAAAAAGTTTTCGCAAACACTGTCTAGGGCCTGAGTTATCACCTCAGACTGCCAGTGGATGACGTTTCATGGTATAGCCAGGGCATAGCCATTGAATGGACATATGCTGTATTGTGTCCTTCCAAGGAAAGATATTCAGTAAATAGGGCATCGGGGGTGCATTCTCAGAAAGTCACCACGCCTCCACATGGAGGGTTTAACCACTTGGCTGATTCACCAACGTGCCTTTAAGGTATACCAACGGGAGGTGAACAGGACAAGTGTTGTTGAGGTTAATCAAATCAAAATGGGACAGCTACTACTTTTTTTCCCTTTTAAAAAAAAATAAATTTGCGTGACCTTTAAGGACAGTTATTACTTTACAAGGGAGCCTGACATGGGAGGAAACTAGTCTGTTTTTGTCTCTTTGATTCATTGGCATAACCTAATTGAGTTATCTCCCCCCCCTTCCCCCAGCCCCTCCCCCCTCGCCCCACCCAATGTGTCAGATTTGGAGCAGGGTATAAGGTAGTACCTGGATGATCTGGGACACTCACTTACCCCCTTAACCTGCTGACCGTAGCTGACCCTGAGCAGCTCAGGTTATAGAATAAGGTGACCCACTTAGTACAGCCCAGACTCTTCCCCACCTCCACACACTCACACCTGCTCAGGACAAGGTGTGAGTGTGTGGAGGTGGGGACAAAGTCTCATCTTGGAGTATAACATGTTCTGCTGACACATTGTGTTTAAAAACATTTGACTAGACTTAAATTGGATTAAATGTAATGGAGTTACCGTATTCGACGTAATAAGCGCCCTCCCCCTAATTAGCGTCCCCTGCCCTTTTTAGACCAGTACTTTGGGCTTTATATAGGGTGGGTGGGATTTAAACGCTGGTAGCTTAGCCATGGTGAGCTGCTCGTGAGACGTCATGTGGGCGGGAGGTCGGGGGGGGGGGGGGGGGGTGGCGTACTGCCAGGCTACAGGTGTGCGGCGTATTGCACTTAGACAGTGCAAGACCAAATACATCATAACAGCTAAGGCCACTTAAAATCGATTATCAGCTTTGCGGACACTTTTTGGAAATAATAGGTGAGGGAGGGAGGCTTTTTTTTTTAATATATACTTTTTCCTGGAGGTGCGGGAGGGCCTTTTTTCTTCTTTTTTTTTGCATAAATTGATAGTCTGCGCATATAAATAAGGAGTAAAATGCCTTTTAAACTTCTTTTCTACCCCTGTTAACAGTTGAGGTATTGAACTTTTTGCAACTTGTCATCTGAATTTTCTAGATGCGGCCTTTTTTGGCCTTTTTTTCCCTCAAAATGTGAAAAAAAAGGACCAATGCGGTGTCCGCAAAGCCGATAATCAATTTTACGTGGCCTAAATGATATAACAGAAAACCCAAATTAGGTCCTGAATCCCAGGGGCTTGTAGCATTACACAACTATGGGTAGGCCTGGGTAATTGATCGTTATGCAATGGGGAAATGAGGAAATAATCCTGTCTTAATACTGCTTTGCCAATGGAGTAGAAGCCTATAAACCGACTTTGCTGCGTCTCATTGATGAGGTCTCATTTCACTCTGCCGGGAATGTTATTAAACTTAACACAATTATCTCGGCAAACACTGAACATATATATGTGTAGCCTCTCTATATTGAAAAGACTGTAGATTAAAACCCGAGTACTGGAGCAAGTGTGACTATAGCTTAGTCCCAAGGTCCCGGTGCCTTCCATAACAGAATGCAGACAGTGTTGGCTGAGGGGATGAGGCCAGGGGAGGGAGTCTAAGCTGCAGCATACAGATGTGTAATCTACTTTCCACTTCTCCTGGGACGACAAGCTGACTGGTAATGCCCACAGCTGCTGGAGACTGATTCGTGTCCCCAGATTTAAGTATGCCCCACAATGAATGTGTATTGCCCTACTCCAAGATCCAATTACGTGTTCTTTTTAGCTAAAGGGAATGTTAATTTGCTAGCAACAAGGGTAGGGCGTGGGTCTATGGTTTCCCTTTTCTCCTTCCGCCGCCAGGGGCGGATCCAGGGGGGGGGTCTTGGGGGTCCGGACCCCCCCTTTTGGTCTGCCCATAAGACTGTTCAAATAGACTTTGCCGAGGGTGGGCCCCCCCCCTTTTGGTCCACCCCTGATGTCCACCCCCATATGTGCTATAAAGTGCATCAATTGACATCAATATTTTCAAAATTTCCTCACCCTTGGAGTAAACCAGAATGCAAGAGAGTGTACCAATTGCCACCTATATTTTCAAAATTTTCTGAACCTCCACTCCCAGATGTCCACTCCCAAATGTCCATTTAGAAATTGCAGCATGTACCTGATGCTGGGGCAGATTCAGGGGGGTCCAGACCCCTTCCCTTCTTATACATGTAGACAGCTGGTAGGCCCATAAGGATGTCCACCAGAAAGTCAGTACACAAACACAGAAGATGTATGTGCAGACTCGTTGGAATTTGATTGTCCAACTACAGAAGGTGGCAGGGAACATGAGGTGGTTACTCCCAGCATGTTTACACTGCTAAAATCTTCATTAGTTAAGAGAGGTCAGTAGGGGCCACATATACTCCAAACCCCTCCCAACATCCATATCCTACCCCTGGACATCTACTTACTAAACTAAACATAACTTTGTGGTACACCAGAATGCTATGAAATACATCAAATGACATCTACATTTTTGAAGAATGCTTTAAATTTGACATTTGTTTTCTCAAAAATTTTCTCAGCCTTAGAATACAGCAGAATGCTATAAATTGCATCTATTGACATCTATATTTTCAAAGTTTTCTCAGCCTTGGAGTACAGCAGAATGCTATAAATTGCATCTATTGACATCTATATTTTCAAAATTTTCTCAGCCTTGGAGTACAGCAGAATGCTATAAATTGCATCTATTGACATCTACATTTTCAAAGTTTTCTCAGCCTTGGAGTACACCAGAATGCTATAAATTGCATCTAATGACATCTATATTTTCAAAGTTTTCTCAGCCTTGGAGTACAGCAGAATGCTATAAATTGCATCTATTGACATCTATATTTTCAAAATTTTCTCAGCCTTGGAGTACAGCAGAATGCTATAAATTGCATCTATTGACATCTACATTTTCAAAGTTTTCTCAGCCTTGGAGTACACCAGAATGCTATAAATTGCATCTATTGACATCTATATTTTCAAAATTTTCTCAGCCTTAGGGTTCACCACAATGCTTTAAAGTGCATCAATTGACAAATATATTTCCAAAATTATCTCAACCTTGGATTAGACCAAAATCCTTTAAATTGCACCAATTGGCATCTATATTTTCAATTTTTTTGGGGTTGCCCGGAGCGTAGCGACCTGACGTTGCGCAGCAACGTCACGGCAACCCTATTAATGTTTTCCTTTTGCCTAGGGGCTGCCATGGGGCACTGTGACGTCACCAGGACAGATTGTGGTCACGAAAATAGAAACATGGGGGCCGCCATGAAGTCGCAGCATTGCTTTAAATGATGACTAATGTTAGTCAAATGATGACTAACTTAATATTTAATAAATGTGCCTAGCCTATGGCTGTTAACTGGGTCTTAGAGAGTCTAGCCAGCTCATTTTCACGTCGTAGGCCTACCGTGTGACGTCACAGGGCCGATTGTAACATTGAAAAAAAAGAGGTAAAATGTGTTGGTTGAACAGTTCACATCTCATATTCACATCCCATCTGTCAATAAACGCCCAACTCGAGGAAACACTCGGCACTTCAATCTCTTTTGCATTCCAATGTCATATGAGAAACAAACTTATGCCAGCTTGGGCTAACCACATCAATTTTTCCCAAAAAAGGAAGTCAAGTGTGACGTCATCACGTCGTTAGTTAGTGCGAGTTACCAGGCTACGAGTTACCCGGGGCCCATTCGGCGGCGGGGGGGGGGGGGGTTCTCGATCTATCCCCCCCCCCCCCCCCCCCCCGTTCCCAAAGACAATTCGAGCCCCGTTCGAGCCTCTACGATCTAGGGGTTGGGGGGGAGGGGTGGGGGGGTATTCAACACAGTAGGCCCTACCGGTCTTCTAGCTTAGGCATATATATAGGCCCTATAGGTTCGGGAGAGGATCGGACGAGTACACAGAGCTGCCTATAGGCCTAGAGGCTACTAGCAACCCCGACCGTGGTCAAAGCCACATATTTCTTGTTTTACAGTGTTGAGGTAGACCAGAATGCTATAAATTGCACCAATTGACATCAATATTTTCAAAATTTTCTCAGCCTTAGGGTTCACCACAATGCTTTAAAGTGCATCAATTGACAAATATATTTCCAAAATTATCTCAACCTTGGATTAGACCAAAATCCTTTAAATTGCACCAATTGGCATCTATATTTTCAATTTTTTTGGGGTTGCCCGGAGCGTAGCGACCTGACGTTGCGCAGCAACGTCACGGCAACCCTATTAATGTTTTCCTTTTGCCTAGGGGCTGCCATGGGGCACTGTGACGTCACCAGGACAGATTGTGGTCACGAAAATAGAAACATGGGGGCCGCCATGAAGTCGCAGCATTGCTTTAAATGATGACTAATGTTAGTCAAATGATGACTAACTTAATATTTAATAAATGTGCCTAGCCTATGGCTGTTAACTGGGTCTTAGAGAGTCTAGCCAGCTCATTTTCACGTCGTAGGCCTACCGTGTGACGTCACAGGGCCGATTGTAACATTGAAAAAAAAGAGGTAAAATGTGTTGGTTGAACAGTTCACATCTCATATTCACATCCCATCTGTCAATAAACGCCCAACTCGAGGAAACACTCGGCACTTCAATCTCTTTTGCATTCCAATGTCATATGAGAAACAAACTTATGCCAGCTTGGGCTAACCACATCAATTTTTCCCAAAAAAGGAAGTCAAGTGTGACGTCATCACGTCGTTAGTTAGTGCGAGTTACCAGGCTACGAGTTACCCGGGGCCCATTCGGCGGCGGGGGGGGGGGGGGTTCTCGATCTATCCCCCCCCCCCCCCCGTTCCCAAAGACAATTCGAGCCCCGTTCGAGCCTCTACGATCTAGGGGTTGGGGGGGAGGGGTGGGGGGGTATTCAACACAGTAGGCCCTACCGGTCTTCTAGCTTAGGCATATATATAGGCCCTATAGGTTCGGGAGAGGATCGGACGAGTACACAGAGCTGCCTATAGGCCTAGAGGCTACTAGCAACCCCGACCGTGGTCAAAGCCACATATTTCTTGTTTTACAGTGTTGAGGTAGACCAGAATGCTATAAATTGCACCAATTGACATCAATATTTTTTAAAATTTCTAACCCTTGGGGGCATGCCCCCAAACCCCCTAAAATGATCAAAGCATGTCGCTTTCAACGCACGTCGCGCTGATAATTTAGGTGTATTAAATTTCATACTGCTGGGGTGGACACCCCCCTTTTCAAAATCCTGGATCCGCCCCTGTGATTCCCCTCTCCTCTATACCTTCCCTTTCTGCCCTTCTCCCTCATGAACAGACTCTCTTACCTGGCCATCCCTGTCTTACAGTAATGCTATCAGCACATGTTCTAGGACTGCTTTAGTGATTATCTTTAACCAGATAGACTGTAAGTCACCAGGCACATGACTACACTATATTGGTCATTGGTCTATGTCCCAAGGCATGACGTTAACAAGGGTTTTTAAGTCTAAGCGTCTCCTTAATCCTATATTTAGCACTGAACCGTATTTAAGTATTCCTGTGGCTGCCGTGAGCTAAAGACGATTTATGAGGAAGGGCACCATGTGAATGTTAATAAGGTTTTCAAAGGAGCCTTCCGTCCAGAAGGGACGAGTAAATCTGGCCAAAGAAGGTAAGAAGACAATACATCAGTTGGTTTAAACAGAACATACCTCCAGGGTGCAACTTTGTGAGGCAGTTCAGCAGGTCCTGAAGTACAAACTACTGCTGACACATGGCCGACCGAGGAAAACTGGAGAAATGGAGGTTGGGTTCTAAAACAGGGAGTAGGGGACAGGGAAAAAAGATCAGCGCATTCTTAGCAGCTCCTATAGCAGGAATCAAGGCTACATTCTGAGCAGCTCCTATTGCAGGAATAAAGGCCCCATTTTTTAGGCAGCTCCTATTGCAGGAATAAAGGCTGCATTCTGAGCAGCTCCTAATACAGGAATCTAGGCTGCATTCTGCGCAGCTCCTATTGCAGGAATCAAGGCTGCATTCTGAGCAGCTCCTAATACAGGAATAAAGGCTGCATTCTGAGCAGCTCCTATTGCAGGAATCAAAGCTGCATTCTGAGCACTCGGGGGGGGGGCTACTCACTCTATGTCATTACCCGCCGACTGCCAAACTACCACCCACCTGAAAACAGGAGTCACCAAACCACCACCCTCATAACTGCAAAGGACCACCCCCTGATTCCTTACAGATAGGCCACCACCCCTGTTATTCCAGGGACCCCTGTAATAATACATGTATTTCCTGATGCAAATAGTACAGTAAACATGGGTTATTCATTGTTTTCCATACATTTATCATTTACACCTTCCCACTTACTGCCCCCTCCCCTACAGTTACTGCCCCCTATTTTTGAGGGCGTCGAGAATCACCGCCCCCTTATTTTGAGACCCACCGCTACCGCTTCCTTGGGGCGTTTGGAGGTGGGTAGTCATTTCCGATCTGAGTGACCCCCCCCCCGGGTCTGAGCAGCTCCTATTGCAGGAATAAAGGCCCCATTTTTTAGGCAGCTCCTATTGCAGGAATAAAGGCCACATTTTGAGCAGCTCCTATTGCAGGAATCAAGGCTGTATTCTGAGCAGCTCCTATTGCAGGAATCAAGGCTGCATTCTGAGAAGCTCCTAATACAGGAATCAAGGCTGCATTCTGAGCAGCTCCTATTGCAGGAATCAAGGCTGCATTCTGAGCAGCTCCTATTGCAAGAATAAAGGCCCCATTTTTAGGCAGCTCCTATTGCAGGAATAAAGGCCACATTTTGAGCAGCTCCTATTGCAGGAATTAAGGCTGCATTCTGAGCAGCTCCTATTGCAAGAATAAAGGCCCCATTTTTAGGCATCTCCTATTGCAGGAATAAATGCCACATTTTGAGCAGCTCCTATTGCAGGAATCAAGGCTGTATTCGGGGCAGCTCCTATTACGTGAATCAAGGCTGGTTATAACATTGGTAGGACTGGCGATGGTAAAAGAACGCCCACTGTTCAAACACTCATCCATCAGTCCCCGCCCACCCCTACCCTGCCCTCGGCGGACACCACCCCACCTCCGGGGCGGGACTTGGGATGGGGGTGACCGAGATAAAAGTCAAACATCCTGACGGCCGTCAGCATTCTGCAGCAGAAGAGTGATCAGAATAACTCTCTGTGTGGTTCAAATCTAGCAGAGGCATCACTCTCCTAGCATATGTTTGGTCATGGCCAATACCACTGGTGATTCAAGATGGTCGTATCCGTACAGAGAATACAGTTGCAAAAGATTATTTATAATCATCCACCTGTGGATAAAGATGGTTGTATCCATATATACAAAGGTAATTGACCTTGGTGGGTGGCCCCAACTTTGGCTGCAGAATGGGATATTATTTCCGCCTTCCCAAACCCCCTACTATAGGGTCCTCTCTGGGTAGTCCTCCCATAGGGCCCACATCACTAGGGAGACTGCCTGGCGGGGCGGATGCATGTATACATATATCTTTACCCGGATGAAGTGTTCCCAGTGGGCATTGGGCAGCATATTGAATGGAAGAATTGTGTTGGATATGAAATGGGATCTAGTTCAATTCAGTCAGTCATTTTTATTGCTGCCTCGTGAGGTTTCATCCAAAGAATCTGAACAAGAAAAAGGAAATGAGAAAAGTTGGATTGAAGAGGAAAGGAGATCTAGTTTAATGCATTTATTTCTTTTTATTGAGGCCTCGGGAGGTTCCATCCTCAGAAACTGATTAAGGCTCTGGTGGTGTATTGAGATATCACTACTCGTCAGTCTTAGAGTCTGTACAACAGATAATACAAAAAAGGAGGATAAATAGCATACAGATAGCCTCTTCATAAATGTACAAGGATGTAGATGTAAGAAGCTAACTATGGCCACTCAAAAAAAGTGGTTTCTCATCACCAAGGTCTAAAAATCAGACGAGGGAGTTTTTTTTGAGTGGCCTATACATGTGGTTAAAGACCCTGTATATCTGTTGGTTAAAGGTCAGTCGGTCTGATTCTATGACAAGTGAGCACAGGGTCATCGGGAGGCAATCGCCATTTATTCAGTGTCTTTGTCCTTTTGATATATTCAATAGCCAAATAATGACCAGATAGAAAGCGGCTAGAAGCCATCTCTGTGAAGCCATGTGACCAGGAGCCCTATTAAATTTCAACTGAATCTGATTTACAGCTAATGTGGAGATGATCAACTATGAGACGTCTCCTGCACTCTGCAGCGGTGCTTGTTTTTATGTCCATGCCCTGCGCAGAATCCCCATTTCCTGGTACTACTCACACTAAGCCACCAAGGCCCTCAGCCATTCCCAGAACCATCAGTCTACAAAACGTTACAAGATGGCGCATGCCTTGCATTTATTTCCTCATCTTCTGGACTAAAGACTAGCGAAAAGACATTCCCTTTCAAGGAGATGACGTGTTTCCTTTTAATTAAGAAGAAATAATAAAGAAAAGACTGCACTAAGATGCTTTTGTGATATGACGATTTCCCGGAAGTCTACCAGGAACTAGTGTGCAAAATATATGGTTTGTTTAATGAGGTCTTCTGGGAATGTATTTAGTTATCTTAGCAATATACCTATGATTGATAGTTAAACCTAGGGCGTGGGCATGTTTGTTGATTGACATTGGACTGGGAAGTTCTCTTTTGTCAGACACACCACATTGGTACCCGGTAATATATAGTACACGTATATTACATAGCACGTGTGACGTGGGCATAGCAAAATGTGCGGCCGGAGGGGGGGGGGGCTGGCTTCCCCTAAATGATGAGAAGGTCCCCTATTTAAAGATGGTATGTCAGCTAAATTTGGGTGACTTTTAACTGATGCTATATCACTACTGTATATCATGTTCCATACATAATCTCCAACTTATAAGGTGATTGGCAGTATCTAAACATATGAAATTAGCACAAGCAGTGCCATAATCTTTACTGTTGGTCGACACTAAAACTCCCTATGTGTTGATACTGCATGGCTCAGTGCATTCTCTATCAGGTAAGTTCCCCCTATACTCACCTGGGGGAGTGCCTGAGTCAGTTGCTTAGTTATCTATCTCAAACCATGTATTAATAGACAAATATTGTGCAAATATTTGGTACTGTGTATCAACGAAAATGATAATGGAACCCATGGCATCCCATTTGAGGAAGTATTAGCTAAAATACCATCTTTAATCCTACGGTATGTAAAATAAGATAATGTCTGCTCAAAGTGAGCCCTTTGCCCCCCCCTCCCACCTCCAATTAAGATTTGCTTGCTACGCCTATGGACTTAAATTCATCAGAGAACATCCGGTTATGGACACAGATCCCAGTGGGGATGGCGCCACCCTAACTCGCCACACAAATTTTCTATTTTGGCTTCACACATCGAAAAGAGAATTTTTCATGATAAACGATCTTCAAAACATACATGCAGACATGAGCACATGCCGTAGTGGTTTGAATTAGCACTTATAAATTCTGAACGTACCAATCGCTCTGCGCTTATTCAAGACCTACATAACTGGCCTAAATTTTCATTTCAGTACCCTGATTCACCCTGGGCTTATTTGCGACTCCTGCACTTATTCAAGACACTACACATATACCATACGGGTACCATTTTAGACGTAAAAAGTTCCCTTGGCGCTTGCCAATATGTTTTAGAGAAAAGATTTTGAATTTAGAGATTCTTCTTGCCTAAGGGAGTGCTCATTTTTTAACAACAGGGGGGGGGGGGTGGTGAGATTTCGCGCGGAGAGCGCGGAATTTCCCCCCCCCCCCCCTAGAGGGGTCGAAATTTTTTACCCACCCCCTCCGGCAGGCCGAAAATCAGGTGCATTCGCGCCCCTTTGTAGCATAGTAACGCGCGGGCTTTTTCCCTCAAATTTTTTCACCCCCCCCCCCCCCCAAGAGGCTAAATTTTTTACCCCCCCCCCCGGTCAAGGGGTCCAATTTTTTTAACCCCCCCCCCAATCCACCACCCCCCACCCCTGTTGTTAAAAAATGAGCACTCCCTAAGCACCAAAAAGGCGGGGGGCTTTGTTTGTTTGTGTCCCATTGACTAATGTAGCCGAAGGCCTACCTTGGATGATCGTATCCAGGATGATCAAATCTATGAGATGAGTCCCGCTCCTACACATTTACCGAAGCAAGTTTTTTTTTTTAATCTTCGACACCACATAGCCATGGTGTGAGCTAATAAGGGGGAGGGTCCTTTTTTACGTCGAGCAACTGGAGAGTAAGGACTGCATTCATGCATCATAACGACTAAGGGTATAAACTATAATGCATTAATGCACTATCCCTAAAATGGTGACACATACCGTAGATCCTCTAGCTTAGTAACTAACTGTATTTAAAAATCAATTTGTAGAATTCTACATACATGTATATATAAATTATGATATAACCTCAAAATAGCTGCCCATCATGACACAGCATATATGTCAGCAGACACATTCCTAAGAATGTTGTGATAATAAATGTAACTATAAATATCGGAAGAATAATGGGGTACTATATATACCGGTACACCGTTATACCATTGTTAACAATACCATTGTGGTCTAAGTCATACAAACCCCGTACCGACGAGCAGGTTGGGGTATGAGTTGTGGCTAAGCCAATGGTCCTCTCAGCCAAGGCCATATCAGGTGCAATACTTAACGTGTGTTTACTTGTAGGAGGTATCAGCTGCAGTACTTAACGTGTGTGTCTTTACCTGTAGGAGGTATCAGCTGCAGTACTTAACATGTGTGTCTTTACCAGTAGGAGGTATCAGCTGCAGTACTTAACGTGTGTGTCTTTACCTGTAGGAGGTATCGGCTGCAGTACTTAACATGTGTGTCTTTACCTGTAGGAGGTATCAGCTGCAGTACTTAACGTGTGTGTCTTTACCAGTAGGAGGTATCGGCTGCAGTACTTAACATGTGTGTCTTTACCTGTAGGAGGTATCAGCTGCAGTACTTAACGTGTGTGTCTTTACCAGTAGGAGGTATCAGCTGCAGTACTTAATGTGTGTCTTTACCTGTAGGAGGTATCAGCTGCAGTACTTAACATGTGTGTCTTTACCAGTAGGAGGTATCGGCTGCAGTACTTAACGTGTGTGTCTTTACCAGTAGGAGGTATCAGCTGCAGTACTTGATGTGTGTCTTTACCTGTAGGAGGTATCAGCTGCAGTACTTAACATGTGGTGTCTTTACCTGTAGGAGGTATCGGCTGCAGTACTTAACATGTGTTGTCTTTACCTGTAGGAGGTATCAGCTGCAGTACTTAACATGTGTTGTCTTTACCTGTAGGAGGTATCAGCTGCAGTACTTAACGTGTGTTTACCTGTAGGAGGTATCAGCTGCAGTACTTAACGTGTGTTGTCTTTACCTGGAGGAGGTATCAGCTGCAGTACTTAACGTGTGTTTACCTGTAGGAGGTATCAGCTGCAGTACTTAAAGAGTGTGTTTTTACCAGTAGGAGGTATCAGCTGCAGTACTTAATGTGTGTGTCTTTACCAGTAGGAGGTATCAGCTGCAGTAGGCCTACTTAACATGTGTTGTCTTTACCTGTAGGAGGTATTGGCTGCAGTACTTAACGTGTGTTTACCTGTAGGAGGTATCAGCTACAGTACTTAACATGTTGTGTCTTTACCTGTAGGAGGTATCAGCTGCAGTACTTAACGTGTGGTGTCTTTACCTGTAGGAGGTATCGGCTGCAGAACTTAACGTGTGTTTACCTGTAGGAGGTATCGGCTGCAGTACTTAACGTGTGTTTACCTGTAGGAGGTATCAGCTGCAGTACTTAACATGTGGTGTCTTTACCTGTAGGAGGTATCAGCTGCAGTACTTAACATGTGTGTCTTTACCTGTAGGAGGTATCGGCTGCAGTACTTAATGTGTGTCTTTACCTGTAGGAGGTATCGGCTGCAGTACTTAACGTGTGTTTACCTGTAGGAGGTATCAGCTACAGTACTTAACATGTTGTGTCTTTACCTGTAGGAGGTATCAGCTGCAGTACTTAACGTGTGGTGTCTTTACCTGTAGGAGGTATCGGCTGCAGTACTTAACGTGTGTTTACCTGTAGGAGGTATCGGCTGCAGTACTTAACGTGTGTTTACCTGTAGGAGGTATCAGCTGCAGTACTTAACATGTGGTGTCTTTACCTGTAGGAGGTATCAGCTGCAGTACTTAACATGTGTGTCTTTACCTGTAGGAGGTATCGGCTGCAGTACTTAATGTGTGTCTTTACCTGTAGGAGGTATCGGCTGCAGTACTTAACGTATGTTTACCTGTAGGAGGTATCAGCTGCAGTACTTAACATGCGGTGTCTTTACCTGTAGGAGGTATCAGCTGCAGTACTTAACGTGTGTGTCTTTACCTGTAGGAGGTATCAGCTGCAGTACTTAACGTGTGGTGTCTTTACCTGTAGGAGGTATCGGCTGCAGAACTTAACGTGTGTTTACCTGTAGGAGGTATCGGCTGCAGTACTTAACGTGTGTTTACCTGTAGGAGGTATCAGCTGCAGTACTTAACATGTGGTGTCTTTACCTGTAGGAGGTATCAGCTGCAGTACTTAACATGTGTGTCTTTACCTGTAGGAGGTATCGGCTGCAGTACTTAATGTGTGTCTTTACCTGTAGGAGGTATCGGCTGCAGTACTTAACGTGTGTTTACCTGTAGGAGGTATCAGCTACAGTACTTAACATGTTGTGTCTTTACCTGTAGGAGGTATCAGCTGCAGTACTTAACGTGTGGTGTCTTTACCTGTAGGAGGTATCGGCTGCAGTACTTAACGTGTGTTTACCTGTAGGAGGTATCGGCTGCAGTACTTAACGTGTGTTTACCTGTAGGAGGTATCAGCTGCAGTACTTAACATGTGGTGTCTTTACCTGTAGGAGGTATCAGCTGCAGTACTTAACATGTGTGTCTTTACCTGTAGGAGGTATCGGCTGCAGTACTTAATGTGTGTCTTTACCTGTAGGAGGTATCGGCTGCAGTACTTAACGTATGTTTACCTGTAGGAGGTATCAGCTGCAGTACTTAACATGCGGTGTCTTTACCTGTAGGAGGTATCAGCTGCAGTACTTAACGTGTGTGTCTTTACCTGTAGGAGGTATCAGCTGCAGTACTTAACATGTGTGTCTTTACCTGTAGGAGGTATCGGCTGCAGTACTTAATGTGTGTCTTTACCTGTAGGAGGCTGCTGAGTAAGGACGTACTGGACTGGATGCGGGATGTGACAGGTATCCAGCTCACAGACAAGGTCGACATGACCTGCTCCAAATATGAGTATACAGGTAAGGCGAGCTGCTCTTGTTACTCACCATTAGGAGGTCTGGTCAATAACTATCGATGTTAAAAGCGTCCAAGGTACCCATACATTTATACAATCATTATCTTTAGTAATGCAAGTGTAATTGGACGAAAAGCGGTGAAAATTGTGGTCTTTGTCCTAGTCTAGAAATAGGCCGAAAAAAAAGGGGGAGGGGCTTATTACGTCGTATGAATTTGTGGATGCCAAATAAGAAATTGGTGGTGATAATGAATGATCTCAAATAATCCATCTTTTGAGTCTGTTTAGGTCGATATAATGAATACAATTTGTGTAAATGGCTTGATGGGGTTTGTGTTGTCCCAGTGGGTATTGTCTGTGCACTGAAGGTGTGGATGCACTGAGCTGTTTGTGGCGCCTATCCCCAATGGGAGATATCTTGTCTCCTGCCTCCCCCTACCCACACCAACACACACCCCGCACATCAGTTGGCCTGCCCTTTCTGTGCGAACACCAAGGTGCCTAGTTACCATGGAAGCCAGGCCATATCCATATCATACATTATTCACAATACCCGGTACCGAATCTCCAGGGTCTGCCGCCACTCAAATAGAACCTTTTGTGGCCAGCAGACACATTCTTTGCCTTGCCACCTGTTTTTACTGTAGTGGGGTTTCCATTGAGTGAAGGCAATGTAAAGCTATCAGCCCAAGGGGTTACCTGGTGCCTTGAGGCAGAGCGAAAACCACAGTAATGTTATCCTAATATCAGGGGCTTTCAGCCTTAGAAAAAGGAGATGTTCTGGTGTAAGCCTTCACTTGTCACAGAGTGAACGCTCTGGCATATTATACTACTAGTCGATGCTTGCAAAAAAGGGTTATTTTTAGACAGCAGGTTTTTATGCAGCCATAATCCATAGATCTTCGATACATTGCAGTGAAGGATTATATGCTGGTATCCTACAAAGTATAGCACCGAACCATGGTATGAGTCAATGGTCTTATATGAAAAGAAGAAGATAATTCCCTCAAGGCACCAAGACGAGCAGTGCGAACGGGTGCTTTAAAACTTAATCATTTAATGGTATTCAAACATGCATCTAAAGGGCCGCATGTTGGTATCCCGACAGCAACAGTAGGAGTGGAGCGGGGACAGGTTACAGTATTGCGCCTTTATATAGGGTAGATGTGCTTTAACTGGTACCGGAGTGTGAAAGTAACAGGAGGGTTCAGATGTAATGTTTTATGATGAATGAGCACTGTTAGGGATGAAATGAATAGTTATATCAATTGTTTTTTTTTAAATTATGGCCAGACACACTACTATGTCACGATGACGAGTTGGAAGGACGGCGTATTGCGTTCATACTTTACCTTGTTCCCCCTTGGAAACACGAGGATGGAGGCAAATTGGACCTCTTTGATATGGATGGTAACTACACACCTATTATTACACGAGTCGTTTTATGTAATAGTGGAAGTCTAATACTACATTTTAATAATGATGTCGTAACAATTTTGACGGGAAAATCGCATCTATTTGAAAATCCCCAAGTATGCCTATAGATACTTGTGAGACTATCTCTATACCTCCACGGTAAAACTTGGATCACTATGGGAGTCAATAGTCCTTGTTTTCATCCATTGTATATATCTAACATACCTCACTGTAGGAACACTGAAGAGTTAGCCCATCTGTAATGGTGGATGGTTGGGTTTGTAAGCAAAACTACAGGGGGTGATTGCACAGTATTTATAGGGAGTTGAACATTGTAAAGTCATGTATTGGTGGTTATGGCCATGTATAATGTGGTGCTCTAATGGTTTTTGGATATAATGGTCTGTAGGAGCAGGAAATAATGTTTTTTTATGATATGGATGACTAGGGGGGCTTTCATAAAGTTTGTATGCACATTTTCTCCAAAATACATTATGGAAGCCGGCTAGGCAAATTACATACTGAGTTAGCCTATTCACATCAACAGAGTTAGCCTTAGTCTTCAACCTTTATTTCAGGCTGATTTCTCTATAATTGCATTGATTCCACCAACTATCATGTAAGAATATATAGTAGTTACATTACAAATAGACAAAATCTGTTAAGCTTTGTTTGCTCACCATTTGCCATCTTTGATGGGCTAACTCCAGATTCCAGGCCCAGTATTCTAACAGTGATACCGGTTCTATGTACCATTCCACCCCTTACCTTGTAGAGCACTGTCAGCCACAGAAGGTGGTCAAGTCTATAGCCCCACAGTGGAATCAGTTCACGTGGTTTGAAGTCACACCCGCCTCCCATCACCAGGTACGCCCACTCTGATATCCAGAACCATTATTATGGAAATCATACTTCGAGGTGTAATTATCACCTTTATTATCATGCTCTTAGCAAGAGAATGCTAATTACCGCTCTTACTTCATGGAGAAATCAACGAGGTTTGGACTCTGAATGCTCAACTATTAAATAATAAGCAAAAAAAAAAAGCAGGGAGCCAGTGTCTCTGTCACCGGCTGTGGGCTCAGAGTGTCCATAGGAACCAGTGGTAGAGGAGACGCCGAGTCCTTGCTGTATGTGTAATGTGTTTATGGGATAGCACAGGGGAGAGGGCTTGGCCCTGTGACATCGATACATTGATATCTTACCGCATTAAATGGGCATACATAGACCACATTTCTATAACAAATCATGATAGAATCGTGTGTGTTTCCCAGGTGGCGGAGGTGCTAACTGAAGACAAGACCAGACTGAGTATAGGTGGCTGGTTCCACGGCCCGTCTGTACCCAGACCTCAGCAATACATCGAAGTGCCAACACCCCTACGGCCTCACATCTGCCTCGACGTACGTATCCGGCAAATTTTGCAAATTGTCTTACTTCTGTCAACATTCAGTTTATTGACGAACAATTGATATTATTATATAAACGACGTTGCCTAATAATCATGTACCATATCTATAGCTAGATGGATCAGGGGATCCAAAATAAAAGAGGGCCTGGACCCCTGGTAGTATTAACTTTGCTTAGTGGTTGAAAATATGTCAGGTTCTTGTTGTAGTAAATGTGATTAGATGTGGCACGTTATTTGACAGGAGGATGTGATGTATGAGTGGATCAACCCCATCTACCTAGACTTTGAGGTGCAGTCACAGATCCAGGAGAAGTTTGAGGCCGACTCTGAGATCGAGCTGCAAGGATTCCTCAAGGAAGACAAATACCAAGCCTTAGTGCAGGCCCTGCAGGAGACAGGCCTGGAGTGGCAACACCTTGGTCCCGCCCATAAAAGGTAATAACAACACTATACCAGTCTCTCTCACACAAGAACTTTCCCTTTGAAGGTAATGGGGGGGGGGGTATTTAAAGTGTAACTTAGTAGAGAATATATTGGGTTACTTTTCTCACTGACAAGAGAGGATCGGCTTAGTAGGTATACAAGGGTGACTAGGTAAGGAATGGCTGCATGTAGTAACATTGCCTAGCCCCACCCCCACTCAATCATGGGAGAGCGGTTAAAAGACTCTTAAAAGATTTTTTGAAAACTGCCCAAAACCATACATTATTACTACGCCAAAAACCTAAGCTCAAAATTTACTTTAATCAACTTTTACTTTTCCCTAGAAACTATGAAATAGCCAAGGAAGAGGGTATGCCTGAGGTGATCCGGCAATGTATGGCCTTCCTTCGCTCGGAGGAAATGTTTCTCACACTGTCCAACCTGACGGGGCTCCGCCTTCACGAGATGGCCCCGGCGTCTGACACCGAGCCGGAGAGCGGTGGTGGCGGGTCTGGGAACGAAGAGAATAGCGAGGATGATGCGGTCAGCTTGAAGACGGACGATGATGGCCAGCATAGCAGCAGCGGGTCGGAAACCACGGAGAAGATCAAACCCAAGAAGAAACGGCGGAAACTCAACATGGACGGCTCTCAGAAAGGTAGCCACGCTGCAGCCAGTTCTTCGTCTAGTGCCTCTACGGATAAAACTAAAGGTTCGTAGAACGGTGTCTAGCTCACAATCAGTTTGACATGGAAAGAAAAATGTACTGGATTATTTGTGAGTACCCGGTAGTTGGGTTACGGTATCTGAAGCCATTGGGAAATAGTTCGATTTTCAACAACCAATGGCCAAGGGTACCAGATCTTGAATTTTAATTTAAGTGAACAGTACCGAAAAATCACACCTTAAACTTGATATCTGTGATACTGATTTGGGGTTGTGCCTCCTCCCTACTACAGTACCAAAGGTGTGCAACCCCCGGTGTCGAGGAGCCGTGCGACGATGGACACACGGCAGCTACACTCTCGTCCATGATGCAGATGTCGAGTCCTTTGACTTCGCTCTTGATGCAATATTGTTTTCATGTTGTAAAGGTAAACGCGGCGATAAACTCTATAGTATAAATACTTTTTCAAACATCATTGATAATATCATAATAGATGGAATATAATTATTTCCGATATTGTTTAAGTAACTGCTATAATGTACAATCGAGAATAAACTAAGACCAATCGCGTGTGTAGCAACACTCCTGCCATAATAGAGATGAATCGCATTTCATAGTACACAGGGACATGTTCTGTCCAATAGAAGGCGCAGGGCTAACCCTAACCCGCTGCACAGTTGCAGTAATATTACAAGGTTTGTAAATGGTCGTTCTTTTGGCAGGATGGCAACCGGAGTATGGGGGCTACACGTCTTATATCGCGAAGGGAGAGGATGAAGAGGTAGGTTGGGCAGTTTGGGAATCATGATAGTAAAACTAAAAATAAAGTTAAATTGTTCTAAAAAAAAACAAGCATAACCGCTACCGGTAGTGGTATTGCAGTTTATAAATCACCATGTATAAAGAATAAACCAGCCATGATTTATCAGCCATAGAGTTTAAAAAATCACAAATACGTTGGTAAAATCATATCGGAGCAATTGGAATATATGTTTAGATTTATTGAAATTGTTGAATAACAAACTTTTTTTTGTCATCCCACAGCTACTAACTGTCAACCCCGGAGAGAACTCACTTGCATTAGTGTACCGAGACAAGGAGACGATGCGTTTTGTCAAACACGTCAACCACCGTATACGAAACTTGCCCAGTGAGCCAGAATTCTATGATATCTCCTTAAGTTACTATGAATGAACTGCTCCACAATCAATAATAGAACTTTAGTTTTGTCCCGTCTGGCGCTTCATGACCGAAGGTGAACCCGAGTGGCATGGAGGAACTGTCGCGATATGCGCCATCGATGGGCTAGCTTTACGCCGTGGCAATTTGTATCCTGGCCTTCTTAGTAAACTGCTTACAAGTGTGATACGAAAGGTATGCAGAAAGATGTGCAGGTATATTCCCAACTACCCATATATACATGTACATGTGGGTGTGTCCTTACCAACCTACATATTTATGCTATACAACAGAGATACAATTGGGTTTCTATATCATTTTGATATGCTGATGGTCATTTGAGTGATATGCAGAGGTGTGATTTTCCATACCATCCCTCAGTCATCTTTCTTGGGAAGCTTAGTTTATGAACTAAGTGTGAACATTTAATCCTTCCTTCCTATTTTGTACATAAATGTGATAAAGATCTCGGAGAAAAACACACCTCTAAGTGCTTTTACTATATCCCCGTCCCCGTATTTATGTATATTGTTGCCGAAATGGAATAATAAAGGCGGCTAACGAAATAAAATCAAATGATTTAATGTTCTCTGTCTTAAACTTATTCAGTTAAAGTTTGATTCAGACTTAATCTGAGAATTTAGAATGGGTTCTTGGAAATAACCAAGTAGCAAAAACAGATAGACATGTAATATACATATGGGACTTTGAGTTGAAGAGAAATGGTCGATAATATGTTTTGGGGAGATGTTATAGATCTGGAAAAGAAATACAAAGCATTGTTTAATGTATTTTACCACATTTTATTTTTGATTCATTTCAAATAAATATGACAATTCTTTCCATATTTCATTTGGATTCCGTTACCCCGATACATGACAGAACTAGAACTCAAGCATAGTTAAGGTATATTATCGTTAAGGGTATAGACGAATAGGTTGATAACATTGAATTCAAGGGTCAGCTCTTACCGTAGAAAATACATTTGACCATTATGCATGAAACAGAAGTAGTATATGTAAGGCAGAGGTCATTATTTAACACCTAGGGAGGGGGAGGGGGTCCCATGGCTTTTTGCACAAGCGCATGGACATGATTCCCTTTTGAACTAAATAATGTGCACGCTTTTTTTGCTGACAGTTAAAATGATTTTGCCCCCCCCCCCGACACACACACATGTAGAGGGGTCAGCAATTTCGAGAGCCCCTACCCCGCCTCCAAACCAATGTTCAACAATGACCACTCCCTAAAACAAAGCTGTTGGAGATTCACAATAGAAAACCTATACTTACAACAAGGAAAACCAATTACCCGGTACGAATGTGATTTATCCTTTACAACTGGCGAACTCGCCAAATCCCCCATTCTAACCCACCCCTCCCATTATTGTTAAAAATGGGTCTAAGAAAACAGGAGAAATCACATCCCTGAATATATGCTATCGATTGAAATTTAATAAAGGGGCAATACGTTTCTTTATCAATGCATATATATCTAAGGCTAACACATTACATGTATTGGCTTAGCATTGAAACTGTTAATTCAAAACAGGAGTCCTACAAACAGGTGCCTTCCGTACAACACTGCTATACCGGCATTTCAGCAAACAAAATGATTGTCTATGAACACCTGGATGTTGCACAAGATTAGATTTCAAAACCGTAGTAATGTCACATATGGTGACAGTTGCTGTTCCCTGGTATCGATTACCTTCATATCCTTCACAACATCTGGACCATACCAGACTATGTATCCCATTTACGATGACTTGGGATTATTTAACAATTTGTGCTAGAATATTGATGAAACAACATATCTGACGGACACAGAAATGGACGATTTATCTCTCAAGGTTACAGAGTAGAGATCCTTCTTGTTCTATTTCCTTTCGTCAATATTACACTAAATATAGAGAACGGACAATCGGGGTCATGGGCACGGGTTCCTTATAACAGGAATTTCCTTAATATATAAGTCCTCCTTATACCAGGATTTCACAGTATCAAGTGTCCAAAACCACCTAAAGGAGATCCAATATAGTAGGTATGAGCGGGAAGAAATGGAAGAACGATACGTTACACATTAATGTCACTACAGCTAGGGGACCGCATCTTGGATGTATTCAGCATGATCCGTCCAGTGTGAATTATCGCCGAGAACTTTTACCGCATACTTGTTTTAAATATATTGGTCATACACAGCCATACATAATGGTACAGCTTCATGGGAGCACAGGTGTCTATTATTGACAACCTGACATGGTCGGAATAGGACTGAGCAAAACACAAGCAGAGATCAGAAATAGGCCCATATAATATAGGAATGGCAGGATCAAGAGACAAACATTGACAAATTGTACAAAATAAATATCTGAGGGGAATGAATAGAAATATACTTATAATGTAAATGACTTAGATATTCCATGTACTGGGGACATATAGCAAATATACCGTAGTAGGGGTGGGGGTTTCTCAAGACGGAATAACTCCCCAAACATATAAGGGTACATGACAATATTACAAAAGTATATATAGGGTAAGCCTGAAACCGGAAATACAATCAAAATTTCCCCGCATAAGTAAAAGTTAGGAAATAACAGGAAGACTGTCCAGCTGTTTTTGATTATCTATGCACTGGATGTTCCAGCTGTTGTGTTTGTACACTACAACGTTACCTTGGCCTATACAATAGTATTGATTAGTATATGTGACTACTCCATAGACAATATATTGAATAGAGATGCCTTGGTCTAAGAGTCACACTAATAATTCTTGTAACAATAATCGTAAAGGCCTGTATGAGTTTCACATAGGATTGACATGTACATCGTATGTTTCATTACTGCTAGCTTTTGACTGCTACGTACTAAATATCACAAGAAAATATGTACGTCTCTTACTCTAGATTATGAGTAAAATGACAAAATTACAAGATTTACTGACAAAGTACAATGAAGTATTCGGCACCATGAATTCAGTCAAATCCATTTTGCTATTATCCTTGGTATAAATATTACAGCACCAATACATAATGTCATCTACCTCTGGCCGCCAGGGCCATGAAGAAGTATATCTATATATCTATATATCTATATCTATTTATATATATAAACGGTCGTATTACCTTAATATACATGGAGATTCCTGCACTATATTACCGTAATAATGCTTGTTTACATTTGGTGACAATGTTAAGATAGGAAATAATCTACGGGATATATTACAGTTACATTGTAAATTAAATGTCTCAAACTCATGGATGGGACATGTTGGATCCCTGTTATTCAACTGTTTCTGATTTTATATAAATCAAGTTATGGAGAGGTTGAAAACAATCCTTGTATTGGCACCAATTCCACAGCTTGACATGATAAAGGCGATTATATTAAAAAAGAAAAAATGGCAAGAATGTCTTGGCTCACACCAGACCATAATCTACACTGGCTCTAAAGGAATATGCTCAGGGACACTATCATGGCTGATTGAATAGTGTAAAGTAAATAGTAAAGTGTATTTGTATTGCTGTTTTGCATGAGCATGTATCCCTGTAAATAAATATTTGGCGTCTATAATTGTTACAGCAATGTATGGAGTCAACCAATACGATGTCGCTACTCAGCAACAGCAGAGGTTTAGTATAGATACCGGCAAAAGGAGGATATTTACCCTTCAGATGTTTATAACCTTTGGAAATAACATGCTACTATAAACCTTCAACATACTTTCATGACATTTGTCACTAAGACCTGCCCTTTATGTGATTTCCTATTCCTTAGTGTATCGATTTGGATTACAATATTAAACTGACATTGAAAGTAGTACAGATGCTAAGGATCTTGAGAGTTTACCATATTCCTCTCTATATATAGGTATGGTTATGCCATGATAGATTTGTAAGAGAGAAAAGTACAATGTATGTACAAGTACAGGTCGATAAAATCCTACCAGTCAGTCAAATCTTCAGTAGGAAGAACTATCACAGCAATATCTATACTCTTTACGCCCGTTAACTCTCAGCTTAAACGGCATCTAATGTCCCTTTTAATTTGTCAAATTCTAATTTAGAGCGACTCTTAATGTCCCCCTGTGGCTACCTGTAGACAGGCAACTAGACCAAATCCGAAGAATAAGAAGAAAACCTTTAGCAGGCGGTCATGTGGCTCATTCACTTCAGCTGGTAGGATTTCGAGGAATATAACATAGAGGAAGGTACCAGCTGCAATAGCCTGCAGGACTGCTGAGGTGATGCTACCAGCAAACGTGTGCACCACACCAATGGCCAGCCCAATACCTATACCAGCAGGGATCATCGCACAAAGCAGTACCGAGAGTTTCACCACGAGCCCGAGACGCAGTTTCTGACGCGCCAGACTAATTCCCATGGCGAAGGAGACAAGACACTCATGGACGAGTACGCCGATGTACAGGTTTATCAACTTGGGTAGCTGGTCCTGCAGACCAAGAGCCATGCCCTCAAAAATGGCGTGGATTCCTAAGGCTATCATCAGGATGAAACAGCGCAGGCCACTATTTTGGTTGAGCGCGTCGAGCATGTGGCTATGGCCATGACCACCACCACCATGGTCGTCATGGCTGTGGCCATGGTGCTCCCTTGATGCCCGAGCGCTTCGTGATGCGGCCTTCTTAGGACGGGAACGCCGCTTCCTTCGAGTGTTCTTGGCAGTCTGCGGTGGCATGGCACCATTCTGGCCGGTGGAGTTGAGTGGCTCGGTGAGCTGCTCAGTATGAGGGACAAGCATGGCTGCGGTTTCCACCTCAGTGGCCGCTGCTGCAGCTGTAGCGTTATTCGTCGTGATGGCCGTAAGCTGTGGTACTTCAAACTCTGAGTCGCTATCGCCTGTGATGTCGCTCTCGGAGGTGTAGATGAGATAATCATTCGGTGCCTCCAACATCTCCTTTGTCTCTTCATATGAGCGCCGGTTACTTTGACATACCATCATAGACTGT
This sequence comes from Harmothoe impar, assembly GCA_947462335.1. Classification (NCBI taxonomy): domain Eukaryota; kingdom Metazoa; phylum Annelida; class Polychaeta; order Phyllodocida; family Polynoidae; genus Harmothoe; species Harmothoe impar. The sequence goes on along the minus strand of OX381705.1, from coordinate 26,442,351 downwards.
TCTACCAGAAGGATCAGAAAGAAACCTATGACCACTCCTAACTCTGACAAAGGGTAGTCCACATGGAGTCCTATCATGTTAAAAGATGACTCAAATTTCTGCCGACAGAAGGGCATGAGGCCCATGAAGCACACACCGAGGAACACCCCGCCTGAGACACAGTTGCAAAAGGCCATGATCCGCTGGGACTTGCGGTTAATATGGACAGTGCGGTCTCGCGGGTAGATGCGCAAGGGTAGGAGGATGCACAGCAGAGTGAGTAGGAAGATGGTCACAGTGAGGATGGCTTGAAGTAGTAGGATATTCATGTTGTCCGGTTGTTGGTAGGATTGCTCCTCAAATGTAAGTCACGGTGGCACCTTATCTGTAATACAAACAGGTCATCAATGTTAAGTCCAATACCGGTATCATATTGGTGACTGCAGAGGTTTTTTTTCGGCGACCTGGCGACCTGGGCCGTTTTCCAGGCGACTTTTCGACCTGGGGCAATAATTTAAGCGACCTTACAAAATTAATTATAGGATAAAGCCTTTATCCTATAATTAATTTTGTGCAAATTAGATTTTATTAAAGGGTCTAAAAAAACGACCTTGCAACCTGGAGGTCTTAATTTCGGCGACTTTCCGACCTGAGGGGGGGACCCCTCTGCACCCCCATATTGCCTATGATTCATAAATCTACTAAGTCTTATTGGTACTATTGTCGATTGTCAATAAAATGCATACAATACCGGTACCGGGTACTATTATAATGATACCGGTAGTAATAGTACTAGGCCTTTTGTAGGAATTTCAAGGTACCGGTACCTGGTAGTGGTACCCGTAGGCATAACTGCTGTTTTCTCCTCCAATATTGCAATCATGGTATATTATAGAATATAGCACATCTCATATCTGGAGCATATTTTGAATATCTTTAGGATTCTGGATTGCTCTGTATTATATGTAAAGGTAACGTAGATCTCTGGCAACAAGGATTCCAAAACCTTTTTCTAGTAGGGTACCGGTACATTGCCTATTCAGAACTTTAGTTAGACCCTTTATTGGCTTTGATTAAAATGGAGGGCGTTAGGGAGTGCTCATTTTTCAACAACAGGGGGGGGGGGGCGGTGAGATTCGTGCGGAGCGTGCACATTTTTTCACCCCCCCCAGAGGGGTCAAAATCCCCCCCCCCCCCCCGGCAGGCCGAAAATCGCACGCGTTTGCGCCCCTTTGTAGCATAGTAACGCGCGGGCTTTTTCCCTCAAAACAGGTTGAATTTTTTTTACCCCCCCCCCCCCCAGAGGGGTCCAAATCTTTTACCCCCTCCCCCAAATCCACCACCCCCCCTGCTAAATTTTTAACAGGCTGTTGTTAAAAAATGAGCACTCCCTTAGCCTAGCTAGGGCCTATAAATTATAGTATAATGCTATATAATATTATAAAATATTAGGGAGATATTTATTAATATTAATTAAGTCTGATAAGGTACACCCAGTGGCCTACTAATAGTACTATTTGACGTAGGTTATGGTCCCTAGAATGGGTGCGGCACAGTGGATCACAGTGTGCAGCTGGGGTGTGCCTGCAACTTGCAAGCTGCTGTGCCTGTGCCTGCGCCTTGGCCTGCGCCGGTATTGTTGTGTAGACTGTAGTGTGTGGCGGGGATGGGAGGGAGGGGGCGGTGGCAGTGTGGGGTCTGAATTCGACTCGCTCCGTGTTCACCTATCACAGGCACTGTTCAATGTATTGCCTATAGCTTACAGACTTACCGGTGTATCTCCAGGTATTGACTGTGTAACATAAAACGATGAATAGCGCCTTTGGGGACCGAATATGTCTCCAGATGTTTGGGGAAAAGTCACACAGCGCACAATTCCGGAAGTTGATCACTTTGTTTTTTGCCGCAAACCCCAGATGGCGCCACAAACTCTGTCATAACATTCTGAGACAGCAGCTGACCAATAAATTTTTCTCTGGAAAGTTCAAATCTGCAGCAGAGACATCACATTCTTGTTCTAAATCTATTTTTACTGCTATATATTATTAGAAGGTAGCCACCGGTTATTCAAAATATTTTTATCCGTACAGAGAGGTATTTGAACCAAAAAGCGCCACCCCATATTATAGAATATTGTCGCTTGTTTCCAGCGGAATGTCCTTTGGCGCCCTCCACTGTCAAACAGCTGCAACTACAGTGGACGTCAACATGGTGGTGAGCAAGTTTTGTGATAGTATTAATTTGTTGACATGTTATCGGGTATTACATGGCATAGGTTAAATTAATGGAGTAACTATTTTGCAGAAAATCAGCTTGCAACTAAAGGCCAACTTGGAGAATGTCACCAACCTCAGACCAGATGGTGACGACTTCAGATGGTATGTCAAGGTGGGTGTCCATTAATTATCATGCACCAGCGCCTTCGCCGCCGGGATACTGTATATATAGGCCTAGGCTACTTGGATAGACAGGGCCTACATGATTTTGGAAAAGGTGGGGGGCGTGATAGGCAATGAACGGGGGGGGGGGGTGAAAAAAAGCACATTAAAAGGTAGCCCCCCCCCCTACAGAAAAATAGGGGGGCGCACGCCGGGTCCGCCCCCTGCCCCCTTAATCCGCCCCTGATGGTGGGGGGGACACACGCGGCAAAATCGATGTGGGCCGGGCTGCCGAAGTGCGGCGTCTTGATGACCTACATACGCAGATTCAATCTGAGATTGCCGAAGTTTGCCGACTGCACTCGGTGACAGACTGTGTCCCGTACCGTTTTGTGGATGTTTGTACGATCAATGTTATAAATATTAAATATTTATATGCTGAGATATGGTATACCCTCATTGCAATATTCACGGAGGATATGAGAAAGTAGAAAGTGAAGTGCTCAGTATGGAAGAAGACGAGAAATCAATTTATGAGAACACAGTTACGGTGGGAAAATATTTGACTCAGACAACTGCAGAGATCACCATATGCCAAGTGATTGCCGACCGAAAGTAAATAAGGAGGTAATCATTGCATGGTCAGAATCAGATGCTGCAGTCTATAAAAGTGTCCAAAATTTCCCAGTATTAAAGTAAAAGAGACCCCCCTCCCCTGTAACTGATAAATGAACACTCCCTATTAAATTAGGGAGTGATCATTTTTTAACAAATGGGGGGGAGGTGGGTTTCCGCGTGAAGGGCGAATTTTTTTACCCCAATCCCCCCCCCCCCCCTCAAGGGGTCAATATTTTTTACCCCCCCCCCTTAGGGTCGAAGATCGGCTCTGGCGCGGGCCCTTTGAAACATTGTAACGCTTGGGCTTTTTGGCTCAAATTAAACAGCTTAAATCTTTTTGCCCCCCCCCCCCGGTCAAGGGGTCCAAATTTTTTTGCCCCCCCCTGTTGTTAAAAAATGATCACTCACTTAGTAAAGAGAGAATAGGCTGTTTCAACATGTCTGTTATACTAAGGGAGTGCTCATTTTTTCAACAACAGGGGGGGGGCGGTGAGATTTCGCGCGAAGCGTGCAAAATCTTTTCACCCCCCCCCCCCCGCTAGAGGGGTCGAAATTTTTTACCCCCCCCCCGGCAGGCCGATAATCGCGCGCATTCGTGCCCCTTTGTAGCACAGTAAGGTGCAGGCTTTTTCCCTCAAAACAGGTTGAATTTCCCCCCCCCCCCCCCAAGAGGGGTCTAAATTTTTTACCCCCCCCCCGGTCAAGGGGTCCAAATTTTTTACCACCCCCCCCCCCCTGTTGTTAAAAAATGAGCACTCCCTAAATGAATACCCATGGGACACTACCGGTAGGCCCCAGTGTTGCCGAAATGACACCGGCACATCAGCTTTTGCCGATGTAAAATCTTAATGGCCAGTGTCACTGTGAGGCTCTTGGACACCAGCCATGATGGCTGGCCATGATCTCAGCTTTCCAAAAGTGAAAGAATTTTTCAGAAAGTACTAATCGGAGCAAAGTTATGGTCGTGTCCCTATTTTCAATAAATTTATATATTTTTTAACACAGTTTGTCTGTATCTATCATAAAATTTTACTTCTAATGGCTTTATGGCAGTGATCACAGACATAAACTATTCAAGTCCATGCCTTGATGTATAGACAGTAGTTTTCTGTGGCCTGTGTAGAAGACAAATGGCCTGTGTACGATTTCACTACACAGGCCACATTGGTGAAAATTTTTTTGACCCCTTGACCGGGGGGGGGGGGGGCCCAAAAAAATTGGACCCCTCTTGGGGGGGGGGGCAAAAAAATTGAACCCGTTTTAAGCCAAAAAGCCTGCGCGTTACTATGCTTCAAAGGGCCTGTGCGCGAGCCGATTTTCGACCCTAAGGGGGGGGGGGGGCGGTAAAAAATGTTGACCCCTTGACCGGGGGGGGGGGGGGGGTGTAAAAAATTTGACGCGCTCTGCGCTGAAACTCACCACCCCTCCCCTGTTGTTAAAAAAGGATCACTCCCTTAAGTCATTATGAAGATGGACGCTCCTAGTGTGCTACTAATTGAGCTTTAAACCTCTGCTGCCGCTAATAAGACGGCTAGCCACACAGCTAATAAGATGCCTAGCCACAGTGTGCTACCAGTAGTCATATTAAAAATGTCCCTTATCGTTACATGCAGTCTATAATACCAGGCTGCTTTTAAAATCTTATAAGTTACGAGTTATTTTGTCTCAAAATGTGAACATTTTAGTTTTCCCTAGTCTGAGAAAGACGCCCCCCGCCCCCCAAAAAAGGACATGGGGCGCTTATTATGGAGAGGGCGCTTATTACTGGTGCGTCGAATAGCCTACGGTAAATTGTATAACATTTTCAATTTAATCAACACAAACAATTTTGAAAAATAACCTTTTATTATTTACACTTATAGGTAAAGTGTGCAAGCTGTGGAGAAGAGACACCAGAATATGTCTACTTGAGTTTGTTGGTAAGTAAAGCCTACTCGATTTGAACCTGTAGGTGTCACGGTACTAATCCGCCCAGAAAACCTAACAACAAATAGTCCCTACTAAAAACAGACTTCTAGTGGATACAATCTGTAGGTGTCACGGTACTAATCCGCCCAGAAAACCTAACAACAAATAGTCCCTACTAAAAACAGACTTCTAGTGGATACAATCAGTGCTAGGAGACCTTATTTTTGACTGGGAGTAATAATAGGCATACCAGAAGATGGGCAATGCTTGGTTTAAAAAAAGTTTTAAAAGGTTTTTGGTATCCATGGAAACCAAGGGGTCACGCTTGGAGGTCAAGTCAAGGTCACAGGTCGGTGGGGCACTTGAAAAATTGATCATATTCAGACTTTGCTTTTTCCATGGCAACTAGCGCAAAATCTAACCTGACTCCGATATTGACGGATATTTTTAAAAGATCGGAAATAACGTCAGCTTTTGTTTAAGGCGTCATTTATGAACACCATAAAATTTTGAACCACATTTGGAGCCACTTGATGGTGAAAAAGAGGTAAATATTAGAACATCACTGTGCCAATTAGTACCGTGATACCTGTAGGTATCACTCTGACCAGAATCAGAATAGATCATCAGCACATATTGCATGTCTTACCAGGCAATACGTGGGTGATGTGTGATGCCGTTTATACATGTATATTGGTCCACTTCTATCTGTAGAGGGGCCTCATGGTAACTAACAGCATCAAATGGCTGGGTGGGTCGTCTCTGGCGGAAGTCAGTACTTGTAATTTGTGGGCGATTGCATTTTACATTTGTAGACTATGGAAAACCAATAATGAAAAACACAGATTTACCAATAAAAAAAACACAGATTTACCGGTCTGTCCCTCAACCCCACTGTTGATCATTTAATTTTGATTAAAATAATCAATTACTGATCCCCAAGGACCGAAGGTGCATTGAATCTGATAGATGATCCACCATCTTTCAGATTCCTACACAGTCTCCATATAGTCTTAATAACTCTTGAATAATACTCATAGAAACAGACTATAGTCCCAAAATTATGATATATGAATTTTGGAAGATCCACAATAAAATAAAATATTTGTTTATGATATTGTAGCAATGCCACAAGCCTTGAACCAACCATCTATGAAGCCTGATGAGACCAACAGAGGTCGACACCCTGAAATCACCCACTTTGAATATTAATTTTCAGTGAAGAACACCTAACATATGCTAGGAGTTGTGTCCTGTGCTTGGAGATCAACCTGATCACCTCAAAACAGGAAGGACCACAATACACATTTGACAATCACATCATCACAAATTGTGGTGATGTAATCAAATGCTGTGGAGACTGTGTAGCAACCAGAGTTAGGTTGTGACTAGCAACGGTCATTAGGTCAAGGTAGCTTCCACTATGCACAAGGACAACCCCCGTGCTCCACAAAGTAAAACCAATAATGAAGAACCAGTCAAATATGTCAAATGAATGTATCTCATATATTTGTTTAGGAAACCCAACCATTGAAAGGTGGACGAGGTTCTGCAAGCATGGTCCTGAAGTGCAAGCTGTGTTCACGAGAAAATTCTCTTGGTATGTCACTCATATCACATGGAATATATTCTCTACTCCACAATCCTAATGTATTAAAAAGATGGGATCAATTAATTACCAGCAATATTGCCATGCTATTGTCAAGTATTTTCTCTCCAATGAAATTATATTTGCTCTACTCGTAATATTAAAGTAAACTGTGCCTTGTTCCAGATATATTGAAAGACACTATTCAAGGCTACAATGATTCAGACTTTCCAAGATTCAAGTCTGTTGTCACATTTGAGTGTAGAGGTGTTGAACCAATCGACTTCTCCCCAAGGGTGAGTAATATATTTAATTTCTTTACTTGTATGGTTGAGAAGTAATTTTCATTTCATCTCAACACTTTATTCCATATATTTATAACTATATAGGTCCAGATATAAAAACCCGACTTGTAGCAACTAAGTCTCTGTATGATTCGACATGATCTGTTGAATAATCAGTCATGCATCCTATCTAATTTGTATATTTTGATTATTCAAAACAAAACAAAATATATATACCCATAATTCTTTTTTTTTTTATAACAGTGCGGGTTCATTGCCGAAGGTCCAGACACAGGGTCAAAATTTGAAGTGGATCTCGCCGAGGGAGTAAGTACAATTTTTCTGTTATAATATATCATATTATATTAGACCAACACTAGTATTTATTGAATTTGTTTAACACAAATTGGGTTGACTACAATGGCCATGTTTTGCCGGTAGAGGGTAAGTTCACCTGGAGTCGGTTCATTTGAAGTAATGCATGTTTTCAAATATCGGTAGGCCATTGGCACTTGTTGGTCGGATTATGCTAGATGATGATAGCCCCAATAGTTTTGGCATATACAGTTTTATCCGGTTTATATGACGATGTGGATGTGTGACCACGCATGAAATACAATCTGTGTTACACACTACGTTGAACTAAATAGAACTTAGATTTTTACGAGAATTTTGAACTTAGATTATAGGAGTTCTCGATTACTGTATTAAATGCCTCTACTATACTAAACATAGTAGTACTTCCATAATCTAGCATTGACATTTTTCATCTACTTGCTAGCACCTACCCGGTACACAAACCATGATTGTGTCTGCAATACCATACCATTTCTATCACACCAACTATTCAGCTGACCAATGTATTGTTGTATATTTCGCAGGATTGGAGTGACTTTGACGAGAAAAATAATGAACCTGTTGGCGTCTACGAGATTGAGAGTAAATTTGTGCGGGCAAAGTAATCAAATAGGCATGTACCACAGTGAAAAAGAGACAAAACCACTTCATACAATACATGTGTGCAAGGACTTGAATGTCTTTAATATAGTCCATATTAAAGCTTACTCGTGTGCTTAATGGATACAGATGTTAGGTTATGCAAACTGCTGATAGCACAACTACTAAACAGCTGTACAACTCCACTTTACATTGTCAAACATGTGTCATCTTTCTGTTTTAACTCAGTGCTTCATGCAGGGATTTGACGTCCCATAATATCAATCATTATCTCAATTATCAACTCCAGCGAACGCTTCATACCATCTACATGCATTGATTACATTATACATTAACAATCTTTCTGTGTTTTCAATTGGTATTGGTTAAAAATCATCATTCCTTTTCCGAGTTTCATTAACATGTCCCAGTATACATACATTGTATTGTATGTCTGGGTATAAAAATAAATGTCAATCGAACGTGGCATATAGTTAGGTTTATGTACATATCTATTGTTCCAAATAATAGATTAGGTACCTGTTGAAGTATTGGGCTTCTTAAAGAAATGAATTTTTTAACTTGGTCATTGCACCATTTCTCTGATTGTGTACCAACAACATAAACTGTGTGCAGGAATCATTAAGAACTTAACTACAGGATATATCTAAGACGGGCTCAGTAATAACCAGAGAGTACCGGCCATCCTGACTTAATAAATCTAACAGTAACAAAGAAACAAAATAAGTGTATTCTATATAAGTATAATTATGGATGTAAATAATTGCACGAAATATGCGCCAAGTTTAATATCACAGTATTTCAAACCACATTCCTGACAGTTATCACACATTGTAATGTTTGGTGGAAGACCTGGCTAGACATCAGGCTACTTTCAGCGTCTTGAGAAGGCACTTATACTTATAGGGAGTCCTTATTTCTAACGACGGACGGACATACGTACCAGGGTACTTGTTTTTACCCTAACCCCGCACCCCCTCCCACGGAAAACCTGATCTGTAAGACCCCTGCTCCATAGTAAACTATAGTATACAATACCATGGTATGGGGATATGGTAAACTTATAGTAATACTATAGTAAACTATACTATAGTAAACTATAGTATAAAATACTATAGTATAACATGGTATGGGAATATCATGGTAAACTATAGTAATACCATATAAACTATAGTAGAAATAGTATAGCATTACATGTATAGTGGTTCTGGTAGAACAATGGTTTACCATAGTATACTATAGTAAACTATAGTTTAAGTTACCATACAATTTTGAATACCATAATATACCATGGTTAACTATGGTATACCATAGTGTACTATAATTATTTACCATACAACTTTTTTACCTGGCATGGTTCTTGGCACTGGACATCATCTAATAATAGAACACCTTGTAGAGCTGCGGGTACTGGTAGCCGTTGTACCTTGGACCTTAGGGACCGACTGAGACAGTTCCTTATGACGATACGGCACACATCTTGCAGCGAGCGTGGCGACTTCAGTACCTTGTCTACCCATGCCTGTGCAATGACGCCAGTAGCGTGGATTGGGTGCATGTCTAGAAGTACTTGCGCCACGTCACCATCTTTTAAGCTGCAGCCCGCTTTGTGTAAGAGTTCACATATGTCCTCTCTCCCCCTCTCGAGTGCGAGAGTCAGAAGGGTGGAGAAACGCTTCTGAAGGCCACGCGGAATACTAGTGTCACAATTGTGGTCAAGGATAAGTTTAATAATTCGAAAATGGTTGTTGCGTACTGCTAGTATGATTGGTGTGTTCCCTGAGGCGCTTTCTATTTGGGAGTCCATTCCTGAGGATAAGAGGTCGCTTACAATCTGTGACCAGCCAAAGAAGGCGGCATGGTGGAGGACATTCCTACCGCGGATGTCGGTACAGCTCGGGTTACAGCCTGCCTCGATGAGTGCATGGGTGAGCTGCTCTCGGCCATACTGAGCAGCCCACATCACAGGGGTCAGTCCCATGTTATCACAAGCATTCAGATTAGCGCCAGCCTCAATTAACGCTGTCGCGATAGCTAGAAAATCCATTCTTACAGCCATGTGCAGAGCGGTGAAATTTTCTGAATTCACTGTACTCACATGGGCGCGACTGTCAGGTCTGTCCAAGAGAGCGTGTACTATCTCTGTGAAGCCCCGGATGGAGGCAGACATGAGTGGGTACGTGTGTCTGTAGTCGTGTATCCAGGGGTCTGCGCCTGCCTGGAGAAGCATCCAGAAGACCTCGAGCTGCTCGTAGAGAACAGCACAGTGCAGAGCAGTCATCCCCAGCTCATCAGTAACATCAAGCTGGGTAGTGTGGCAGCACAGTAACACCTCCACCACGGCCGCATGGCCCTCGGTCGCCGCCATGATAAGGGGTGTGGTATCGTGACTGTCTTGGTCATTCACCAGAATCTCATCTTGATTACATTTATCCAGCAACATACGCAGTGCGGTAGAATGTCCATGCGAGGCTGCACACATGAGCGGAGTCTTCATGTTGTTGTTACGTGCGTGGAAGTCTGTTGTATAATTGAGGAGTACGGTGAGCACGGTGATGTGGCCCTCTGCTGCTGCTATGTGCAACGGTGTGTTGTTCGCCTCATCACAACACGTTGAGTCTACTCCCTGCGAAAGTAATGCCTCAGCTGTCAGCCCATCATTGATCCGGACCTTCGCCAGCAGGAGATCTTTGTACATTTTTCCTCCTCCTAAATGAGATTACAATGGAATGGATATATAGATTCAGTGATTTTTCAACGAATAAATGAGCAATAGTTTATTGTTAAACAACACATATTTACATGATCTCCTACAGGCCGGCGTAATCCAGCTTTAGGTCGCTATGTAAAACTCGGATCCTGTTTGTGGTAAACGGAAAAACATTAAAATAAAGCTAGCATAATTATATAGAGGTTTAGCTTGACACTATCCAGTAGGTAAATTAGACAGCGACTCCATCCCTTAGCGACTTAAAGCTTGAGTAATATATAGAGGTTTAGATTGACACTATCCAGTAGATAACTTAGACAGCGACTCCACCCCTTAGCGACTTAAAGCTGGAGTAATATATAGAGGTTTAGATTGACCCTATGCAGTAGATAACTTAGACAGCGACTCCACCCCTTAGCGACTTAAAGCTGGAGTAATATATAGAGGTTTAGATTGACCCTATCCAGTAGATAACTTAGACAGCGACTCCACCCCTTAGCGACTTAAAGCAGGAGTAATATATAGAGGTTTAGATTGACACTATCCAGTAGACAAGGGGACAAATTCAAGGATTTTACGGCAAAGCCGTAGTGGCTTTGGGTTTTATAGGATTGTTATGAACTACAGGTGAGAAAACGAGGGGGCATAGATTTATAATTTTTGGTGCTTCTGGGGTTCTTATGCAATTCATATTTGATGGTTTGCAGCAACACTGCATGGTCAGTTAACTACATGCACTTAGCTAAATCTTTTTGATTTTTATTGGTTTTACTGCAGCTGGTATAACAATAGAATCCAATATGTACCAATGAAATCAAATAGGTACCAATGCAATTCCATTGGTGGCGATGCACTCCATTGATGCCTATGCAAATACCATCTTGGCAGCCATCTTGAAAATTACCTGGATCAAAAATTGGAGCCTACATACGGATTCTACACCCCAGAAAACCCTTTTATACATGTGTCATACAAGGAAATTAGCCATCTTGGCAGCCATCTTGGAAATTTCCCGGATTGAAAATCTGAGCCTAAAAATGGATTCTACATCGCAGAAAACCCTAATATCCATGTATCACACAAGGAAATCAGACAATCTTGAGTTTTTGGTGGCCATCTTGGCAGCCATCTTGGAAATTTCCCGTATTAAAATTGTGAGCCTGAAAATGGATTCTACATCCCAGAAAACCCTATTATCCTTGTATCACACAAGGAAATGAGACAATATTGGTTTTTGGTGGCCATCTTGGCAGCCATCTTGGATATTTCCTGGATTGAAAATCTGAGCCAGAAAATGGATTCTACATCTGAGAAGGCCCTATTCTTCATGTATTACACAAGGAAATCAGACAATATTGAGTTTTCGGCAGCCATCTTGGCAGCCAGAGGGAGGAGGAGGGGGCAGAGGGAGGAGGGAAGGCAGAGGGAGGGCAGAGGGAGGAGAATGTAACAAGAAGGAGGAAAATGGGGAAGAGGGGGGAAGGAGGGGAAAGATGGGGTAGTAGGAGGGGCAGAGGGAGGAGGAGGGGGCAGAGGAAGGAGGAAAATGGGGTAGAGTGGGGAGGAGGGGAAAGATGGGGTAGTAGGAGGGGGCAGAGGAAGGAGGAGAGGGCAGAGGGAGGAGGAGAGGGCAGAGGCAGGAGGAGGAGGAGAGGGCACAGGGAGGAGGAGGAGGCACAGGGAGGAGGGGGGGCACAAGGAGGATGTGTGATGGCCTTCCTTTAAAGGCTGTAAAATATTATTTCAGGGTTGGTGCATGTGTGTGTGTGGGGTGGGGGAGGGGTAATTATGTTGGACTTCACAGTTTGTCTTTGGGCGGGCTTGAGTGATTTCAAGAGCCACCCTGGACCACTCAACTTCTAGTATAGGTCCTGTATGTGCATAGTATGGGAATTGGCATTGACATTGACAGCTTGGCTTGACATAGGAGTCAATAGTTTTTAGGCTGGTACCTATCCTTGCCATTGACAGCCACATTAGAGAACTCAAAATATGGCTGTGCACAAGATGTCTAGGCCTTACCACAAGGTACATTGGTTCTACATGTAGTAACTGAAAACAAGATCTAGGATAAATTAGTATTGCACACACCTACACGGACACAACGGGATACCAGTCCTAGGCAAGGTTTAAGGGCCAGCTAGGGCTATATCTAACAATGAACAAGGGGGCCTATGCTAGTCTTTTCTTGTCAGAAAACACACACTCTGGTCAGTGGTGCAAATGGCTTTGGGGACAAGGTCCCAAAGCCAATAACATAGACAGCGACTCCACCCCTTAGCGACTTAAAGCTGGAGTAATATATTGAGCCTTTCTATAAATCAGAAGCTAAAAGCATCCATGGGGAATATAACCCCCGGGGAAAGGGTTTCCCTTAAGGGGAGCTATTAGAAAAAACTGGGGCTTGGCTTTTTTGGGGGGAAAAGAAGGTAGGTGACGCAGGATTATTCATATCATAAAACAAGGAAAGCGCTAGACATTTGTACTATCCAGTGACTAACTTTAGACAGCGACTCCACCCCTTAACGACTTAAAGCTGGAGTAATATATTGAGCCTTTTTATAAAAAAGAAGCTAAAAGCATCCATGGGGAATATAACCCCCGGGGAAAGGGTTTCCCTTAAGGGGAGCTATTAGAAAAAACTGGGGCTTGGCTTTTTTGGGGGGAAAAGAAGGTAGGTGACGCAGGATTATTCATATTAATATATAAAACAAAGAAAGTTTTGTACAATATAAGGCTAGAAAGAATAGGTCGCTAATAGGTGAAAATGTTAGGTCGCTAATAACAGAATGATGATTGTAAGAGTACTCCCTAAAAGTATTAGGCTTATTCTGTATACCCCCCCCCCGTCTCCTTGTAGTACCCCATAGAAGTATGAGGCTTATTCTCTAGGCCTGTTATAATAGAATAAGCCTCATGTTTGGGTTGGAACCCACTATGGTTTTAAGATTATCTATATTGATATATAAAACAAAGAAAGTTTTGTATGGTTAGAAAGAATAGGTCGCTAATAGGTGAAAATGTTTAGGTCGCTAATAACAGAATATAAAAGTAACCCCTAGAAGTATTAGGCTTATTCTGTTTACCCCCCCCCCCCTTCTAGCACCCCCTGGAATTATTAGGTTTATTCTGTAGGCCTTTTATAATAGAATAAGCCTCATGTTTGGGTTGGAACCCACGAGGGTATTTATTATATAGGAAGTGTCCATACAGTCAGCGACTCCATCCCTAGCGACTTAAACATGGAGTTATATTTAGGGTCTGTATTTTATATATTAAAGGAATTAAGTGTAGAACTATATCCATTCCGTTTACTTTCAACAGGAATCCATTTTTTCCTTCCAACCCTTCATTTTGTGTCATTTTATGGCGTTTGGGCGACTTAGTAAAATGCCTGGCGACCTAAACCTGGAGAACGCCGCTTAACCAGGGCCAAATATAGATGGAGTTGAAATTCTAGGCTATAGGCCCCTTTTGTGGCTTCATTTCATCTTCCATTCCAGGCTATATATATGTGGTTTTATTTTACCTTCCGAAGCAGCGTTGCCCATGGTGACCTGTACTTTCTGCTGCAATCAAAAGAATATAGATATGAATTAGATATCTCGGGTTAGATAAACATTGGATGGGTTTCAAGGGGTATGAAACTGATATCAAAAATCAAAAAGACAAATTTGCGGCCGGGTGCACGTTGCCCCTCCCTAAAACTATGCCTGCATCTTAAGGATAATTTTGAGAAACTGGGGACGGGACCCTGTGGAGATGTTCAGAACCAAGGATTTCCCTATTTGTGAAGTCTTATTTCAAACTCGTTTTTCTCAGCTAATTTACAGGTTTGAAAAAAAAGGAAGGTATTTATCAATACCCTGTAGGTCACAGTAATGTATACTCATAAAAATCTGTAAACTAAGATGACATGAGCTTAGGATAATTAAGAACAATGTTAACTCAAAGCTTATTCAAACCAAACTGAACTTCTTTAAAAACTCTGTAAACTAAGATGAGCTTAGGATAAATAAGAACAATGTTAACTCAAAGCTTATTCAAACCAAACTGGCCTTCTTTATCAGATAATCATACTCCTCCTCCTAGCTCATTAATATGCATGATGCCCCTGGACGGCTAGACCACATGCCACATCCACATTCATGATACCGGTATCAGTTATGTAATCAGATAACTATTTAAGCCCATATAGGCCTATCACCTGCAGCATAGTGCACCAATTAACCTATATCTCTCAAGGCTCAAGCCATATATATCACCCTTCTTATATAATAAACTCATACAGGTGACAGGGACCTAGTTGAACGTGCCCAACAGATTCTCAGCTGTGACTATATAAATGTAGTGAGTGTTCATTTATTAATTACAGGGCGGGGTGGTGAGATTTCACACAGAGGGGCGAACATTTTTTACGCCCCCCTCCCCCCCACTCGAGGGCACGTGGAACGTTTTGTGGCCTACCTCCCCAAAGGCAGAGAAAAATTGTCCCCACCCTTTGAACTATAGTAACGCGCAGGTTTTTTTGCTAAAAAAGGGGCTACATTTTTTACGCCCCACCCCTCCAGAGGGGTCAGAATTTTTTACGCCCCCCCCCCCTCAGGAGGGATCGGAAATTTGTGCCCCCCCCCCCACCCGCCCCTGCAATAAAGGAGCACCCCCCAAACAGCATCCCCCCAAAACAGGGGCCCGGGCGGCGGGCCGCCACACGCCCACACAGACACAGTAATCAGAGCACTAAAAAGGAAAAAAACACCCGGACCTGATGACCTCCCAAATGAAATACTAATAGAAGCCACACAAGAAACAAAAAAAGCCCTATTAACAGCCTTCAACTATATCAATACAACAACAATAATCCCAAAACAATGGACCCAAGGAACTATAAAGACACTCTATAAAGGAAAGGGACAAAAGGGAATGTGCAGCAACCAGAGAGGTATCACACTCAGCAGCAACATGGGGAAAGTGTACGAACGCCTCATAAACAATAGAATAAAAGAATCAATTGAAATAACAGAAGCACAAGCCGGAGGAAAGAAAGGAGTTGCAACAGTAGACCATATACTAGTCCTCAAAGAAACCATAAAAGACAACCAAAAAAACAAAAAACCAACATATCTGACATTCCTAGATGTGACCAAAGCCTACGACAAAGCATGGATCCAGGGCATAATGCACATCATGTACAAAAGAGGACTCACAGGACCAACATGGACCCTAACAAACAACCTAAATACCAACCTCACAGCAAGAATACAAACAAAACACGGACTGACCAGAAAAATACAAATAAAAGACAGTATCAAACAGGGAGGAGTACTCTCAGTGACCCAGTATGCAGTACTAATGGATGAGATCAACAAAACAATAGAAGCCAACATCAGAACAGAGAACAACACAGAAAACCAAAAAACCCAATGCCTACTATGGGTAGATGACGTAGCCATAATATCAAACAACCCAGAAACCCACAAAAAATTACTAAATATAACCCAAGAAGTAGCAAACAAATACAGAATAGAATTTGGAAAAAACAAATCAAAAACCATCCTAATTGGGAAAGGGGAAAAGAAACCGTTCAAAATCAATGAAATGGACCTAGAATACACAGAAACCTACAAATACCTCGGAGAAATAATGAACCACAAAGCAAACCTAGATGACCACATAAATGATCTAGATAAGAAAGCTGAAGCTGCCTACCAAACGATCATACAAACCACAAACGATGCCAACTTCAAAGGTATAGAAATGGAAGTAATATGGAAGCTAGTGGAAACATGCATAATACCGATAATAACCTACGGAGCAGAAACATGGCAACCAACAAAACAACAAATGAAAAAAATAAACACCATCCTTGACAATATCATCAAAAGAATACTCAGAGTCCCAAACGCAACACCAAGAGAAAACATATACCTAGAAACGAGGATCCCAGACGCTGAAACCATAATGAAAAGAAAAAGACTCAACTACTATAAAAAAATCATTGACACAAAGACCCAACCTAACCTAAAAAAAACACTGCAGACAACCAACCCCAAATCATGGGCAGAAAGTGCCAGAAAGAACCTCGAGGAACTAGGACTTACACAGAACAGTGAAGAAATAGCCCAAAAAACAAAGGCCCAATGGAACAAAATGATAAAAGATGCAACGACAGAAGAAATAATGAAGAATATTAAAATAACAGCCAACACAAAAAGCAAAACAAGATTCCTACACCATAGAATGACCCATAACAATAACCAGCCCCAACCATACATACTAAAACTGACTAGAAACCAAACAAGCACCATATTTAAGGCCAGAAACCGGATGATCCGCATTAAGGAGAACTACAAGAACGAACACGACAATATGGAGTGCAGGGGCTGTGGCCACAAACAGGAGACCCTAATCCATGTAATGAATACATGCACAGCTATACACACAAACAACACACACAAAATCCACATCAATGAATTATTTAAGGAAAACATTAATATAATGAGAGAAATAGCTAAGAAACTAACCCACATAGACAAAATAATCGACCAGTGGAATAAGTCAACAAGGAATAACACAACCCACACCCCATAAAACATCCCAAAAAATATAAGCACAGCTCATGAGAAACACTCCTCATTCGAGCGACCTGGCTATCCAGGAAAGTGCAAGTAGTAGTAGTAGTAGCACAGTGACAATGTACTGTGTAGTTGAAGTTGATCTAGCCCAACCAATATCACCACCAATGGCACCAACACCACCGTGTGCTTACCTGAGAACTATTCATCGTGAGCCAACATCATGAGCGTTGATTTATGTTAGAGATGATGGCAACTCAAACAACATGCATGTTGCTTTTTACAGTGTTTTTGTTGTCACTCACCTTGGAAGAAAACTGGCGATGTTCGATTTTTTATATGTATAATGTCATTAAAATTGTAGACATAGATAACCATATGAAATGAAATCCTTCAGTCTCTAGACAATCTATTATCATGGATATTGATTATACATATTATTGCAGATATTGTTCATGTCAAAATCATGTAAAATTTTGCATTTAATATCAGTCTGTTAACCACCGCTGCATAGTCGAACGCGTACAGTCAAATACTGGAGCTGGTTACTGTCGCGCTAATTCTAGGGAAACATGGTGCGACATACTCCTTGCGATTTTCAAAATTGTGTTTTAGGAATTCCAATCTATAGTGTGTACATATTATCTGCAAAATGTTCTTCTTTA